>CM061921.1:196085149-196134606 GCA_031002005.1 Vandiemenella viatica
AAATGAATTTTTGAATACAGTATTTAGTACGTTAGTTTTATCGCGGCTTTCATTAACCTCGGAGCCTTCACGAATTAGTGCTGGAATATTGCTGTTGGTACAATGAACTTTTCGTACATACGACCAAAATTTCTTTGGGTTTCCTGTGAGACTCTTAGAGAGAGCTCATCGGCCAAAAAAACAATCTTATATAAACGCAGACAGGTTCATGTATTAACAGGACTCCTCTGATCTAGCTAAGGGTTTGGCTGGTTCAGTGAGTCGAAAATTCACCATTGAAGATTACATGGATTGTTCACACGGAAAAACTGTCAAGCTCCAAGGAATTATTGGGCCATATCTACAATATTCAAAAACCGTTGGGAAAAAAAGCTAGGTCTGTCTGTTTTGGATATAAATCGCTATATTTACTCCGTTGAGTATGTAAAAAGTGGCTTGTATTTCTGTGTTCATAATTATGGTGTAATTTCTTTAAAAAAAAAAAAAAAAAAAACCCGAGATAGGCTCAGTTTGAAAATAATCTCGTATGGATCATTTATTTAGAGCAGATGAGTGGTTCATTGCTCAAAGACAAACAATGATTTACCTTTAAAATGCAATGATAATGTTGGAGAATGCTACTAGAAACTAAAATTTTTTGGAACGCTTGAAGTTACGGAATCAATTATTGTAAGATGTGAAAACATTGAACTATTGATTGTAATACGATATAAAGAAACGTTTTGTCCGACCGCGTGTTCTACTACCTGTAGAAATGAGTATATTATCAGCGCTCATCCTTTTAAATCGAAGTTTGGGAACGAATGATTTGCAATGAAATTTTAAAACGATAGTGATATGAATAATGAATTATAATTCATCACCATTTGCTTGTCCCGTCAGTTATCATGTGACGTTAAACTATTGCAGTCTATAAACACCACGCGCACTTATTAACGTTGTATTCCCAATAACCGGTTACAGTTGTCACTACGCACAGATGATAATTGGAATAAAAATTATAAGCAGAGAGAGCATCGCATGATAAATGAGATTGGTTCCCGGTTCTAACAGCATTCTTTCTCAGGAAGAAGGAAATGCGGCAGATACTCCTAGAACAAAGTTGACTAATTTCGTTTCTGCAAATACCACTTTACTTGCTTGCGTACTCCAGGAGTCAATACGATGAAAATGACGGAGAATGCAATTAGAAACTAATAACACGCTCGAAGGTTTGAAGTTACTGAAACAATTATTTTATGGCGTAAAGTAAAAAAAACTTCTTATTGTAATACGACATTAATTAAAATTGGGTCTGATCATAGGATCCTGTGACACTGGGGTATATGATCAGCGTTCATCCTTTTAAGTAGAAATTTGAGACCGACTGTGTTTAATTCATTGTATGAATTTTAATGCACCAACAGTTACATGTTATAAATGCTTTCTTCTGGCTCCGAAGAAAGAAATGTGTACAACGTTAACAAATTTCATTTCTGCAAACGCCACTTAAGACATGTTAAAATCATATTAATATTCCTTAACTTTCAGGTAGTATGAAGCAACGGCTATTTGAAGATTTGGTTCCATCACGTTAATTGTTTTAATGATACCCATTGCCGATCTGAGATTCAAAGATTCTATTCCATGTTCGTCACAGAGGGACACCTTTAACCTCGACCGCTCGAAATCGCACGAAAACATGCTTAGAATAACAAGCGATCACAAACAAAACATTGGTTTGTGTCATTTCCATGCAAAACGTTGCATTCTACTACAAGTAAAATTTTAATAGACATAAACAAAGTAACAAGATATCAATACCATTTGAAGGAATTTATACGTAATTCAGTGATGTCAGAGTATCATTACATTTTCAATCAGCAGTGCCATAAACTTTGTGCTTAATGAACTTAATACAGCGCAAAACACGCATATACAGCAGTAACAAACACCTGATAGTGCTTTATCAGTTCTCAAAGTACAGTTGCGGAATTTAGATGAAGTGGTTAAAACAGTGGAAGAGAACAATGTGCACACCTCACTAAAGCCACGTTATCAGATTGCAAATCACTTTCGCGTTAACGCAGTTCAATATCAAAAGCCACACTAATTACATTTTCAAATGATGATGTTGGTATGTCAATGTCATAACCTGGCTTGGACTGCGTGTGTTAGTGAAACCATAAACGCTAGCAATAGCTTTGCATTTAAATTCAGACTGGGAGAACAATTGATTTATGAATTCAAACTTTGTTTTCCTAAACTTTCTGCAATCAACACTCACGTTTCTAGCGTTAGTAATATTATACAACACATGGAAAGGATGCTTAGATCCAAATATTTACAGTTTGAAGAAAAAGTAAAATCCAGGCCAATTCGTGAGATAAAAAAAAAAAAAATTCAAAGCTTTCTTCAAGTGCCATGGTACAGGTGTATATGGCAGCAAAAGTTTTTGTTATTTATCTCCATCTGCTAATAAAAGATTATGTTAACAAAGTATTGGTGAACCTTTGGCATCGTAGTCACCTACAGCGGCGTATCTCAGGCTGGTGTAGAACAACGTATTATAAACTTTTTCGTTGCCAATATGATTTCCCTACATGATTTAACTACATGTTGTAGCATCCGATACGTTTGAGAAACTGATTAATCCGTTGAACGCTCTCAATTTTGTAAGTAAATTCCCAAACTCAGATGAATACATACAAATAAAGGAGCAATTAGTTTAATTATCCACAAATGAGCAGCTAAAACTAATGTTTAAACATGGGTACCACAAATTTTGGTTACAAAATTTTGTATCCACCGTTATAGGTAACTATTCAGAAGTTTTTGATTGTATTTCCGCCTTCTTAATCATAAGAAAGTGGATTAAGTTCAGGTATGAGCCTCGTTGTAAAAATAGAAAATAATAGGAAATTGATGCTCATGGAGACTTACGACTGTTACTCACATAAATAATCTCGTATCATCCAGTCAGGATCATCCATCTCACTGAAAAAAATGATGAGTGTTTTTTGTTTTAAAACAAAAGATATATTTTCAATAAATACTACTTTAAATATTGAAATGTTTTATTTTTGCTTCACCGTTCACCATTAAAAACATCAAACGCCAATACGCAATCGATTCGAAATATCCCGGAACGCGCAGACAATCTGCATGGGGCTGCTTACTTGCGGCAAGCGTGCGGAAATCGAAATGGAGATGAATACAACCGTCCTCCGAACATCCGCATCCGATTTACCTCCGCTTTCCCCCATTACACGACACAATCTCCGATTGTAGTGCTGGAGATATCCGGCAGCGACTGTCGTTCGTTCCCTCCTATACCTTCGCCAGTTGTACTCACTTCGTTCCCCAGCTCTATCACAATCACAGACGTCTGTGGACATATGTTTGTAATTTAATAGTTCCTATCTTTAAAAAAATAATAGTTTGTTTTCACACTGTAGTGTAAATGAAATACAGGAATATGATATCACATTTCTTGATCTCATATCAGCGTCAAGCACTGTTAAAATAGCCCACGTGATGGAATTAATTGAAAAGAATTGCGTATCTTCAGTATTTCTTGATAACTCCAAGCTGTATAAAGTTACTAGTGGAATATGTAGGTGAGTGAGGTGGTGTTTGCTGAAAAGAAATTTGTAAACTTCTTCCGGCCCAGAAGAATGCTTTCAACACTCGTAACACATCTCATTTATCTCGCGATGATATCTCTGGGTATAATTTTGCAATTTTTGTTTCACTTAATATTCACGTGAAGTACTTACTACGATAATAGTAGCCGGTTTTCAAGAATACAACGTAAACAAATGCTCATTGTATTTACGTTATGAAATATTTTACGCCAAGTGTTCGTGGATGGGCGGGAAACTGCTGGTGGATTACAATTCATTATTCACGTCACTTTAAAACCACATTTTAATTTGATTCACATGTTCCTTTAACCTCATTCGGTCTCAAATTTCGACTTAAATATATAAACACCAATTATACACCACAGCGCTAATCATTAGAACATACGGTTGCACCTATTGCTGCTTTTTGTCATATTACGTACCTGACTTATGAGTTTTCTACCACCACAACGCGATCAACAAATCAATTATTTTCACACATGGTGGAGCATTAGGGTCCAAAAACGATTTGAAATTCCTATTGCATCCGGCCTTATAAACATGATATCTGAGCGTGGTGGGTGAGTGGTAACGCTGTGGGACGACGCGGGTTCGAATCCCCGCCCGAGCATCGAGATTTGGGTTTTCCATGGTTTTCCAATTCACTCTAGGCGATGCTTCCTTTAAAAATGCCGTGGCAAAATTTCTTCCCGCTCCTTGCCCCATCCTTTCCCGCCTCTAATGAGCTAGACGTCGACGAGGCATAAAGGAATTAAAAAAAATCAGTGTTCATATCTTAATCTTGCTTAAAGGCGCAATCGTTAAGTTATAACTTGCCATAAAGTTTGTTAAAAAATCTTCTGTCTGCCGTTTCGCTCTCGCCAAGTGTTGTGGTGTAGCCGTGTGTAATGATTGTTGCCATTTGCTCTCAATTTCTTAAATATTTGCAAACTATTTCCTTTCTCAATACTGCCTGGGCGCCATGGAGGGTACTTCTAAAATTTACTTAAACAATCCACATTTACAAATATAATTATTTACATGGGAATTATAACTACCCACAAAGAGGACAAAATTACTTTTAATACATCGATACTTACATTTTACTAACACAAACAAAGGTAATATGGATTCTTCAAAACAAATACAAAAAAGTCAACATAATGCTCACCCAGAAATCATTGATTATAGAAAAAATGATATTGCAGACCATATAAAAAATTTCGGCTAGCTCAACTAACAGTCACGAGTTCTTTTTCTGTTATGTGAGTCACGAGTTTCGCTTCCTGGTTCCTAAATGCATCAACTCCTGGCTTAGTTTGTCTTTGCGAATGAAAAGTTCTTTGTGTTTACCGTATGATTACAGTCTTCGATGGGAAGAGTAGCACTGTCTGTGGGTCTTCTCCTGAAGATTCTACACCTCCCTCATAAAAATGTGGTACGCATTGTATTAAACAAATTAAACCAACTCTTGTTAGGGAGCCTGCATAAACCACGTAGCTCCATTTTGGCCTCTTGTGAACCCCCCCCCCCCCCTCCACGTAGCCCTACGTGGCTTTGGCCTCTACCCCCCCCCCCCTTCCACGTAGCACGTAGCTTTTTTCCCTTTTGATCCCAGCAGACATTTTGTGCTGTTTTCTCCTGTCAGACTATTGTAAATTACATTAGGAGATAATTAACTGAGGAATATAAATATTCACATGCTGTTGTGAGTTCTGTTTCCTCATTTTTAACTGTGAAAAATGTTATGAAAGTAAAGCTACATGGCCTGGCTCGAAAAACCACCCCCTCCCCCCACGTAGCCCAAAGTAGCCTTCCAGCCAACCCCCCCCCCCCGGACAGAGCCACGTAGTTTGTGCACGCTCTCTTATGCGCAAACACTCAATTGACACATCGTCTCATCCTGCAGGACGGGTAATTTTATAAGTAACTGATTGGCGGTCCGACAGTCAGATCAGAATATTACGGGTAGCAGACCAACTCGTGCAAGCTATTTAGAATGAAAGTTCCGCTTGCTTTCCGCAATATAGATCCATCAGTATCGGCAGAAGAGGGAGGGCTAGGTCAAGGTTTTTAAATTAAAAATATAAACAACATGTCTTGGTTTATAACAAATAATTCATGTGTTTTATTCGCTCTTCTACACACATTAGCACACGTCACATCGCCGTCTCCTCTCTCGAAGCGTTTGTGTCGCTCTGTCCGGTCACGTGGTGTCCCCTATCCTAGGCTTTCAATCGCGGACCGTTACTCCTTTATCCAATGCACACCTGCGCCACCCACCAAGGAATATTACATTACAGAATGATACGTAATTCAATTAACATACTACTTTACACGAAGGAAAATTTTTCATAATGAACTTACGTGACTTCTTACCCTTCCTTCAACGTAATGTCGTTCTGTTCTTATTAGAGTAATTTCAAAAATTAGTAGAGAAATGTTATATTGTTATAGCTATTACAATTGTAGTTTACCCAATAATTCATTCATACTTAGTGATATTCATCCTTCGTTGATACCTCCTGATAAAATAATAACAATTAGAAGCTAAAATTGGCCTCTTTTAAGAAACGGGCTATCGCCCGGTATCTCGTACGATCTTGTTCTCAGAAGAGCATTTACAGAAACTGGTAGTGGTGTTTTAAGCTTTACAAGGCTTTTGTACAGATTATTTCGGGGAATCCGATAACGGCTGCAGGCAAAAATAATGTGGTTAGTATCTGCTACCTCTTCTTAGTCTTCCGAGCAGAAAGGGGAATACGCAACTCTGATTTTGAATAGGTGGCTTGGTTAACACCCGTTTCCCAATCTCATATGTATTATTGAGGTTTTGTGTCTTTTGCCAAATTTGGAAGTTTCGAAGCAGACTTTGTATGGGATGTGGACTTGAAATAGTGAGAAATACTTTCCTCTGTCAGTTTGCGTGGGGCCCATAAATCTGACCAGGTGCTAAAGATCTCTTGTATTAATAAGTGACATAAAATCTGTGACGCACCTGTATGTACTGCGTCTCTCCACCCAATGTACTTTCCTTTGCTAATCGGTCGACTGTTTCGTTGCGCTGGGTAGACACGTCCCCCTTAATTCATATTACCTGACCTACTTTGCCCTCTGTGGTGTCTGTGTACACCAGGTTTAATACCTCTAATAAAATCTTGTTCACTCCGTTCTGCCATTTTGGGCTATCCAGTTTTGTGCTACGCTTTTTGAATCCGTTAGATTCAGAATTTTATTATAGCGTTTATACTCGTATTTTATGGCTTCTCTGATTGAGAGTACTTCACCAGTGTATGCCGAAGTTTTATGTGGCAGGTAGACTTTCTTCAGAAATAATCATATCCGACTCCGTCTTTGGATTTGCATACAGTCTGACCAAGTTAAAATGAAAAATATATCTGTAATGGTGTTTACCGTGTTACTTCTTGTGATCCAGTCTGGTAGATGACATATGTTTGGTTTAAATCTCAAAAGATCATATAGGAATAACCAACGGTAACATATGTTTTACTTTGATGCAACTTTGAGCCAGCGAAAGCTTTCTACTACAGGTGGAAATCCCTCTTCTCTCCAACGTTGTTGTGTATTCGCCAGGCTTCTGAATCACAGAATGACTTGTGATGATTGCGCCCTTCATTAAATATACGCTAGATAAAAGCTGACGGCGTATGTTTAGTAGCATTTCCTTCGCCTCTACTAGCAAGACATTTGTTCGCATAGAGTTCATCGCCCCCATCCATAATGTAATGACTCCGTACTGTATAATGTCCAATTTTCGGAGGGAATATTTGGGTGCATTTCCATTACAAGAGCTTCCGTAATCGAAGATAGGTCGAATAAAGAAGGATGGTGGGGTCATATCCCTACCAGATGCGCGTTACAAATATTAGGACATTTAATTGTCGTTCCCTTTTGGTTACAATGTGGTCAATGTTTCCCATCTATCTGTGTTTATTGTTCATATGTAAACTTATATAACTGACTGATGTTATATTGAACGATATATGGGCCCACGTGTACCTCCGTCTCTTGGTAAATAACGACTGATAATTTCGAAGATTATATAATATTTAGCCCTAGTCGCTGTGACCAATCGTACATCTTCTTAGCGGCTTCATTAAGTCTCCAAAAATTTATTCCTTGGGAGGAAGACTAAGTGTATACGCACACATTGTCTGTGAATTAAAACACCTTTTCTGTGAGGCGGAATAAGTTATCCATAACAGCTGTGTAGATGGTAAACAGAATGGTACTGAGGATTGCTCCTTGCGGAATTCCCTTTGAGACAACGCATGGCCCATATAGAGAGATGCGTTGCTGACGAATATAGACAGTCCTGCAGTGGAGAATATTTTAAATTCCGCCCAAGGGTACCCCCAAAGACGTAGTACCCAAACCTTATCTAGTAATGTTGGAATATGGAAGTCATCGTAAGCTCCTGTTATTTCCAGAAATAAGTCTGATAGGTTGCCTTAATTGATCTAGGACTGTTCTATATCCTAGGTGAGGATACTGAGACTGTAATGTGTGTTCTTCTCATTCCTGAATCCATACCGTATTCTACTCAACATGCTGTGGCGTTCCATCCACCATTTCAGTCTCATTTTTACGATGCGTTCAAAGGTTTTTGCTATATATGCAGAAAGAGCTACTGGGTGGTAAGAGCTTGTACTTTTGCTTTCTTTGGCTAACTTCTGCACTGGGATTATAATTTGTGTCGTCCAGTCCTTCGGAAACTCGCTTTTTGTCCAGATGTTCGTAAACAACTGTAGTAGAACATCCTTAACTCACTGGGGAATATGGTGAAGCATCAAATAAAGGATTTTATCTATTCCGATTGCCGAATCCAGTTCACTGGGCTTCAACACATCTTCTAATATATTTTATCGATAATCATCCTTGACGTGGTTTGATGGGCTTAGTGGTCCAAATGGTACAGACGGAGAAGCAACCTTGTCTGCAAACTTTTCTACCCATTTAGTTGACGATTTTTCCCATCGGCTTTTTCCTAAGCATGTTGATCATAAACTATACTGTGGTCATCGGCGATTTACTGCTTACGTTGTTAAAAAAAAAAAAAAAAAAAAAAAAAAAAAGCTCTTTTCCTTACTTTCAGGAATCTTTTGATTTCGGTGTCTACCTACTTGTTATTTAAATAATTTTCCCAAGTACCTTCCTGATTGTATCTCGAAAAGGCTAGCTTTCTTTTGGCTACCTATCTCGGACAGTCCTCGTTTCACCGTGGCGACGGATTACTTTTTGTTCTTGATACTGGATTGCGTTGAGGAATCGATCTTTCTTCCAATTCATTTATGATGTTTAACAATACCTGATATTTATAATTGGTTGTATTGCAGGTAACAACCCGTTCTATGTTTGCTTCAATTAACTGACCGTATTTAACCGAATTTGTTTTTCGTATTTTCCATTTTGTAGTGGGTTGAAAATTCTGAAGCAATTCAGCTGTTTTCCATTAGAATTGGGTTGTAAGGGAGGAAGAGCAGAAGGATAAGCCAGTTGACCGGGCTTAGAGAGCCGTCGTTGTGTACAAATAAGTTGAATTCATCTATGATCTCTACTATGGATTCCTCGAATGTATCGTTCAACTCCCATCCCTGTGAGGTATGATGAGCATTTTGTCTCCACACATTAGCTAAGGCTCCTCTCATTATTGAATGAGTGCACGCCACTCACCAATTCTGAGTTTTGTTTTACAAGAACAGTACACTGAAACATTGGTTAAATTCATATTCTGACTTCCCACTGTAGCCGCAATGGCTAGGAATGATTCAATGTACTTGTGATCGATATGTATTGTTGTAAAAGGAATAAATGTCTGTATTAATACAGCTACTCCGCCTTTTCCTCACTATCTTTACATCTACGTCTACATATATACTCTGCAATTCAGAAAATTATGGGTAGCAGAGGATGCCCAGCACCAAAACTAATCTCTTCACTGTAATTTCCAGTCCTGAATGACACGAGGAAAGAAAGAATTCGTATAAGCATCAGGGTGGCATCTTATTTCTATAATCTTATCTTTCCTGTCATTGTGACTCAAATAGGTTTGTGGATGAGGAATTTCACCGCACTCAGAAGCGAAAGCGAGTGGTTCGCATGTTTACCAATAAGTTCAAACGAAACGTGCATCGTATACTTACCAGACTCCCAGCACAGTCTACTAATCAATTCTGGGATGCTTTCGTAAGGACTGTAGCAAGCGGTCACGAATTGAGCGGCTCTTCTCTGTAATTTCTCTATACTGCCAATCAACGCCTTACCAAACGGATCCTAAATGGCACAACAGTAGTCCGAATGTGGACGCATAACAGATTTGTTAGCTATCTTCTTCATTTGTGCGTTCGACATATGAATCGCAGGCTAGAATTAGATCTACTGTGACCAAATTAATGTGCAATTCCCATTTCATGTTCCTTTGTACTGATACGCCAAAATATTTCACGGAAACGATCATATCAATCACACTTAACTGTTTACTTTAAATTTCTGAGCAAACGGATTCTTATTGTTAGTTATGCACATCGCCTTGCACTTTTTACAATTTAATGTAAGTAACAATTTGTCGCAACATGCCGAAGTAACATCCAGATCACGCTGATTTTTTTTCCTTCAATGGCCTTCGGCAACTGAGGTTATACAGCCAGCTCAATGTGATTACCATAGCTTCCCCAAAGGGCGGACAGGATATTCACACAGACACACAACACTTAAACACCCATGTCCTCGGCCAGACTCAAACCGACGACCTACACAGAGTTTCTAAGCAATCGGAAGAATTCCTTACTTCCCTATAGACGGCCGCATCATCGGTGAACAATCTCAAACTGCTATTCACTTTATCTCCGAATTTACTGCAGCTATAAATACTCCACCTCCATCAGAATGTAATCTATCTATACGACAATCGTTCATTCTATACAGTACTTAATAATTTCTGCAGAACTTATATCCGGTTTTAGTCAACGTTCTGTACTGATAACGATATCCGCTACTGTGGTACAAAGAACGCTTTCAAGTTCACATTATTTGTTACAAATGCTTCTACAGTTAATTACAAGAACTTTTCACTGTCCAGATTCTCTTAAGCTCATCCTACAGTCCGGCGTTGCATCTGATTGACCGAGCGTGGTGGGTGAACAGTTAACGTTCTGGCCTCGCATTGGGGAGGACGCGGGTTCGAATTCCCATCCGGGTATCCAGATTTGGGTTTTCCATGGTTTCCCCAAATCACTCCAGGCGAATGCCAGGATGCTTCCTCCAAAAAGGCCATGGCCGAATTCCTTCCTGTTCCTTGCCCCAATCCCATCCCACCTCTAATAACCTCCCTGTCAACGAGGCGTAAAGCCCAAGCAAAAAACAAATCTGATTGGGTTGCCGAAATCTGTATTTCGTGTTCGGACTCTTCCCCCCTCAGCCTGAAAAACCTCCCAGTGTACGAGTATCCCACACGAACACTGCCACCCGTTTAGCTGATTCACGTGTGATATCCTTACGTAGCATCTTGTAACCGTTGGAGGGGGATACATCTCATTTAAGCCAGATTTCTGCTATCGTAGCGACAGCTATATTATTACCGCACAGTTTTCGTTATAATGATTCCCGATTTGCGCGAACTGACAGAGCGTTCTATTGCAAGCTCTTAATTTCAGCCATATTTTCGGAGGATCTTTGCGAGCATTCCTCATATTACTGTTGGATTGGACGAATCCGCTTTTGAAGATATAGCTTTTTTAATCAGTAGAATGATTACAGATAGATTGAATATTTTTTCTAACAAGGTTCCATTTTGAGTATGTTACATTTTTGAGGAATCATTAAAGACATACAGCTGTTGTAGTGTTGCACGCTGTAAGTGATCTGATTTTTCCCGAGGAAGGGTGGTAGTTTGAAGGGTTTCCTCCTGACTAACTAGAAACGAGGGTAAATGAGGACTCGTGATAACTAGAGATATGGAACCATCTTTTTTATATGTAAAAATCTCGCGTCACGATGTTTGTCCGTGATGAACTCCGAAACTACTTAACTGATTTTGATGAAATTTGTCTTACTGTGTGATTTTTGGTCCAACTTAAAAGAGAGGATAGTTTTTATCTCGATTATTGACCTTAATATTTATTATTGTGAATTAAATGTTCGTTCAATATTTGTCATAGGACAATGGTTTGTAATTATTTGTAAGAGCCGTAAGCTTGAGTGTTCTGGTGGCTCAGTGATTAAGGCGTCTGACTGGAGATCCAAAGGTCCCTGGTTTGAGTCCCTGTGCCGGCGTGGATTTTTATACGCACTTAACTCGGCCTTCACCTCCGGCGCATGGGTGGAATGCGCAGCCAATAGAAACTCTGTCACCAGGTCATTACGACCGTACGAAATTATTATTATTATTATAGTTCCATAGGATTCTAACAGTTGGCGATGTATTAATTTATCGATACAACACTTGGTGATCTAGGTTGAGTAGATGATGATGTGTTTCGATTTATTTATGTGACAGTCTACTCCACGTAATATTTGTTTATGTATGACATAACCCAGTTTCATGAATTTTTCGTGTTGTATCATTTTTATAATCGTGCTGTGTATTGTGTTGTGTATCGTTTGTATGTTATTATATTTAGCGACAAAATAATTACACACATGAATATAACATTGAAGAACGATAATTTCAAAAACGTGTAAGTATTTGTTGCTTGCTTCTCATTGTTCTTCTTTTCGTTATGGCCAGCTATGGACCAAGTGTCAATTTCAGTTCTTCCCCTGTTGTTTTTTTCTTTCTTCCTCTCCAGTACTCCTTCATTATTGCACTGTGTTTTCTCTTTCTTTCTTCAGACCATTTTGCTCCAGTTTTCTTCTCCTCTCTATCTTGAAATCCTGCCATATTCTAAATCTGTTTTCGAAAATATTTTCTTTCCATACTGTTCACTGATATTATTTCGTTTCAAATCTTTCTTAACCTCTTGAATCACAAAAATTATTTTAATATCTTTTTGTTAGCCTGGTGTCATCCATGCGATAGATGTGTCGAAAAAATATCATTCTCCTTTTTTTCTGACTGATTCTGTTATTTTTTCAATGTTATGATATATTTCCTCATTAGTTCTTATCTTCCATTGTACTGCATTTTTCAATGGACCCAAAGTTTTCCTTATATTTCTCCATTCCAGTACTTCAAGCTTATCCAATTTCTAATTAAATAACGACGGGTCTGGTGGCTCAGTGGTTAAGGCGTCTGACTAGAGATCGAAAGGTCCTCGGTTCGAATCACTGTTTCGGTGGGGATTTTAATAGGCATATAACCTGATTTTCACCTTTGGGAAATCTTGCTGTGTAACGTGAAGTACACCAGAACACTTCCGTGGTCGGGATTCCGGATTCCATGTAAAACTGTAGGTCTCTGTACACTACAGAGTTGCCATGTTAGGTTAAAGCGGCGGCGTCAGGGGTGGAATGCGCAGCTGCTGACAGAAGCCCTGTCATCAGGTCTTTACGAACACACGGAATTATAATTATTATTATTTAATCTCAGGCACTAACTTGCATAGAGGCATTCCGGTTTCAGCACTGTATTATAGTGTATTATTTTAAGGCATTTTAGAAATGCACTTTTTGTTGTAATTCAACTATTTTTATTGTTGCAATTATAAATTTCAGTGAAATGCCGCCAAAAAAATCTAGCCTTAACAATGCGTGTAGCAGAGAGGCTCGACGCAAACGTCTTGAGAGGTCTCATCAGTCAGCAGAACATATCGCGGCTAGTAACGAAGCTCAAAGAATCAGGTCAGCAGAGCGTCGTATGCAAGAATCTCAAGAACAGCGTGATGAACGTCTGCGACAGAATGTATTGAGAACAAGAGCGGCACGAGAACAGCAAATCGCTACAGTTAGAGAAAGAGAACGAGAGAGACAACAAATCAGCCGTGCATTAACACGTGTATCATTTGTTCGTCTTGCGTTCGAAAATGCACCAGACATTGATTACTCTGCACATTCTAAAATTGCAATCGGTGCATGGACAAAGTATGCCAATACTGTCAGGCGTTGAAATTCTGCAATGAAGTAGTCGGCATGTATTGTGCATCAGGAAAAGTTGTATTATTACCAGTTCCCACTCCCTCAGAACATTTGCAATTAATTATTGTTGGCGAATCAAGTGATTCGAAATTGTTTGTGCGCAAGACAAGCAAATTCAATTCCTGATTCCAGATGACGTCTTTTGGAGCAACTAAAATTTGCGATCTCACATCTGATGGACGTCATTTTGAAACTTCATTCAAAATACAAGGCCAGGTGTGCCATAATTTTTGGTCGTTGATGCCGATGCCTAATTATGTCCCGAATTTACTCCAAATCCAATTTATGGGAAGTTGTGAAGAACGCGTGACAACTCGATGACAGTATAATTTAATCGAACAAGCAGAAGAGAGAGCAATTGTTGTTTCGTTGGAAAATTTTTTGGAAGGTAATAATCAACTTATTCAATTGTTTAAAAGAGTGTCGCCACAATTAAAAAAATGACCAAATTGTCATCAAAGCTGACAAATTAACATCAGGAGAACACGCTGGCACTCTGGCAGGTTCAACGCACCAACTGTAGATGAAGTTGCAGTTATTATAGTTGGTGATCGGGATAACCATATTCTTCGATATCGTCAACTGTACCATCAATACGTCGTGGATATGTACGCCAAGGTTGAACACAAGCATTTGCGATTTATTCGATACAACCAGGCTAAATTACGATCGGAGGAATAGATTCACTTACGAGATGCTATTATCGGCAATGTAGATGAAAATTTAAATGCCAATCATATCGGTAATGCATTTATTTTACCTTCAAGCTACATTGGCAGTCCACGGAACATGCAGGAAGATGCGATGACTTACGTACGTCATCATTATGGTCGTCCAGATTTTTATTACATTTACACGTAATCCGAATCGGGAGGAAATACAAACTTTGCTATTACCAGGCCAACAATCAATGCATCGTCATGATATCAGGGCACGTGTGTTCTAAATTCCGGACCCGGTAATTGATCAAGAATTGTTTGATATTGTTACCAGTCACATGATCCACGGACCGTGCAGTGCCTTTAACATGACATCACCATGCATGGAAGATGGAAAGTGTATGAAGCGTTTCCCAAAGGAATTTACGAATGATACTATTACGGATATCGACGATTATCCGTTGTATCGCCGCAGAAACGTTGAAAATGGTGGCCACACATTTATGATGCGAATATCAAATTCTAGAAACCAAGTTGAAATTGACAATCAGTAGGTGGTACCAGACTCACCATTTCTTTCAAAAACGTATAAGGCTCATATTAATGTCGAGTTTTGTAGTTATGTAAAATTCATTAAGTACATTTGCAAATACGTTAATAAAGGCAGTGATTTGACCGTATTTGAAGTAAAAATTGTAAATAAAAATGACGAAATAGCACGATACCAGATATGTAGATACATCAGCAGCAACGCAGCTATCTGTCATATTTTTAGTTTTCCCATACATGAAAGAGACCCTTCTATCCAGCATCTTGCAATACATCTTGAAAACGGTCAACGTGTATATTTCACCGAACAAAACATTCTACAAAGAGCACTTGAGCCACCAAAAACGACATTAACTGAATTTTTCACATTGTGCCAAAAATCAGATATGTTCGGCCAATTCGCAAAAAACATTATTATATACCGATGTTCCACGCAATTTGCATGTCACAAATTAGTTAAAAAATGGTAGCCACGTAAACAAGGAGAACCACATCCATTGATCGCAGGCATATTCAAAGCCAAGACATTAGGTCGACTCTACACAGTACATCCGAAACAACGTGAATGCTTCTTTTTGAGTTTGTTGTTGGTGAATGTTCCAGGACCAACTTCTTTCGAATTTTCACGAACAGTTAATGGTCGCGTGTTCAATACATATCAAGATGCATGTCGCGAGTTGCAGTTGCTGGTGCAGGACAATCATTGGGACCTGACACTTGTTGATGCAACGTTGGAATCCACGCCGTATAGTATTCCTGTATTCCTCAACTGTTTGCAATTATTTTGACAACATGTTATCCAACACAGTCATCGATTTTGTGGGGAAAATATAAAAACAATATGACTGAAGACATACTACACCGAATTAAACAAACTAACCTATGCCCAAATCTAGATTTCACACCAGAGTTTTATACCTGAGTTATGTAATGAATCATTATTGTTAATCGAATATTTATGTATTTTAGTTTCAAATTTACCACTTAATCATTATGGTATGCCATCACCCGATCGCCTGGCCACCGACTTAGTTAACAGTGATCTGCAACGGGAACAACAGTATAACAATATGGACTTAACTACAATTATTAGGAATCATGAGCCATTACTGACAGCAGATTTAAAAAAAAAATTATAATCGGATTATGCTCACTGTTGATGCTGAACAAGATTTTTTTTGGACGCATCAGGGGGAACCGGTAAGACATTTTTAATATCGTTGATCGTTGCGAAGGTACGGTCGCAACAGAAAATATTATTGGCAATTGCATCGTCAGGCATTACCGCCACTTTGTTAGATGGTGGGCGAACCGCGCATTCAGTATTTAAGCTGCCACTAGACATTCATCACAAACCAAACGCAGTGTGTAACATAAAAAAAAACGGCATGGTTGCAGTCTTGCAAAAGAGTTCAATTATAATTTAGAATGAGTGTACAATGGCTCATAATCATTCGCTCGAAGCATTTCATAGAAATATGCAAGATTTGAAAGGCAATGATAAACTTTTCGGTGGTACAGTCCTACTAGTGTCTGGTGACTTCCGACAGACATTACCAGTGATTCCTCGCTCTACTTTTGCGGATGAGATTAACGCATGTTTAAAACAATCGTTTTTATGGCGGAATGTCGAAACACTTCGATTAACCATTAACATGCGAGTACAATTGCAAAATGATCCATCGGCACAAGTATTTTGTAAGCATGTGCTGGATATTGGAAACGGTGAAATAGAACTGCATCGAAATACACAATACATCAAATTTCCAGACAAATTTTGCATTGTTGTTCACTCAAAAAATAAACTAACTGAGAGTGTGTTTCCGGATATATCAAATAATTACTCAGATCATAATTGGCTCAGTAATCGTGCTATTTTGGCAGCAAAAAATTTTGATGTCCACGAAATTAACTTCCATATACAACAGTTGTTGCCAGCTGATCTGATGTCTATTGAATCAACAGACACTATTGTAAATGAAAATGAATCCGTAAATTTTCCAACTGAATTTTTAAATACTTTTGATATACCAGGAATGCCACCACACAATCTTTGGTTAAAGATTGGTTCACCGATTATTCTACTTTGGAATTTGAATCCACCTAGATTATGCAACGGTACACGTTTGATCATCAAAAGAAAGGATCATCGGAAATGTTCTTGAAGCAACTATTTTGACTGGAAAGTTTAAAGGAAAAATCGTCCTGTTGCCACGTATTCCAATGATAGCGTCAGAATCTCCAATACCATTTAAAAGGCTTCAATTTCCGATTCGTTTGTCTTTCGCTATGACCATAAATAAGTATCAGGCCAAACAATGTCCGTTTGCGGCTTGGACTTTGAAAATATGTGTTTCTCCCATGGGCAGCTATATGTCGCCTGCTCACGTGTGGGGAAACCTTCAAATCTATTTGTATTACCAAAAGACAGGCTAAACAAAAATATTGTACACCAATTAGCGCTTAGATAAATTAAAATTATAAATTGTAATAATTTAAAATAATGAATATAATTTTTTAAATTTTTTAAAAATCAACTTCATGTTACTCATTTATAAAACGGAAATTCTAATTTATAAATAAAAATAATTTATTTATTTTTATAAATATCAATTTTTTATATATTTTAAATTAAGTAATTTGTAATAAATTGTAATTAAATTTTTTTATGTTCGTTTGTCCTTAATTTCAACTATCTGAAACTCTTTACGAATTACTTTTGAATTTTCAAATCGACTAAAACGTTTTTGTCTTTGTTAATGAATATTAATTTGATTACATTAGGTAGTTTACAATAACATTGATCCAACGTACTATGACTACTGAGTCACAGCAACGCGTGACCGGGTCAGCTAGTTGTATGTATAAAAATGGTGACTTACATTCAAATATGAGTTTTCTGAGGTGAACTGTGAATTCTTGCAGAATTCAAATTGGTAGAGAAATAAGTATCATCTTGTAAATCACTTCACCAACGTCATTAACTGGGCGTTTCAGATGGAGGGTATTTTGCGCAGTTATATTTCAGTAACATGTTCACCTGACCGCAGCGTAGTTACGAGGAAGTTTCCCTCCCTTCTAGAATGAGACACACAAAATCTGATCTCACCAGGACAGTAGCCCGTTTACTAATTCTTTGAGCAGTGAGTGGTACTACAGTGCTGAAAAGTTCTGGTAACGTTTATCTTGCTACCAGCTGGTGTTGGAAGTCTGTAGCCTTCCATATCTTAAAAGAGAGTCCTGAATATTTTCAGCTTCAGCCTTCTTTCCTACCATGCAATTTCGTTCGTCGTATCAGATGTCGCTTCTTCTCTTCCTATTCTCTGCTGTTGGTCGGATCCGTGTATAAATTTTACAACAATTTGTTTATTGTTATAAAAACAAATTCATTATTTGCTTAAGCATACAGTCCTCGTCGATTGCATTTTCAGCACACGTTATTGGATGATCAAATCCCCTTCCATTCGGCTTGATCGTAGCAGTTATTTCGTCTGATATTATTCCCACAAACATGGCGAATATCAAAGGTTTTCTTAAGACCCCGAAACTTGCTTATCTCACGTAATACGAATTCGTTCCAAGTTCACTTGTTAGAGCCAGAGTGGACCTCCCTCAGTCGTTCGAAATTTCCAAGGGGAGCGCCTGGTGTGCTAACATGCCTCGGGCATTCTAATAACTGGCTTTGCATTCATACACAGCCGCCCAGCCTAGCCCGCGTTTAAAAGGCTTGGCCAATCGTCAGGGTATAGCAAAAGTTGTGACGGAGACAGAAATCTCCTTACTCCACTGAGCCTGCGCATACCTGTTCTTATCTCGCTCACGTATTTTCGAACGACACATGAGGTGACAATTGTTCACCCAAGCATTTACTGCAGCACTGATTTTTTACAACTTAAAAATATGGATGCTAAATGCATGGCACACCTGATTTTACGAATATTGAATAAAATACACGTGGTGATTTGCTCCTAGTGAAGTTATATAAACGGAGGTCCCCGCATATGCATTTAACATAAATGTAACGTTAAATGAATGATTTTTTATGTAGCTTGCTGTAGCCCACAACTTCGTTAATGTACAGATGTTTCTCTGAAACCATCATCTTACGATTCACCGCGCCTGTGTCTCATTGAACACAAATTATACTTGCATGTTCGATCTCCACAACAAACAATAACTTAATTCCTCTAAATAATAGGATCAAGTTTGTACACTAAAATCACGACAAACTTTACGACTGCGAGAAGAAATTTACCTTTAAATGGATACTATTCGGCTGGCGCATATATCTTGTTCTCATTGTTCAGACGCCACATCAAAATGAAACCCACGGTAATTTACTGCTGTGACCACGGGCTGTATATTATTCGAATCAACAACAATATCCGACTAGTCAATTTTAAGTAAATCGTGCTCAATGAATAATGTATACTAATTCGTGGACACTTTCATCTTAAATTTCTCAGCTTTCTGACTTGACATCAGAGTGAAGCATATCAAATTTTACTCATGGGAGCTACTCATTACTCGAAACACAATCTAAATCGTACCAGTAGTATTAGCATGAATCACGTTCATGTAAATTAATCTTAAATTACTAAAATTAACGATGTCAAATCAAATTGAAACATACCTTCTTTTATCCGCAGTAACACTGTGGAACTTATAGAAACCACGTCAAAATCTGGCAGTTTGTTTTACAGTGAATCACGTTCAACGATAAATTGACGCTTATTTGTAAACAGTATTGTCTTAAATTCCTCAACTTTTCGACATCACATCAAAATCAATTACACTTTCTTTTACAAGCGGGTTCGCTTGCTGTAAATTGATTGATACCAATCAAAATCTGGCCTGAGGTTAAATAATAATAAAATTAAAAAACTTTTTAATGTACCATGTTTTTATAACGAACTGAAAAGAGTAAAATAATTTCTCTAATCCTTATTTACTAGCGCTACTAACAATTTTATTGCACCGCAAATAATGTGAACTGATAAGTAAGTTCTTTCATTGATAACTACTCTCTACACTTCTTATAGTTATGTATTCTATGCGCCCAATGTTTTCCGTCACCAATCTTACAACATATTTTAATAGCTATCAAAAATTTCCAAGTATAAGTTTTCAGTACAATTTAGAAGAAGTTAGAAATCTGTATGTGGTGTTATCCTTGATAAGGATTAGAGAAATTATTTTATACTTTTTAGTCCTTTATAAAAACATGGTTAATTTAAAAGTTTTTATTTTATTTTATTACTATTTTCTGCTTTTTAGGGTTATGTGAGTGAAAATTGTAATGGGTTTTAAATGCTTTGATGACATAATCACAGAGACACGCTACAAATTCCAGATTTTTAATAGAAAACATTTAATTGAGTTATTTCCATCCCGGGGAAATAAATAACAAAACAAAAAAAGAATTACCCATATCCATCGTTCGAATGATAAGTTATGGTCTGGAATTCGAACAAAAATCTAATAGAAAAAAGCACTTTTAGTTCTGCCAGAAATCTTCAGGCAGCATTCCAATTTTTCTTAACTAAAAACGTTATTCAGACTACTGCAAACATTAGTTTAATCAGTCCCTAGAAACTGTACTTTCAGTTGTTACTGAATTTTCCTACTTTTCGGGAAACTTTTCTTTCTCTGAAAAACATATTCATACTATTAAAGACATTTAAAAAATAGCTAAATTGGTTCATAGAGAAAAGTACTTTCAGGTTTTCCCGAATTTTCCAGCCAACTTTTCCAATTTTTCTTTCTTTAAAAACCTTATTCCGACTATTATTAATATTTTTTTAAAAAATTAGCCAAATTGGTACAAAGAAAAAAGACTTTCAGTTTCCTCCGAATTTTCCAATTTTCCGGACAACTTTTCCAATTTTTTATTAGCTAATAACCTTTCTTGGACTATTATGAACATTTTTTTAAAAAAAATAGCCATATCGGTACACAGAAAAAAAGACTTTCAGTTTCCTCCGAATTTTCAAATTTTCCTGGCAACTTTTCCAATTGTTCATTAACTAAGTATTTTATTCGGACTATTACAAACATTTAAAGAAATTAGCCAAATCGGTACACAGGAAAAAAGACTTTCAGTTTCCACCGAATTTTCCAATTTTCCAGGCAACTTTTAAAATTTTTCATTAACTAAAAACCTTATTCGTACTATTACGAACATAAAAAAAATAGCCAAATCGGTCCATAGAAAAGAGTACTTTCAGTTCTTCCCAGAATGTTTAAAATTTCCGGACAACTATTCACATTTTCGTGCATTGTCACCCAGATCTGAGCTATGGTCTAAATTTAAAGTCTCTAGCTTCACCTGGACAAAGCCCAAAGCGAGTTAGTTTTCCAGGCAATTTTTCCAATTTTTCTTTGTTTAAATACCTTATTCGGACTATTAAGAACATTTTTAAAAAATAGCCAAATTGGTACTAATAAAGAAGATAATTTCAGATTTCTGCGAATATTCCAATTTTCCGGGCAACGTTTCCAATTTTTCCTTAACTAAAAACCTTATTCGGACTGTTACGAATATTTAAGAGAAATTAACCAAATCGGTACACAGAAAAAAGTACTTTCAGATTCCTCCAAATTTTTCAATTTTCCGGGTAACTTTTCCAATTTTTCATTAACTAAAAATATTATTCCAACTATTACGAACATTTAAAAAAAGCCAGATCAGTCCATAGAAAAGAGTACTTTCAGTTTTTCCAGAATTTTCAAGTTTTCCAGTCAACTTTTACAATTTCTTCACATTTTCATGCATTGTCATCTTGTTCTTAGCTATGGTCAAAATTTCAAGTCTCTAGCTCATCGAGAAGATAGTTTAAATTCAATTACTAAATTCCACCTGGACAGACAAAGCCCAAAGCGATTTAATAAAAAGATTTTTTTTAAAAAAGAAAAAAAGAGGCATTTGGCCGATGAAACCATACAGCCAGCTAAAGCGTTTTTCAGCTTATGCTTTCACAATGTATCTATTAATTATTTGAACTATTCATCATTATCCAAGAAAAAACAATACAAGACGAACACAACATTTAATTAAAACCGCCCATGCCCTAGGCCAAAGTTGGACAGGTGCATGCTCGCCACTGGTGTTGGCCTGATAGTACACTTCCGGTCTGATAGACCCACAAGACATTGACTATCCAGTATTGGAGATATTTGCAAAGACTACAAATCGTTTCGCTTGTTGCGGATCTGGATCTGCGTACAAAGTGAGTTTTCGCTTTGCAAACAATCTTCATATCTTGCTACAGGGTGCCAGATGTACATGAATCGTTACCATATCAACAAACATTGTAATTCCACTGGCAATATGTTCACTAATATTTGACCCAGCTATACCTAGAAATTTGCATCGCTTCTCTGCCGATGCATTTACATTTCATTACCGTTTGGTTTTTTCTTTGTACACAGTTCGCAATATGTGCCTAAATTAAATTTATGCTGTTCCCTTTGATATAATATTTATTTAATCAATAAATGAAATTTCCTGTAACGAGTAGATTTACCATTCAGGCTGCAAATAACTTTCGTTTAGTGTATAATTTTTTCATGTCATTTTAAGATTTTTACAATCCTGGAATGTGGCAACAAAAACAGTTTAGAATTAAGTATTTAAAGTTCCCTATTCTCTCTATTCATAGATCCGAATAAAAAAAAACAGGTGTATCTCAAGAATATATTTAATAACTTCAGAGATAGTTTGCCATCATATGTGAAACAATAATAATTCATGCAATTCAGTAATGTATATTCATATGAAGAATATGTTCCTGATATTCGTTCAAAGGGCGCTGTAGCTGAAAGCAATCATATATTCAGTAGCAGAGAGCGTGAAAGTCCTCTATTTAAGTGTAACGAATTTGATCCAGATTTAGGTTTTTTATAGTTTGTTGGGATGGTACCCTCATATAGGCTATTAAAGATCTCCTTCCCGTTCATAATCACAATTCCCTCACGGATATAGCAACCTCGTTGTCAAAAAGCCGTTTAGTCCCAATTAAAGAAAAAAATTGTCAGCATTTAATAAATACAAAAGCACGTCCTTCATGTCGTAGTTAATAAAAATTTCTGCATAACTGATTTATTAGAAAAAAAACCAAGTTCTCTCATTAGTTAAGAAATACTTGACAGTTAAAACTAAGTAATTTTATGTTTAAGGTTTACAGTGCCATGGTTGGTTTGAATTGTTAGATAGTGTGGCAGATTGTCCGGAGGGGATTAATTGCTTACCTTGCATAATTTAAATCGCCACCGTCCACTACCGTATGCAAAGCACATATATATTAATTTCAGGAAACAGAGGTTAAACAATTACTTCTGTTATTAATATTTGAAAAGATCCTAAAATTATGGTTTATTGGGTACTCATGAATGCTTACAGACAGAGGTATATTTATCATTAATCTGAAACACCTGTTTGTGCAAAATACAATTCAATGCAATACCTCGTCTTACAGATGCAAAATAGTAAACAAACAATTATTGTTATTTGAAGCTAAGAAATTGAAATACATGTACATTACAAAAAGTTATAAATTCCATATACTCTCTTATGTATAATGAGAGCGATTCTTGTATTACGACAACAAGAAAACATAAGATTTAACTTGATTACATAGGGCGCCAGGGAGTTAATTTGTACCCACAAATAATAGTTATTGAAAGTTTCAAAACCTGGAAGTCAGTCTTTCAATTCAAACTGGATAAAGAAAAACCCAAAAGCACTCGGCTTTTAGACACAACTAGCTCAGGAATTAATGTCCGGTGGCATAAGAACTCACACTCATTAGGCCGTTAAAGGGCTATCTCAATGATTCGTCTGAGTACACACTGTTTCTGGAGGTATAATTACCGTGTCTGTCTGGCTGCACGAAGCGTCGCAACAAGAGCACTACCGTCTCTCAACAGCGCACAGATTCCGGCAATGCTAGGCACTTGTCACGTCAACCAGCACAAGTGACAACATCGACCGTACTAGGCACTCAGTCATCCAAGCCTCCAGGATGGAACCATCAATACTGCTCTGGCTAGCAGTGACCAGAGCGATCGTTCTGGACGAAGTGACCTCTTCTCGCCTCTCAGAGCTCGTCTCTCCTCACCTTCTCGGCGAGCATCATGGAAAACACAAAATTTGTAAATTTCCAATCACGTGAGGAAATAAACACATCGGATTGGCTTCGCAAAAGTCTCCCCTCTATGCTGACTAATACATTGCCTCTCATTGCTAAGAGTCTTCGGGTTTTGTCGGGATTGTTCGGGAGGATACGTGGGAATAACTTTTTCTCACGATACCGTGCAAACGCCCATTCAAGGATTCCATCCGCAAAATTCCCAGCGTCCAGCCTTTCTCACCGGTATCAGCGTCAGAGATAATCCCCTCATTATCTCGACCTACCGGACACTTCCGGCTTAAGTCAGAGTGTCACTCACGCTAACACAACCCTTAGCTAGACACGGATTTCTGTCTCCAACTCAAAAAAAGAATATCCATTCGTTTCTTATATTTATTAAATCAAACAATAATTAATTTAAATTGTACGAGATGACCCATCTAGTCATCTTGTTACAATAGGAGGCGTTCTAAACTACTGACAGTCAAGAAAGAAAATCAGAAGTTTCCATTAATGCGGGAATTACTGTAGCATGACTTTCGTAGCCTTAGTCCATGAAAATGTTGTCTTCGACTAACTATATTCAGATTATTAATTATAACGGTTTATTCAGTACAAATTGTATTATGTTTATTTAAGTCACAGGGCAATTTATTCATAATAAGCCTGGGCGGCCAAATTATTATAGGCCCTATATAACTTTTGTTAATGTAAGATTGCTATTGTAAAGGAGCACATAGAATATGAAATAGTGAAATACGCTGGTGGTCAGTGGAAAATTCCGAATGCCTGCGTGGCCGGAGAAAGCCGTTGCTCGGCGTCGAGGAGTCGCCTTGCGGACAATAGGTGTGCTGGATGCGGCGGGCGAGCCCCGTTAGCTTAAGACCGGTGCATTGTCCTCTCAGCCAAGACGCGAATGTGTTGAAGGTCTCGCTGCCTCAAGTGCACGCGAAACAAAAAACAAATAGCAAGCGCTTTGGACATCACGTGGTTTTGGCGTGCGCTATCCCACTAATGCTGTATAATGTCGAGGTTTACACGAGTTACTATACAGCTTATTTTTTCTACGTGATCTGGTCGCTGGACTGCGAGGGTGGAGCCAGAGCTTTCTTGGTGGCTGAAGGAAGCTACATCGACACTCTTTGTTGGCCGGAGTGGCCTGACGTGGTCGTGGAAGACACATGGACAAGGCGATCGCTGGCCGCAGTTTTGAGATCGACATCTCACATTAACACGGTGTGTTACGCCCTTCACGATGCTGTCTTCATGTGGTAATGTGTTCTGACGCCAGGCTAATGTTTCATCGGTTTTAACAAGGCTTTACTGACCGGTAAACGCTACCTGGGAACAAATCTCAGCTTTTTGTGCCACTGCCCTCTGAGCTAGCTGGAAACTTTTAACTGAAGATTAAACTCTGAAAGCTCCTTGTCTTATGTAACATGATTCAGTTAGTGTTTATTTTATTTTGATGGCGCCCTGGAAATATTCATATATGTAAATTTCAATCATTGTTTGGTCTCATTAGGCAAATTGTAAGGTCTGGGCGTTTCTTGCTTACGATGTTGGATTATCTTGTGTTAGATGTAACGTTAAATATACCCAGCAAATGTAAATGCCAGAAGAATTTGTTCACCTGTTATCCTACAACAATCGAAAATTCTTTCTATCCAGATTATCAGATTCATCTTAATATTCTAAATATTTTAGTCACTCTCCAAGCACACACCAAAGATCCCGCTGCGATTCCTACCCACGTGGCAGTCCTGCAGGCATGCGGCGACTGATGAAAATGTTGGGGATAGCTGCAACTAGATTGTGAGAAGAAGCACGTTTTCCCCGCGATTCCACGTGTCGGAAGGGATTAGCCACCCTATCAAACAATCGCAATACGTGACTCCGATGTTTCGTGATTCTGCATTACCTGCCCATCAGCTAGAGAGTAAACATGGTGTGTTTAGGAGTGTGGCGGGCGTGAGACGGCGCCGAGGGGTGCGGAGGCAGTCACGACTCTAATCTCCCTACAGCACGAAGGAACAGTGTCGTCAGCAGCCAGTAGAATCGATAAAGTGCAACACAAGTACCAAAAAACACAAGCCCAAAAAATACCTCAGATGTCATCCTAAATAGATAAAGACTCGTTAAATGAACCAGTTAAACTTTAAATCTGTGAAATTCGTTATATTTTGTTCTCACAAAAAGTGTTTGGTTCGTTAATGAATTCAGCACATGTTGCGTACTAATTTTTATGATTTGCTATCCACTAAAACATGTAAAGAGTGGAGCTGAATAACATTCAATATCATAAAATGACATTTTGCGTGTTGTCACAACACAGTGTGTTTATCAAGTTTAAGACACCACCACGCCCACTAGGAGATCTTTATGACATAGATAGGAAGAACACAACTGATAAGGATCAAGTAAAGAGCACATGAAAACATCACCGTGTATGGTATTTGGTACCTCAGGAACCACAGCCATCGAACTGCTATGACAGGTACCATTGTATCAGAGCCTAAATTTACCATCCTCATGGAGTTAAATGTGAATATCTAGAGCACGTAATAATCCACCTTTATCCTGAGCGTGCGTTACCACTATTGTTGTAACGTTTACATGTTCTGTTACAAAACTTATAATTGTTCGTTCGGCAACGGACATTTTTATGCCCGGCCAGTTTCAATCACGAATGATGTGTCCTGTTTATCTGATGAGCTCTTAAGAAAGTGAAGTTTATAATCCCCACGAGTGTTTCAATGACAGATTGGTGATAATATTCTAATTGAGAGAGTGCAATGGAATCCGACTCAAAGTGGTTTCTTTGCTAAGGAATCTGACCAGCTGTACACAGATTGTTCTCGCATTGTCAGCCAGAGCATCTTCTGTTTTTGTTCTCGGTAGACAAGCTGAAAACATTGCTTGAAAAGAAATTGCAGAAACAGTGTTTGCTGTTAGCTTTTATATACACTTTCTACTTCGATTAATGTATACTGCACTGAACTCGATTAGATTTTCTTGTTAGTTCTGGGTACTGGGTACTTTGTGAATCAGTCCTTAACCAGATCACTGGTTAAGGAAGTGATCGGAATATTAATAGCACGCGGGAACGAAATTGGGGGAAACAGTTGATATAAATATATTTCATGAATGTTATGCACGATGGGCAGATCTAACCAACACTTCTCTTTCTGAATGAGTCCCGGCACGTTCGATACCTTCGTAAAGCGAGCAACTGCTACTAGGGCAGACTGTTAATAACCTCTCTTGCAACTCTTAACATTTATTGCGCGATAGCTCTTACCTAATTGATGTATTATGTTTTCATGAGTACAGCGTACTTCATATCTCTCGCTCTCCAACACAAATAAATAGTTAAACACGTATACACTTCATAAATTACAACGCTCACCAGCCATGGCAAACGGATTGGGTCTCTTTGCTAATTGCTTTGTATGAAAGAAGAACAAAGTAAATATTGTGTATATAGTTTGGTAGTGTTTAATAATCGCTTGTTAACAATTCTAAAAATGTATGCAATAAGTAACGACATAGACGTAACATGGCGTAGCAACACTATTTTTCTTTTTCTAAAATTGCGTTAGCCTCATAATGCATGCAGTGGTCTTTAATGTTTTCTGATCGACGTCATTACAGGTGGTAGATGATTGGGGGCAAGGAAAAGGAGCCGTTTTCTTGGAGATGTTTCAGGAAGCCTAAATCTGCAGGGTCCCTCATGGATTAAACCTTAGTCCTCCCGAATGAGGCCTGATCGTTACAGCTCAAACACCAGGCTTGTTACAATGTTTCCGTATTAGAATGTACAACTGATTGTTTCTTACTTTCTCAGATTGTCATCTTCTCAACGTTTATATTGATTCATAAGGAGTATATCAATTCCTTAATTTTTTGTATTGCGACAAAAACTGGCAACAAAGTAAGGACACTGTACTTAACCAAAACCTCCATTACCGATGCCAGATTCAAACAGGCGTCTAATGTGACTAGATGCCAACTTTTGACCGGCTCCTTTTCCGATAATTTGCTTCCCTTTAACCAATCAATTGTTGTTAATTATATCTTTTCTTGGATTATGGCTTTACATCTCGTAGACGTCGAGGTCATTAGAGGTGGGAAAGGAATGGGGACATTGGAAGGGAAGGAATTCGGCCTGTAGTGATTTATGGAAACCAAGGAAAATCCAAATCTAGATGGCTGGACGGGGATTCGAACCCGCGTATTCCCAAATACGAGGCCAGAGCACTGCCACTCAACCACCACGCTTGGTTGTCGATTACCACACAGCTAATATTTGTAATAGCGAAATCTTATTCAGTGATTAAGTACCACAATTATTATGTATTTGCTTAGAATTTAATAATAATAATTCTATGTTTTGTTAGTTTCTTCTTTGTTTGGCTCACTTATTCCAGGTGGACAGCGTACTTTTCAATCTTTGTCATTTGTTTTGTAATAATTTTTGCAACCAGTGTCGTAGAACACTTACGATTCAAACACATCAACGCGTTAAAATGTTTATTCCAGTGCTTTGTTTGTGGTAAGTTATTCACTCTTCTAAAATCAAACACGAGTACATCGGTTGTCAGAGATGTTGCCTTCATTAACACATTGAGAAAATTCACTGTAAACAGCGAACAGAGTCACTAATGACGAAAATATGTGGATTGTCCTTAATGTCAGAGATAGAACCAACATGTGTCGTTTTTGTCGAGAGACAATCGAGGTTTGAAGAATGGGAATAATATTTGTAAACACTAGCCACAGGCGTTCTTTTTTTTTTTTTCAAGCAGATGATAACTTCAACCCCCCCCCCCAACCTTTTTGTATGTCACACACATAACATGGAGCTTCAAACCGGAGAATAGTCTGAACAATCATGTCTCCATTCAATGAACTCTGCGCTAAGCCTAAAAGCATTCATTTCTCCGAAATGATTTTTTCAACTTTGTGTATTGAGATACAATTTATGTGGCATAAATGACACGTTCTGAAACGGACCGTTTATACTAATATTTATATGCTGTGCAAACATTTTCATCGACGTTGTTACCGGGTGCAGATTATTTTATTTTTGGTT
This sequence comes from Vandiemenella viatica, assembly GCA_031002005.1. Classification (NCBI taxonomy): domain Eukaryota; kingdom Metazoa; phylum Arthropoda; class Insecta; order Orthoptera; family Morabidae; genus Vandiemenella; species Vandiemenella viatica. The sequence continues at coordinate 196,114,281 of CM061921.1, forward strand.
GTTACTTCCATTAGCTACTTAAGTGCCACATAACTGCTTTAAATTTACACACAGCTCTTACACATTAAATATATTATTTGATACAATTATTACGGATTGACAAATTCCAGAGCGGATGATTATTACGTATAAAGCGTACAAAATATTGGCACCAGGACCGGCTTAAGGAATTTCGGGACCCCCTGTGAATATTGATTTTGGGGCCCCCTACTTCTTTTCTAGATGTACTTTTGCCTACATTTTAGATAATTTTCGTGACTTTATACAAACACACACACAGATAAATATATATTTAATCTGTGTGTAGAGCTCAAACAACGATTAAAGAGACGGACTGAGGTTTCTTTAAATCTGTGTGCAAACAGGCCAGAAGTTTATAGAGTATTAGCTGAACGGGACCAACTTCACCGGGTCTTTGGTGTTTTATCAATGCATCTCATATGCATCTTCCAACTACTGTCACTTTCATTTCTGGCTAAGCCCTACTGCCCATTGTGTCAAATTAAATTGTTTTGTATTCAATTTTATAGCTAGTATATTTATAATACACTTTTGTATACGACATTTCTTTTCTTGCCTTTCTTTGCCAATACATATAGGTTTCTGGGGCTGGAGACACGTGGCAGTCATACACATTTTAATTCAATAACTTTCTATATGAAACGTCAAAAGATTTGTGAGTTTATTCGAACGAAATTACGTAAATTGCTGAAACAGGTTGAGTGCAATACACGACTTTAAATATGTAGGCCTATTATACAGTAATTACATCAGATACGATTTTGCCAAAACTAAATCTGGTGAAGGACTTATCGTGGAACTCCACGCCTCGGAAACGTCTATTGTGAACGCAGGTTTTTAACGTTCTAAAGTAAGGACAAATTTTGAAGTGGATCGTGGAGGGGCCCCTCAACCTTGGGCCCCCCCGCGACTGCGGATCTTGCGGTAGCCTTAAACCGGCCCTGTTGTAAATATATTTATTTTCATGATGGAATAAGTCAGTCGCTCAATTCTTGGGTATTTAGAAAAACATTTATCCCCTAAACCAAAGAAATGCAATGTCATTTTGTTTGCCTCGGGCTTAAATGTTGGTCTATATCGAGGACATTAGTGCCAGAAGAGAATGGAAGGTGAAGTGTCACGCTAATTGCGACATCATAAAATGTTTAATTACTTTAAATTATTAAAAACTTATCAATTATTAATATTTATCATGAGGGATTTGAATTGATCAGCAAGGCACCAATTTAAATTAATATTTATTGGATCACGTACATGGATTGATTAATTAATTAAATGTGATTCAGAGATGAGATTTCTTATTATAAACTGTCCGGCATATATTGTTGTTCGTCAGGGTCGTTACTGGGCTAGTGGACGCGGTAGGTAGACGCACGCAATACACACAATACCGTATGGATTCTCCTGCGACGGCAGCTGCAGGCTTCTTGTGATGACAGCTGCGGTCAGGTCTATGGTGGCGCCTCTTGTTGGGCGCACGGTCGACGCTGCACAGACGTAAAGTGGCCCCTCAAGCAGCTAGGACGCAGTCTGGCGTCGAACCTGCTCCCTGGAGATACGGGCTGGAAGGCTCTTCAAGCAGAAGCAGAAGCAGAATCGCGCACTCACACTTTCACTCGCGTCTTCTATTCCAACGTCCGGCCACGTACCGCCGCGAGGTGCCCACCTGTGTGGCCTCCAAGCCAGTGTCCCCCACCCCATCCGCTTAGCTGTCCAGCGGATTCGGGGAAATACGAGGGGTTGCCACATTCCTGTGGGCGACAGCTACCTGTCTGCATCTCGCTGCAGCCTCACAAATCCGTTAGCCAACTTACGTGGCTGAAACATTACACGGCTGTAATGTGTCATTACATAGCCCACTTTCCCCGGAAAATTTAAAAATTTGCGTCCATAAAATTTTTAAATTTATTAGTATACAATCACTTCCTCGATAATTAGTTCGTCCGACACTGAACATAGTCTCTCACACCTTGCACTGGTCATGACATTTATACAGTTGATCTAGCAACATCTCTGAATTACGTAACTTAATCTACTATTTACAATCTTAGAGCAACTCGTGAAGTGTGCCATCTCACATCCCCCTAACATTTTGAATTTTGAAATTAATTACAGCTCGTGCCTTGTTGCAAATCTGCTATCACAGAAGGTGATATTTAATTGACTGGGTTTGGCAAGGTGATCTAATTTCAGTCCAGCACCCTGTGAGTCGCCAGTATCAGTGGCTCAGATTCACACACTCAATTACTCACAATAATACTAATTCTACAGTTAGTCTACGAAATAATGAGAGAAATTATTAAAGGAATTTATCTAAGCTACTTATTCATGCACTAGAGTACTTTTTTTTTACAGGATTGTGATTATTTATAGGATGTGGTTCGGTTAGTTATGCCTTCTTTAACAACCATAACCTTATCTATCAATGGAACTGATACATGTTGTAGTATGGTTCAAATCGAACGTGAGTAGCTTGTGTGATACCTGCGCAAGTTTCTTGTGTTGTAGACACCTATGATCCTATCCTCCCCCTCTAGGAGATAAGCATTCGGATTGACAATTTCCTTAACCCGATAAGGTCCTTGGAACAGACTAAAGAATTTGGATATCAGTTTCCTATTGGCGTCCGAAGGTTTAGAACACTTCAGCAAGACCAGATCCCCGACTTCGAATTTCTGCGTTTCCTGTCGATCAGCTCGTTCTTTCCGTCGGTCAGCTTTTTCTAGAAGAAATTCCCTTGTCTTTTCTTGTCGCTGATTCCAATCTTCGGTGCAGTCACTGTCGGGATAACTTATAATTTCTTCTGCTAGTGTTTTCGTTGTCTGTTGGAAGTGCAAATCCACTGGCTTGCAGTTAGTGCTACAGTGATATGAGCAGTTAAAAAACTTCTCTATAGCTGGGAGGTGCTTGACCCAAGACGCATGATTATCACCCACCAAGAGCCTAAAGTACACCCCCAGCTGTTTCATATAACGCTCCGCCAAATTACACTGTGGAGATCGTATCGAACTGAAGATGGGTAGGATTCCTTGCTGTCGCAATCCTTCGATCCAGCTCTTACTTGTGAAGACGGTTGCGTGATCAGATAGGATTCGCGCGGGTTTGCCACATTCTGGTATGTATTTCTTTAAAACAATATCTAGGCACTGTTTTGTGGTCGTCCGTGTGGTTGGATAGAGCTTCACCAGTTTTGAGAATGCATCAACTACGACAAAAACATACTGGTAACCAAATCTGCCTTTGGGAAGTGGTCCATAGAAATCAATACACGCTAGTTCGCTAGGCTTATCGGTTATCACGGGATGACATTCTCCTATGTATCGGATATTGGGATGTTTAGCCCGCTGACACGCATCGCAAGCACGGGTAACCCTCGCGATCGCGCGCTTCAGCGCTCTATAGTACCACTCCTTGCTCATCATCACATAAGTTCTGAGAGTCCCTTGGTGTCCGAAGTGGTTATGATATAGGCTTATGACCTCTTCAAGCATGCTCGGAGGAAGCCAAATCTTCCATCGTTCAGTAGCATTTTGTCTCCTGAAACATATACCATCGTGAATGGTACACAACATGGCCGTATTTCGGACACGTAGGTCCTCTCCTCCGGATCCGACCTCAATGTAGTTCCTAATACCACTGATCTCACTGTCTGAATGCTGCGCGTCGGCTATCTTTCGTCTAATCTCCTCCGCTGTCTGGTCTTCGCACCTGTTGATCACGGCGATCAAAACCTCGTTTGGTTTCTGAGGTTCTGACTGTTGTGTATCACCGTTGATTGCGTGCCTGCTTAGCCAGTCTGCAACTTGGTTTTGGCTTCCTCTGCAGTATTCGATATCAATGTCATATTGCTGTAGCTCAAGTGCCCACCTGGCGATCCTTCCCGTAGGAAATTTGGCGTTACGTAAGAAAGTGAGTGCCTGGTGATCAGTACGCAAATGCGTCTTCCTGCCCAGAATATATGCACGAAACTTGGTGACCGCGAAGTGGATCGCAAGCATTTCCAATTCCGTGACAGAATAACGGGTTTCTGCTTCTTTTAGTGTCCTGCTGGCCATAGCCACCACACGAAAGTTTCCCTGGCCATCTTTCTGTTGAAGACATGCCCCGATGCCCCAAGCGCTCGCATCTGTATATAGATAGAAGGGCTTTTCAAAATCCGGATGGGCTGAGGCACACACATTGTTCGAATGCCTCCTTAGTCTTCCCGAAAGCTTGTTCCTGCTCTTCTGTCCATTCCCATTTCTGTCCTCCTTTCAACAATTTATACAGAGGTCCCACCAATTCAGAAAACCGAGGGATATTTCCTCTGTAGTAGGAGCAGACCCCTAGGTATTTCCGCAACTCACGCAGCCTTGTTGGACGCTTGAAATTCATTATTTCTCGAATTTTGTCTTCCGCTGGACGTATCCCATTAGGAGTGATAATGAAGCCAAGGTACTTCACCTCCTGTGTGCAGATTGTCGCCTTGTCGGGGCGAAGCGTTATCCCGCGGTCTTTCAGCACCTTGAAGAGTGCTTCCAAATGCTTTATGTGATCCTCGAACGTTTCTGACGCTATGAGAATGTCGTCGATGTATATAGTACAATATTCCTTCATTTCCGCTGGCAAGATCTCATTCATCGCACGTACAAACGCACTTGACGCGTCCTTTAGACCAAATGGAATCCGGGAAAACTGATACTGGCGGCCCTCAAACAAAAACGCCGTGAATGGTCGACATGAACCCTCCAATTCAATTTGGTTGAAACCTGATGTAATATCCAACGTTGTCAACCATTTTCGGCCCTGGAACCTGCTCATCAAATCTTGTATTGGCTCAGGCCTTTCGGCGTCCCATTCTAACCTGTTGTTTAACACACGGGCATCTAGGCACAATCGTATAGTCCCATCTCGTTTGTTTACAACAGTGAGGGGATTAGTATGTGGCGCTGCTGCCCTGGATATGATACCCATTTCCTCCCACGTCTGGATAACTTCTCTAGCAGCTTCTCTATATTTGTGCGGTATAGGATAAGTTCTTGCACGCAGCGGCGTAGTGTCATTTATTCGGAATCGGTGCACGATCCCCTTTGCCTTTCCCGGTCGAAATGAGAATACCTCGAGGTTCCGCAGAAGCAGGTTGTTAATCCTTTTGGCCTGGACGTCCGTCAGTGTCTTGGCGTCACGGATTTTTCTAAGGAGCGCGTCAACTACGAGATTTCTTTCGTCTATCAGGGCTGTAATCTTCGTTTGCTCTATGATATGAGCGTCTGTCATTTGCCTAGGTTTTGGAGCGACTGATTCATCAAGCTGATCTGACTTCTCCGGCATAACAGTGATGCGAACGGCAGCCTGTGCTGAGCTCCATCTCAACTCTACGTCTGTCAGGTTAGAAACGGTGCGTGATTTCCAATTAATTATCACACCCTTTTCCGCCAGGATGTCGCATCCTATTATCACGTCCACGCTCAAACCTTTGATGATCAACGCTGAAATCACTATTATCTGCCCTTCAATATTTAACGACAAAAGTATCTCCCTATTGCACCTCCTTTCCTTCGCCCCAAACGCGGGAACTAGATGTACTTCTCTTGTTGATATTATATCAAGTTGTCTTTCATTCGTCTGCATTCTTCGGATTAAATGTTCTGCAATGGCAGTAACATCGCTCCCTGAATCAAGGAGTACCGAGCAAGGCATGTCGAAGATATTAGCTTTCAATCGAGGGCACTTGTCCATTGCCTCCGGTTTAGAGTCTGATGGTCTTCCAATATCATCATTTATTTCTAACCCCCCTTCCTTCCAATACTTCAGACTCGTCACCATATTCGGCCTATTTGTTTTGGTAGGTGTGCCCTCTAGATCTTGTCAAACGGAATTCCCAGCGCTTGACAATTCCGCGCGTTCGGGCGTCGCCTCTACATCTCTTCCCGAGCTTTCTGCAACCTCCATCCCTTCTTGCAGCTCACGTTTCGTCAAAGTTCTCACTGGAATTTCCTTCCTCTGTTGCTGGCGGTTGTCATTGTAAGAGTCGTTTTGCTGGTTGAAGTTTTCTCGCCATGGTCGCTGATTCCTTCGGCAAACCAGGGCTTCCCTTGTCCCGAAGATTTTCTTTCGCCGTGACAGTTATTTTCGTGTTTCGTCACGTCTTCTTGTCGCCCTTTCGTCTTTTCATCAAAATCTGCCATCTCCAATGTGCTAAGCAACTGTTGGATTGTAGTAACGTGCACCGGATTCAATAGATTCCGTACATATCTTGGAAAATGTGATCGCAAGACATAACATATTTCTGCCTCCGGCATCGGCTGATCCAGGTATCGCGACAACGCGATTAACTCTGAAGCATATGTTGCCATGGATTCAGAGCCTTTTGGGTGGATACTTGCCATGGTATAGTCTGCTTTTTAGCTGCGACTGTGCGTTTTGTCCCCAATAGGTTTTCAGAAATGTAGCCTTAAATTCCGCGTACACAGTATCTTCTGAACAGGTTACATCTAGCCAAGCCCGTTCGCCGGCCCCAAAACATTGCTGAACAAGTAACATTCTCAAATGTTCTGGTATATTCTTGATTCTGATGTAGGAGTCTAGTTTTCTGAGAAAAGCCTTTGGGTTTATGCCATTCTTGGCCTCAAACATTGGCAACGGCAATTCTATGGTGCCACATGCCAAGTTATTTGCACCAACATCATTCATTCGTGTAGTCCGTGCTGCTTCTCCCGAGCCCACGGATGCCACTTCCTCTCGGAACCCTTCCAACTTTTGTGCTACATTTCTTGATAATTCTTGATGAACTTGTCGTAGATCCTCTATTGCCGAGTTGCACCCAGTGACATTTACTTCCAGTTCACCTACACGAGCTTCTACTAGCGCAAGCTTTGTGTTGGTGGCTTGCGTGCTTGACTCAAAATCTTCAGTAAGTTTTTTAGTTTGCTCCTGCGTCTCTTCCAATCGTTTAGTGACGCTGTCTTGGGTACTACGCAAGTTCTTGACTTCAGTTTCCAACATTCCAGCTGTGTGCTGCAATTGCCTGATTTCTTCCTTAATTGACTCAGTGCAATTACCAATTTCCTGAGTTATAACTTTGCGAAATTCAGTTTGCGTCTCAGTAAGCCTACGGTTCAATTTCTCCCCTTGTGAATGGATGTTTGCACTTAATTGTTTTAACAAATCCATCACCATCGTCAAATTTGCCTGTTCAGGTTCGGTATCGTCCACATGTACACGCGTATCATCTAGAAGAGGTGCAGATACCATGCTACCTTGGGTTTCGCATCTGGCATGTGGGATATCTGGATCTAACTCTGCACTTTCGCAAGTCTCAACCAACTTATTCATTTTATCCATTCCGACGTTTCTACTCCTTAACCACATGTGCAAGAATAATTAAACAAGAAATTTTACTATGACAATTATCAGTATGGAAACAACGCAGAAGATAAACTCTGGACCAGAACGCCAAATGTACTACTACTCTGGAAGTGAAAACATCACCAAATTCTACAACGTGCATATAACTACAATATGGAACAAACAAGACATATAGTCATTCATTCTGCCATAGATACGGGACGATATCACCGGATATGCCATCTGAAATTATTAAAATTATAGGGTTCTTCACCAAAAGTAATTTTTGGGATCAAATTTTGAATTATTCTTACCGCGTCATAATTATTAAATCTCAGCTGTATTGCTTTAATTATTAATTATCGGGCCCCACGTGATAAGCGCCAAATGAAGTGTCACGCTAATTGCGACATCATAAAATGTTTAATTACTTTAAATTATTAAAAACTTATCAATTATTAATATTTATCATGAGGGATTTGAATTGATCAGCAAGGCACCAATTTAAATTAATATTTATTGGATCACGTACATGGATTGATTAATTAATTAATGTGATTCAGATGAGATTTCTTATTATAAACTGTCCGGCATATATTGTTGTTCGTCAGGGTCGTTACTGGGCTAGTGGACGCGGTAGGTAGACGCACGCAATACACACAATACCGTATGGATTCTCCTGCGACGGCAGCTGCAGGCTTCTTGTGATGACAGCTGCGGTCAGGTCTATGGTGGCGCCTCTTGTTGGGCGCACGGTCGACGCTGCACAGACGTAAAGTGGCCCCTCAAGCAGCTAGGACGCAGTCTGGCGTCGAACCTGCTCCCTGGAGATACGGGCTGGAAGGCTCTTCAAGCAGAAGCGCGCACTCACACTTTCACTCGCGTCTTCTATTCCAACGTCCGGCCACGTACCGCCGCGAGGTGCCCACCTGTGTGGCCTCCAAGCCAGTGTCCCCCACCCCATCCGCTTAGCTGTCCAGCGGATTCGGGGAAATACGAGGGGTTGCCACATTCCTGTGGGCGACAGCTACCTGTCTGCATCTCGCTGCAGCCTCACAAATCCGTTAGCCAACTTACGTGGCTGAAACATTACACGGCTGTAATGTGTCATTACAAAGGGGAAAGGAACGTAAAGTAATTAATCCATAGCTTTTTTAAGAAACCTTTTCGGCATTTGTCTGCGGTGGTCTCGAAAAACCACGGAAAACCGAAATCGGAGTCGCTGGACGGGGATTTTATCCCACCTCTTCCCGGGTGTATGAACCGAGCATTATGTGATTTCAAACAAACTAGAAGTTCAGAGCACGTAATAATTACTATGTAAGAAAACACCATCAGTTAAAAATCTTAAAAAATAATGAAATGCTCTCTTATTCCGCAGAGATCTACATGTAAGATGTAAGATACGTGGAGTAATGGCGCAAGCATATATATATGTATATATAGCCAGGGCCGGCGTTGGGGGGGGGGGGGGTAAGCGGTTCAAATGTACCCGGGACCCACCCGGCTGACTGGGTGCCCTATCACCGTCTGTAGGGGCCCCCGCTCGATAAGTTGTAGAGCTAACAAAAACAAGGTCGCCCATTTGGTCTGAGGGCCCCCAACTGGTTACGTGACTGCTTAGTACCCCGGGCCCCCAAAATTCTATCGTCGGTGCTTTCGTCAGGCAGTTACTTACGTTCACAAAAGAGTTACGTATATTCACATTTACGTTATCTTAAGGTTTCGGTATTATGCACTGACACAGCGCAAGTTTCATACACGAGTTATGAAGCCGCCGGCGTTCAACTACACTAGATTAGTGACGACCTAATTGAAATCTTGGGACTAAATAATTCCTGTGACGCTTCTTTAGTAATAAATTCTAGAACGCAAAAGGACTGTAAAACTGCTCTGCAAGAGGATATTTACTAGTTTGTTAACTTCATTTATGACTGTCATAAATTCGACAGGTGGGGGGCATAAAAGAGTTAGCTAAAGCTCACCAATGACCCACCAATAACAGGGTGGAAGTGTGGTTACTAGTTCAGTGCACCCTGATACCCTTATGACAGAAAACGATACCTAAAGTTTTGAATGAGAAATAATGATCAGTGCGGTGATGCAAAAGGTAATGAAATCACTACAATAAGAAACTTAAGGGTATCTGGACGACACGCAGTCTTCTCAAATTATTTAGATGGGATGGCCCCCAGACTAAGTGTGGGGAGTGCTGATAAATGAATAATTGGACTGAAAACTAACGAGATCGTTCTACCAGCTGAAATGTGGAATGTTGGAAGTTTGAATAATGTAGGTGGGTTAGATAGTTTCGACAGTGCGATGAACCTACTTCATACAAATATTGCCGCCATTAGCAGGGCTAAATGGAAGAGCGCGAAGGCTTTCTGGTCAAAAACGTGACGTTTTAATGTGTAAGTTATGGGATAATTAGTTTATCGTAATTAATTATTATCTTAAAATACTGAAAATTTTTACTATCAATTTTTGGGAGTGTTGATTGGAAAAATTACATTGTTAACATTTAGTTTATGTTAAAAAAGATATTAGGACATCTATTTAAGGAACAAACACAATGTAGCAAATCAATGATTTACATAAATTGTACCGAAATAGATATGAAAAGAAATTAATGTTATATAGCGCTGTACACATTATCATTAAGCACAAATTTATAATTGACAGTGTACAAGATACATATTGGCATGGGACTTGAAAAAATTCCTTGTTTTGGGAAAACAGTTGTAATGATCACTTTGGGGTTCGGTTGATTTTAACTTACTTATCATACTGAACTGGTCGGTTTACTGCTAAGAGTTTTGCATTGATTACATTCATTTATGATTTCAAATCACATGACACATCATTTAGGAACATCAAAGGAAAATTGAAAAGAGTGTCACATATATTGTTTTATTAAATTTGTCCTGCAGTAACAATAACAGTTCGAGAGTGCAGTTGATTGATTGGTCCGGCTAAAGTCTCAGCGGCAAGCATTCATGTGACTGAGGGCGCTATTCACGGGTGGAGAATTATTTGCAAATAGCCTTTCACGGGTGGGTGTAGATTCAGCGCATTGAATGTTGAACCCGCAGAGTGTCGCCCCAGCTGTTCCACCAGAGCAGATGTCTTTAGTCTGGAAGTCAAAACAGTTCTCCTCGCTTGATGCACGAAGCCTCTCTTCGACTCACGGATGCCATCCTTCGATGCTCGCCCACCAATCAGTCCCTCCAGCAAACAGCCTCCTCCTCTCTCATTCGCTGTGCTCCTGTTAACATTTACAACCAACAACAGGAACTCGAACTAAAATTATCTTAATGGCTGATCGAATATACCTTTTTTCTGCCACGCATTGAAATTCTCGGAATTTCAGGCCGCAGGTCTGTGGGCTGAAGTCGGAATGCTCTAGACATCTTTGGTATGGGTAATAAAGTCGTATATCTTGGGCCGTTTTTAGCTTAAAAGCTTTCTCAGGGCAGCTCGCTTTTTTTTAACACTCCTCGGTGAAAATATTGTTGCCCACGGTCGCACAACACAACGAACAGCGGTGCAATCCCTGAGCCTGCGAATACGTCACGTTCGCAACAAAAAACGTATTCTGTGAGTCGCACTGGTATGACGTGCATAACACACTGAATGATTTAACAGACTGAGACAGTTCATCTTCCACTCGTCCTCGCTAGTTCAAATGAACATTGACAAAGTTTTATTACGAGTTCTCTCTTTATCTCGATAGATTGCTCTGTAGGGCGCTTCGAGTCGTATCACGAGGAACACAATCCAATGATTCAGTGGGTGACACCCGGGGTGGATATCGATGGTGTCACCCCTTGAACACTTAAATTAAGTAAAATATATCTTGTAAGTATAAAATATGATATTAATAAAACATAATTAAATACAAATTTATTGTTATTCAAAAATAATAGTTAGTAAAATTGTAATATTAACAACATTTAAAAGATATACACATATACTAAAAATAATTGCTTTCACAATCTCCTCTTTCTAGCTTTAACAGCTGCAAACTCGTAAATCATATTTTCAAAATTAACAGTTTGAGTTACTTCATGTTCAATAGTCAATATGGCAAGCTCGGTGATCGAAAGGGTTTTAGATTAATTTTAACTCATCTGAAGATCGGGTCTCACTTGCCCGATACTGTTCTGCACCGTAACCGTTGGCGCTCACTCGATAGAAGTTTGTCCAAATGACACGGTGTCTCGTCCAACACTCGGCCGACACCCGGCAATCATTGGTTTGGTTTATGTTTTGAAGGTGCGGACTAAGGATTGCAATCCTACAGTGTTTTCAATCCCGCGGGATTTTTGCGGGATTTGCGTCAATCCCGCGGGATACCGTGGGAACCGTGCGGGATTGGCGCAAACAATTTTTTTAACGCATATATTCAAAACATAGTTACTTAAAACGTTAATAAATTAAATAATAATTAAATTAATAAATCACTTTTAAACTTAATTATAAAAATTAACAGTTAACAATATTTTAATTGGCAAAATGACATTAATTTTTTTAGCATGTCTTAAGTATATTTCGAGGTTTTACATTTTTTTTAATAATCTAAACCAATTTATAAACAAATAATAAAAAAGGAAAATATTCAGTGTTAGGTCATATTGTGTGCCTTATAATACATCACATAAGTTTAAAAACATGATTTGCTTAGTGAATAAATTACCAGAGTTTTTTTTGTTTTGTTTTAATTCTAAAAAAACGTTCCATAACACCGAGAGAAAGCATTCCATTTCACAAAGTGAAGTGAATATATACTCCGTAAAGTGTAGACTTGGCTCAAAACAAGATCTCATAACTTTTTGTCACTGCACAAGCACGAGACTTGGCCTTTTTTACAGGAATTGTTTCGTGGGATTCATTATTATGTCGCCTGATTCCTTGATTGATCTTACAGTTGATTCAATGTTATTAAAAGAAACTAATCACCAAAACGTAAACTGTCAAGTATTTAAGTTTTACTTATGTGGCGTAGTGACGTTTTTAGAGTGGAAATTGTTACTTTTTAGTAAGAAAGGAGACTTTCTCGGCGAATGATTGCAGTGAAGTCCTCATAGGTTGTATCTCCGGATTTCATTGTAAAAACACGAAATTTCACACTTGAGGAAAACGGTGGAGGCAGCCGTCGAAGTATGGTGTTCCTACAACACAATTCGTCGATACACCCGTAAAAAAATCATTATAACTTTTTTTGCCTTTAGTCGAAATAATAACAAGGAGAAGAGGAATTAATCGAAAGCCTGAGCGTCACATGTAAGTAGGCGGCTTTCGTCAAAGAAACGCATTGAGGTGGCGGCCAAAACAACAATAAGTCAGAGGATATACAATTGCCTTTTGATAGCTGCTAAATAAATAGGTAGTCTATCGTTAAAATTACGATAACATTAGTTTCGAATCAACGAATAATCAAATTTTCAGCCACAAATAAGGAAATTGTCACAATTACTTTATCTGCAAATACAGAAAATGTGAATAATGAAACCGTGAGTAAAAAGCTGTAACTGTGTAGCTCATATGACATGTGTGACACATAAAAAAAATTATATACTTAAAAAAATCGTACTACATATGCAACATAATTCAAATTACAGAAATGTTTACTTGAAACAAACGTAAGTTTTGATGAATACGTAAAGGTGTATCTATTTACTTACGAATGACGAAGGTTGACCAAAACAAACGTTTCTTCACACGAGTCAAATGCCAACTGCAAGGGTACAGGCAAACGGTGCAATACATCCGATAGAGACCGAGTGGGGCAGCGAGTCACTCATACTGACACGCGTTTTAGCAGCATTTTGCGGATTGCGGATCCGCTTAATTTTGTGCGGGATCCGCCAGACTTTCTAATGATGCGGGATAACGCGGGAATGCGGGATCACGCTTTGCTGGATTGCAATCCCTAGTGCGGTCCAGTGTCAGCCTGCTGGATGTGGAGAAGCGCATAGAGAGGGTTCGGAAATTTCCATTCCCTTACGACCAAATGTTGTTTTCATGTTATTGTTTGCTTTAAAACAAGTGTCTTCTTTTTCATCCATGTTCGTAAAAAATAGAAAGAGTCCTAGCATCTTTGCATTAAAAAATCAAAGCTTTGACAGAGTTGAAGATCAATTTTAAGACCCACAGAAATTGCAGCAGAGATCTGCATTTGTAATGGGGACCTTGCACACCCGAATCGCACGCCGTAACCAGAAGCAAGACTAATCTAGGAGTACTGAACAATATGTATTAAAACACCTAAAAGTGGTTTCGTGTTTTTTGATAGAAAAATTAGATGGTATAGAAAAAGAGCATGATATTTTATCATGTTTAAAACTTATTTTTCATTACACCTACATTCGGACTTGTGACTCAAATGACTGCTTGCGATTTGGGTACTGAATATCTCGGTTCAAATCCAGGCCTCTACTGTAATTTTAGCGGGCCTTAAAATTGACATTTACATCTGGCAGAGCTTTTATCTGTTAATGTGAAGTTTCTAGGATGCTCCGTGGTTCGAATTTCACGTTAATCTATAGGTTTCCTTTTCAAGTTAGGTGACTTCGATATAGGTGCACTAAGAGTTTCCCAATAAGAAACTCTGTGACTAGAACTTTGAGACAACATGAAATTAGTATTTTTATTACATAAAAAATTTACGACCTATATTTAAATTAAAATATGTTATAATCTCGTTCTTTACTAACAAAAAACACTGAGAGAATCGAAAAGAACCTCAAACAAAACAAACATGTCAAGTGCGAAGTGATTGACATTTGTGATGTCACAAGACATTTGAAGTCATAATTAGGAACTTTAAGAAGTAGTATTTAATTAGAATAAGATTAGGATTAAGTAATTTCAATTAGGTAGCGAGAGTGAAGCGGAATGATTTCAATTTATAATTCTAAGATGTTCAAGTGGCTACAGATACTGTCATGGCTGCTAAGCCATGCAGAAAAAATTCGGACACCTTGCTTCCACCCAGAGTTTGGCGGGGATAGGATGGTATTATAGCCACCCTACAAACACAAAAGTTACCTCTCCGGTAGGGTAGCATCGGTGGAACTCTGTGGCAGAGATGGTCCTCTCGCAAAAGGGAAAGTAAGAATTCAATGTTGGTAGTACTCCCCCCAGAAGATGATCAGCCCACACGAATCCCGTTAGGTACGGGTTATAAAAGGCCTCACAATGGGACCATAGGCCCTCAGTCTTGGTCAGTTCTGCTAGATGTGTTGTTCAGTCTGTGCTCAGTTGGTGATGTGATCGAAGTGATGACTGTCTGCGCCGCCGGCCTGCCAATATGATGTAAGACAAATTTTCTCTCTCTCTGTGTACTGAAGGCTCACTCTCGCTACAAGTTATGGTGTAAGAAACATAGAACTTTTAAGGGAAAGTGTTTGATTTCCATGTGTTAAAAATCAGGAGAACTATAGGGACTTGCCTAATCGTGTTCCTATATCGATTATAGACCTATGTATGAATGTGAATGATCAGAATACAAATTTACTTTTGTGAAATTCATAATTATCCACATACTTTATTCCTTTGTGACTGCCCCCCCCCCCCCCCGACACCGTCACCAGGTGATAATGATGAAATGAATGCAAGTCAATCTTCGGCTACGAGGTCCGATACTAAATAATTAATAAAATAGCCTGAAATTAATTAGGACGGGTGGGAACGTTACAAGATGGCGACCGTGACATCGACCAAAGCATTCAACTGATTTTTTTTTACCACAATCTGTGGCAACTATAATTGGCAGAGAAGTCTTATTAATTTTATATTGAAAGACTAAAGGCAGCACAGAGAGAGAGGGACGTAATGGCATTCGCGGCAGGCGAGAGAGCAACGCGAAGATATTTAACATCTATTGAGGCGCAAGACGTTCCGAGATTTCCAGATTCTGAAGCAGGGCGAGGAATGCTGACCAACACCCCTTCTACCGGTTTGGAACTTGAGGACCACACTGTACGGAGCAGACAGCAAGCTTCGCCAAGGTCAGCTACTTCACCATTGTTCGGAACTAGGGAGGCAGCCAGCAGGGGACGAGCGTTCTCCGAAAGTGACCTGCCCGAGGATAATGGAACGTCGAGCCACCGCCAATCCGACTTCAGCGGACTGGATCCTGAAGGCGCCCGACAACGGACGCCGCGCCACCATGGACAACAGCGTTGTGAAAAGGCTAGTACCATTAATTCTTATGATCAGCAGTTGAGCAATTTTAGCACAGCTATGATGCATAAATTTTCAAATATGTTAGAGACTAGTTTTGATAGGTTTAATGATTGGAAGGCCGATAAAGTATTTGAAATATTAGATGCAAAATTTTGTTTGTTTGAAGAAAATCAAAAGATACTTGTTAGAAAATTTGGATAGTAGATGCATTGTAACTGAGGATAAAATAATGGATTTGCAGAGTGAAGTAACTTTATTAAAGAACGAGTTAAAAGAGAAAGATAGATTAATTAATGAACTTTCTGAAAAATTACGGAGGGTAGAAGAGGGAAATAATTCCACTTTAAAAATTATGAATGTCGACTTGTAAATCTGGAGAATAATGTAGGAGAAAATAATAGGATTCCACTCAGTCAGCCACGGGAGGTGGGTCCGGAGGCTGCCCGAGAAACCACTTTAATTAATACATCAGTAGGTCAACCCATGAGCTGTCCTACGGCTTTTCCTGAGACGGAGATAACCGGTTAGTTAATACTGATTCAAGGGGGTTATTCCGTGGCAAATTCTGGCAGACAATCAGATACAGTGGGAGAAATTTAGTGGGAAGGAGTCTGGGATCCATCCCATGGAGTTATTGAGAATTTCGGACCATTATTTCGAGTCACACCCCCTGTCAGAGGATAGAAAAATCTACCTGTTCGGTAAATATCTTGCCGGAGAATCTAAATGGTGGTTTGATTCAGTAAGGAAAACCTTCAGCTCCTATGACGAGGCTAGGAGTTTCCTGGCCCAGTACTGGTCACAACGACCCAGAGAAGATGCAAGAGGTTGTTACTAACGGGTCCCCGATTTCAAGCCAAAGACCGAACCCTAAGAGAATTTTTTTAAGGAAATTACCCTAGTTCAGTACCTTGACCCACCCATTGATCGTGTGGAAATTATAGAGGCGTGTTTTTCGCCGATTGCCCGAATGGGCCAGGCGTCAGCTGATTATCGCCCAGATAAAGACAATCCCCGATGCCTCTGAGCATATTGACCGACATGGACGAATTTTATGAGGAAGAGAGGCCGAATGTGCGATATGCCAGTGGGGGAGGAGAGCGTCAAGGCCCTCCCACACCTCAAAATGATAAGCGGGTGGTAAGAAAAGGTAAATATGCAGCGGTTCACTGCCAAACGTGACCATCCAAACCTTTGTCAAACACAGCCGGGGAAGGGGGAGCGGCCGGCTGCCGGACTCGCAGGTGGCCGCAGACAATGGTGACCTAACGCTGCCACCCTCTCCGTCCCCCACATAGTAAGCTATGCAAACACTGAGCATAACTCCAAGAAACAGGTGATTAACAGGCTATGTCTTCTAGGTTCTGGAGCATATTGTGGAAAACAATGTATGACTTGTAATAGTTAAAATATGTATTTATTAGAAGCTAAGAGTGTTTAGGTAATTATTCATTGATTTCAGGTGTAGAAGACTTAAATTTAAGATGTCATAAAATAAATGGAAGGTAGATTATTTCGAAGTTATGTAATGGAAAATTAGTATTCGAAAGCTCTTCAAGAGATAAAATAAATGGGAAAAAAAAAATAGTAGTTGCTCGGGACGTAATTCACATGTGTAAGGAAAGAAGCAAGATTATGTTTTCTGGGAAGGTCTGCAAGAAAGTAAGTTAAAATTCATATTTTAAGGGGACCGAACCTAGTCAGATGGCATTAATTAAAGATATAAGTCCATAAACACTGAGGATTCGAGTCGGCCCGAATTAAGCTTATAGGGATGGTGTTAACTGCAGACTGAGTAATTTAAAAATGGTCACGGAAAGATAAGTGAGTTAAAGTAACTAAAGTAACAGGTAAAATCAAATTAGCATTCCATTCCCCTTCTGGAAAACAAAAATAGCAAAAACAAAAAAAAATACTTCTTGGGAAAACGCAGGACAGCTTTCATACTAAAGGTAAAGAACCCTTGGGAAAACATTCCATGATTTGAAGGTAATTAAGAGAAACGTCAATACAAGTTGGCATTCATACCAAACAGATCTAAGCTGGAAACTGAAAATTTTAACGACTCAGTATGGTGGTAATTCAAATGTATAAAATAAGACATATAATAAGTAATGAGTTCACTTTGATGTTATATTTCCATGTTCCAAATGATTTTGTAAATACTTTAAATTTTGTTATTGCATTGTGTTTGTGTGGTTTTCATAATTTTTTTTGCAATAGTAGCTTGCTTTTGTTTTGTAATGAATAATCATATACATAGTATTAGTAATTTATTCTTTAAAAGGTTTTTTTATATATGTAATAGTTGATTATTCTATAAATGTTTGAGTAGTTAAGAAAACTGTTTAAGATATGTATGTTGTTGTAATTATCTGAGTGTCGCAACAAATTGTTCTCAGCTGATCATAAGAGGCTGAAAGGAGACTACATACAGAAGTGTGTTGTGTTCACAGAGAAACAGTTACGCTGGTGATTAGCTGTGAAGACGGGCGCAGGTAGAAATAGACGTCACCACCGACTTCCCGGAACCCCTCACGCTCATCGGCGGTAAGTCTGTTTACAAACACGACGCCCACCACAGCTCAGCTGGACCCAGCAACATAGTGTGTGCACGCCAGTGTGTGTTGTGCGGTAGTGAGCAGTGCTGACAAATGGTGCCTGAATTCTGATCGAAGTAAGGCACCTTTAATCGGAGGGGGGGGGGTATTTGTGATGTCACAAGACATTTGAAGTCATAATTAGGAACTTTAAGAAGTAGTATTTAATTAGAATAAGGTTAGGATTAAGTAATTTCAATTAGGTAGCGAGAGTGAAGCGGAAAGATTTTTTTTTTCTAAGATGTTCAAGTGGCTACAGGTACTGTCATGGCGGCTAAGCCATGCGGGAAAAAATTCGGACACCTTGCTTTCGCCCAGAGTTTGGCGGGGATAGGATGGTATTGTAGCCACCCTACAAACACAAAAGTTATCTCTTCGGTGGGGTAACATCGGTGGAACTCTGTGTTCCCACCCATTTGGCAGAGATGGTCCTCTCGCAAAAGGGAAAGTAAGAATTCAATGTTGGTTGTACTCCCCCCAGAAGATGATCAGCCCACCGAATCCCATTAGGTACGGGTTATAAAAGGTCTCACAATGGGACCAAAGGCCCTTAGTCTTGGTCAGTTCTGTTAGATGTGTTGTTCAGTCTGTGCTCAGTTGGCGATGTGATCGAAGTGATGACTGTCTGCGCCGCCGGCCTGCCAATATGATGTAAAACAAATTTTCTCTCTCTCTGTGTACTGAAGGCTCACTCTCGCTAGAAGGTATGGTGTAAGAAACATAGAACTTTAAGGGAAAGTGTTTGATTTCCATGTGTTAAAAATCAGGAGAACTATAGTGAAGTGTTCCCTATGTTAGGAAAGCGACTTCTCGACCTTACTGTGGCCGTCCACTACCAGTTATTAATTTCTAAATAATATTAACATTAAAAAAATCAGGTGGGCGCCAGAGATTGGAGTGTATCCTATTCTGAGGGAAGCGACATCCAGATCTCAAAGTATTGTTATTTAATCATGAATTATTGAACAACTACAATTATTAATAAAGTAAAATGACACATTACATGATTGGATGGGATCTATTGAAAACAAGGTTCACAATCTGACTTTATGTTTTACTTATGTATTTTAATTGTTTCCTTAACAAGCTTTTACAAAGATTAATTTTCTTTTTGAAATACAAGAGTACATAACATTCTCGGTGGAGCAAGAGAGTTTGTCTAAAGGCTGACTAGGGTGAAAAACGACGATGATGCAAATGTTTCTTTTCCGAATGGTGGTTACCGTGCAGGCGAATCTAAGTTGTGCAGTCAGTGGGTTGACCAGCTCTCCATCACGGCCGTCTGCCTCACTGCTGTCCCCAGTAGTCAGCTGGTCGGTCGATCCACACTTCTCCGTCGGTAGTCAACAAGTCCCCCATGTCTTCTCGCGCTGCCTCGAAGAAGCGTCGTTTACCAACCCCTCTTCATGACTATCACTATCTTTGGAGGGAAGCTTTTTCCGCTGGTGGGCTCGGGACATGCAACAAAACCAACCTTTTTTTGTAATAAAAATACAAGTTGTTCCTAATGGCTTGTACTTCCTGGCCTCCCCTCACCCTTCGTTCTGGGATACAGATTTACTTCTTATTTTATTTGTTTACTAAAACAGACCAGGCTCCCACTCCATCTTGAGTCGCGGCCCTTATCACGAGGCTGTTATGCCATAAGTCACATTTAATGGTAACACTCAGGGGCTGGCGTTCCCCAAACACTAGCAGAACCTCCCCTGGGACCGGGGACCAACACACACCAGACGAGAAAACAAGCACGCGCACCTCAGGCTCTCGCGGATCATTACAATAGGGACTTGCCTAATCGTGTTCCTATTTCAATTATAGACCTATGTATGAATGAGAATCATCAGAATACAAATTTACTTTTGTGATATTCATAATTATCCACATACTTCATTTCTTTGTGACTGTCTCCCCCCGACCCCGTCACCAGGTGATAATGATGAAATGAATGCAAGTCAATCTTCGGCTAAGAGGTCCGATACTAAATAGTTAATAAAATAGCCGGAAATTAATTAGAAGGACGGGTGGGAATGTTACACATTTCATTGTGATTACGTTGAAACACGCGAGAATCTTTCATTCCGGTGCAGTGTGGTGATGATTTGTTAATACTCCGTTGGGATACTATCTTTATATATACAAAATCTCGCGTCACGATGTTTGTCCGAGATGAACTCCAAAACTACTTA
>CM061921.1:196135606-196286110 GCA_031002005.1 Vandiemenella viatica
TCGGATGGCATAGCGAGTAAAAACAGCGGTGTAGATTTCGCTGCAGCCGAACTAGAGTCTCCTCAATCCCCAGATAAGGAAGATTTGCCTACCATTCCAGTAAGCAATAGGTTTCAACCTTTAGCTACCGCTCCTCAATCAATCCCAGCCCGCGCAGCTCCGCAAACTAAGCGGACACATATCCCTCCGATTTTCTGTTACGAAACAAAGGGGTATATGTCATTCGTGAAAGAGATAGAGAGGGATCTTTCAGGAAATCTCCACACTTCCTACAGGGGAAATTATATAAAATATCAGGCTTCCAACCTAACTGATTTCAAAATGATCTTGCAAGTCCTAAACAAGAAAAATTTCCAATACCACACCTTTGATGCCGACCCCCAGAAAGTTTTGAAGGTAGTCATCCGTGACCTTCCTCCAGACATACCAGCAGGAGAAATAGCCGACGCTTTCCTCGCGAAAAAGTTTCCTATTCGAAACGTTGTCCGCTGACGACAGTAAAGGAGGTAGGAGTCAGAAAGCAATTACCGCTTTACCTGTCCACTTAAACCCCACGCCAGAGGCGTATGATATTTACAATCTACAATTTCTTCTCCGTCTTAAGGTGAGGGTAGAAGCATATAGGGCACCCACTGGTCCTGTCCAGTGTCATACATGCCAAAAATTTGGTCATGGGTCCAGAAATTGCCACATTGCCCCAAAATGTGTGAAATGTGGAGAAGGGCATCTTACCAACACATGTGGTGAAACACTGGACCAACCACCAAAGTGCGCAAATTGCCAAGGGACACACCCTGCTAGCTAAAAAATGTCCCACTTACTTGAAAATTGTAAAAGCAGGTGCCCAGAAGCAAAAGGAGAAGGAAGAAGGAAAAAACAAAAACAGTTAGAAAAACAAAAAGCTGACAGCAACCAGTTTATCACAGATAACGAGCAGTTACCTCCACTACCTATAAACAACATCACTGAGCAAGCAACCTCGTCCGAAAATTCTTCGGAAAACTCAAATTCAATCCAAAACACAAGCACTTCTGTCCCACCTGCAGGAAGTGAACCTTAAACACTTCCTCGCAGATTCTACCAAACTCTTCTGACCCACCTGCAGGAAGTGAACAAGAAAACACTAACTCGCAGAAAACACCTTCTTCTTCCCCGCTGGCAGACTTCAAAGAACTACTCGATCTCTTCAAGTCATTTGGAATTAAAAAATTCTTCACTACAGTCAAAACTATGCTCCAGGACATCAAAGCAGCTCCAGATACCGAGACAAAACTCGAAGTTATGATTAACGCCCTTGTAGACTTTTTCAATGGCGTAAAAAAATCCCAAAATTTCACAGTGATGAACTGGAATGCCGACAGCATTTACCAACAAATAGCCACCGCGGCCTAAGAGACCGGTATTTTGCGCGGCCTAAGAAGACCGAAATTTCGCGCGCCGGTTTTCCGGATGCAACGCGTTTGTATTTTTCTATACAGCAGCAGCTTACTGTGGGGCCCAAGCCGCCTCAGCAAACACTTTTGGATATCCATGTATCAGTGGCACCATGAGATGGTGAGTTGAAATAACCTAACCTTAATTTACTCTAACCAACTATAACAAACATTTTAACATTCTGTATTAACCAGACTTTAGCATAAGTTCTGTCTCAGAAAGTGCCATAAGTTTTTAACCAATATTTTGCTATATTTGACCAGTATTCCCGAATTTTTATCTATTTTTGCACTTTTTAAATGAAATTCATCGAAAGTGGCACTTACTAACTGATATCTAACATAATTTATGTTTCATCTGGTATTGAGCCCATTATGTTTCGGTCTTGTGGAGGGTCGTGTTGTTAATGAAACTTGTGATGTTCTCATCTTCTGCATGCTCTGGTTAGTTCAACTTCAGTACTTTAGTGTGACTTTCGACAGGTATGTACTACTCAAGTTGTCCGATGTCATATCGGGCCGTGAACAGAATGAGTTTCATTTATGATGGAACACCGCATCATGTCGCACGTTTTTTTTTCTATTTTGGTGGATGCACTCAATACACATCGTATGGCATGATGGACACCTTCTAACCATGTAAACCGATGACATCTTTCGTATAGTGAAGTGGTATAATTGCGGTGATGTTTTACCTGTTTTCACGATCTTGTTCCGACTGTGCACTTCCTCTGACGTGTCTATATTGATGGTAACGTTATGCGTGTATGTGAGAGTAGAGAGTGAGAGCCATTGTCTTTAAACGCAGACTGCCTTCCGTGTAACTGCGTTAAGTCAGTTTCTGCACACATATACGTTGTTTCACCTCGTTTGGTACAAACACTAGGCTAGTATATATAGTTATCACCCTGTGCACTTCCTCTGACGTGTCTATAATGTTGGTAACGTTATGTGTGTTTAGACTCTGCATATTATTGTTATGAAAATAAAGAGTGAGCAAACATGTAATTCATACAATTTACGTCTTTTGTGGAGGAAATTTAAAGAGTACTCCATATACACATGTGAATGCAGCATCCGATGCACTTCCACTGACACGTCAATCATGATGGTTACGTGACGTGTGTGTTGACTCTGGAGAACTCTACCAAGTTTCGTTATTCATCTGAAAATATTTATTACTGAAAAAAAAACCACATTTTAGTTTATCCGGTGACTGCCATTACACTTTTTTCCCCCCATATAACACGTATTTCTGTAATCCACACACATTATATGAACGATATTGTGATACACGCAGGTGTGATTTTTATGTCAACCATTGACTTCATTCATGGACGAAATTTACATTTTTACCGATTTTTGTTATATATGACCAAATTTCTTGATTTTGTACATTTTCACACTGTTTTTTTTATGATATTCATAGAAACAGCCGCATACGTACTTATATCCAACAAATTTATGTCTTTTCGAATGTTGGCGTCTATTACAATTCGCTCTTCAGACCAGTATGTAAGTGATGAAGCGTCACGCCACTACAGGAACTCATAAAAATAACTCTGTAAAGGGTTTTATTAATGGAAAGTGGATAAAATAAAACAAATTGAATAACTTAGTATGTGTATTTTATTCACACTGTTCACATCAATGTAGTATCCTGGGTTATAATTCTTAATTACTACATTGTTAATAACAGGTAATACAAGTAAATTTTTATATGCAATAAGTTCATATTTTAGTAGATTATAGTCCAGTGACGAACTGGGGGCCAATTGAGTCACATAAACATCACGAATATGCATATCAACCAGTTTTTGCACTGTTGCCATATGATAGTCTCGTAGCACTTTACTAGATAAAATGTCCACAAATTCTGTGTAGTATCTTGCAACTAGGTATCCCCACCTCTTCTTGACGGTCAAGGCGCTGGACACTGCAGGCTGCGCGTCGATGAGGTTCTTCCAAGTTGAATCGCTGAAGAAGATGCCGCTGGTGGGGTCAACATTTGGGTAAAAACATACAGTTTTCGTCCTGGCAATCGTACGGAAGGAGACGGCGTTCTCACCAAGTGGAATGTTTGTCTGGGAGCTGCCTGTGTAGAACAAATCTGACACTACATCCAATACTTGAGTCAGCACGACCCATTCTTCATACGTTAGTATAACCTTGGTGCGGTATCCAACTTTTTCGAGCACTACTACTGGCTCAAATTCGTGTTTGGACGATAAACCTATCGTCAAACGCTTAGAATCACCAGCATTGAGCTGATACACAGACGAAAACAACAGTACCGGGCTGGCCATCTCTGTACACTGGCACTAGCAGTCCATTTGGGTAGTAATCAGGTCTAGTCCGGGTGGTGGGGGTAAAAAAAAACATCAGTACCGGGCTGGCCATCTCTGTACACTGGCACTAGCAGTCCATTTGGGTAGTAATCAGGCCTAGTCCGTGGTGGTGGGGGTAAACGTGTTCAGTCCTGTCCTTATGTAAGGCTGTTACGACTGAAAAACTCTAACGCCAGACCATACATACCAAGCGGCATTACATTTTATTTGAAAGTACTGAGAAGTAAGGATTCGTTGTCCGGAATTATGGAGAACTGTTCTAGTGTTGTGTCAACGTGAGTTAAACATCGTGCTGTTATCGAATTTTTAACTGCTGACAAAGTGATTCCTACTGCGATTCATCGTCGTTTCAAGGCTGTTTATACCGACAATACCGTTGATAGGTCTACTGTAAATCGATTGGCACTAAAATTTGGTGATTGCGAGAATGTAAAGGCCATAATTGTATGGACTGGCGGCATGGACTGGGAAGGAATTCGGGCATGGTATTTTGAATGAATAACTCGACATTCATCTGGAGTTGGTGGTCGTGGTTTTTTTTTTTTTATGGTTCTACGCCTCGTCGACATCGAAGCCTTTAGAGGTGGGAAAGGACAGTGGACGACGAACGGTGGGGAATTCGGCCATGTCAAATGAAGAAATCACCCCGTCATTCGCCTCGAGTTATTTGGGGAAACCATGGAAAACTCAAATCTGGATGCCCGGACTGGGATTCGAGCCCACGCCCTCCCAAAATGCTAGGCCAGATCTTTACCGATCACGAGGTGTGATAGGACTGGTGCAAGGATCGGGATCGAATTCAGGCATGGTCTTTTGAAGGAACCAACCCAACATTCACCTGAAGTACGGAGTAATGGCTCGTTTGGTCATTATGACCAGGGTTTTTTATTGCCTGCGCATTCCCCCTCTATGGTGATTGCGAGAATGTAATGGCCATAATTGTATGGACTGGCGGCAAGGACTGGGAAGGAATTCGGGCATGGTATTTTGAATGAATAACTCGACATTCATCTGGAGTTGGTGGTCGTGGGTTTTTTTTTTAGGGTTCTACGCCTCGTCGACATCGAAGCCTTTAGAGGTGGGAAAGGACAGTGGACGAGGAACGGTGGGGAATTCGGCCATGGCAAATGAAGAAAATCATCACCGTCATTCGCCTCGAGTTATTTGGGGAAACCATGGAAAACTCAAATCTGGATGCCCGGACTGGGATTCGAGCCCACGCCCTCCCAAATGCTAGGCCAGATCTTTACCGATCACGAAGTGTGATAGGACTGGTGCAAGGATCGGAATGGAATTCAGGCATGGTCTTTTGAAGGACCCAACCCAACATTCACCTGAAGTACGGAGTAATGGCTCGTTTGGTCATTATGACCAGGGTTTTTTATTGCCTGCGCATTCCGCCTCTATCCTAGCCTACTTGAACTTAACAGGGTGTAGAGAACCTACAGTTTAAACTTGAAACCGAACAACGGAAGTGTTAAGGCGTAACTACATTACGACGCAAGTTGTGAAAGATGTGAAGGTCAGGTTGAGGGCTTTTCACTTTCCCGTCAGATGGCTTAAGCACCGAATGCAGTAATTTCATAAAAAGCATGGAAAGCCGAAATCTTGATGGTCGGGGCAGGGATTCAAACCCACGTCCCCCGACGCCTTTTTGAAGGAAACACACCGGCATTCGCTTGGAATGATTTAGGTAAACCATTAAAAACCCAAATTTGGATGCCTGGACGGGGGTTCGAACCCGCGTCCTCCCGAATGTGAGGCCAGAGAGTTAACCGCTCACCCACCACGCTCAGTATGAGCCGTAAGAATACGCGCAAAACACTCGCCGCCACAAACGTCCTTTCGCCGAACTTATCGCAGTTAGTAAGTCTTGGTCACTCAATATCCGTACAGTATGCAATATGCCTCTGCCAAAGAAACGGGATAAGTAGCAAGATTGTGTAGTTGAGTTAGAGTTACTGTATTAGTCTCTAACATGCAGCGTCCCAGCTAAAGATGTTTTGTCAAAGTTCACACTATTTCCCTGTTAACCGCTCACCCACCACGCTCGGTATGAGCCGTAAGAAAAATGCACAAAACTTTGTCCAAAACACTCGCCGTCACAAACGTCTTTCGCCGAACTTATCGCAGTTAGTAAGTCTTGGTCACTCAATATCTGGTCAGTATGCAATATGTCTCTGCCAAAGAAACGAGATAAGTAGTAAGATTGTGTAGTTGATTGAGATTTACTGTATTAGTCTCTAACATTCCGCGTCCCAGCTAAGATGTTTTGTCAAAGTTCACACTATTTCCCTGTGTCTCTGGTGGCAGCAATATCTGCGTAACCAGTCATTTCAGATGTTTGGAAATTTCATGATTATCGAAGCACCATGCAAAAAATTACTTCTCAGAATAGATATTTTTCCGTATTGCCCACGAAAATTACCGAGCGTGGTGGGTGAGTGTTAACGTTCTGACCATGCATTCAGAAGGGCGCTGGTTCGAATCTCCGTCTGAGCATCCATATTCTGGTTTTCCATGGTTTCCCCAAATCACTCCAGGTGACCGTTCCCTGCATCAATCCTATCCCGCCTCTAATGATATCGATGTTGGCGAGGTGTAAAGCCATACTGGTACGCTAATAATTTATCCACTTACGATGGTGATCCCTTAGTTCGTGGTCTGACGCTAATACACATGAGATTCGCATTCGGGAAGATGCGGTTTCGAATCCTTGTCCGGGCACCCACATCTGAAATTTCGCCTTGGTTTGTTCAAAAGGTCACTGCCGAATTTCTTCCAGTTACTTGCTCCCCGGTCCTTTCCCACTTCTAACGATTTTGACGTCAAACGAGGTGAAGCCAGAAAAAAAAGGCTTTTTCCATAGCATTAATTTTTCGGTTGATATCCATACTACCCTGGCTGCTTACATATAAGTTACACACTTCAAGCACGTTTCTTTACCCACCTCCGTATCAAAATTGATCTGTCATACAACGTTGCAGCCAGCAACATTAGACATGTGAAATAAGGTAACGGAGCACTGTTCCTATCCACAATTGGGTTGATGCAGGTTGTACTGGTCTGGAACCTAGGACGAACGCGGTTTCGTCCGGTCAACCAAGTTTCGATTTTACAAGGTTTTTCCGCAACCGCTTGAGGTGAATGCCGGGATGGTTCCCACAAAGGACCATAGTCGAATTCCCCCCCGTTCCTTCGTTCAATCCTCTGTCGCCTGTAAAGTTCACGATGAGAGACGACTGAAGAGGCATACAGGTAACACCCTTCGATTTTACAAGGCTTTTCCACAACATTATACAGGTGAAATAAGGAAACTGAGCTCCGTTCCTATCCACAATTGACATTCAGTGTATCGCACTATAAACGTGACTCCATATTTATTTACTTCGCATGCACAGATACTTGTTTGTTATCACTAGCGCGCGATGGATGCCTGGACGGGGATTCGAACCCGCGTCCTCCCGAATGTGAGGCCAGAGAGTTAACCGCTCACCCACCACGCTCGGTCTGAGTCGTAAGAATATGCACAAAACTTTGTCCAAAATACTCGCCGTCACAAACGTCTTTCGCCGAACTTATCGCAGTTAGTAAGTCTTGGTCGCTAGGAAACACCTCTGCAGCCGTCCTGGGAACATTTCTTAGTACAGGATGATCCTAGTGGAATCGGTATATTCCACCTAAATAATTTATTACAATGCAGCAGCGGCAGTAAATTTTCGATTCAAGCTCTACGTACAACCATCAACGACGCTGCGTGAACGCTACTGTGTTGTTTGCGGAGTTTAATTTTCTAAACAGCCACTCTTAGCGCGCACAATTAACGCCCCGCAGCAACGGTACATACAATACGCTATAGAAACCTCACCCCCCAGCAATACAAAGCGTGGCTCAGAGCCCCAAATTTAAGATCAACTATCAGAAGTACAAGTTTTTTAAAAAATATTATAGTTTAATTGGAAAGGTTATTTTCATAGAATTATCATGATATAAACATTTTTTTTCTCGCTTTATGCCAAGAGTAGAAATTAAAAGCTTAATATTACGGGAAATGAAGTTGCGCTTAGGTCTGTGCATCAGGCGCGTTCGAGTGGGCGATAACAAAAGGGAGCATTGTGTGAGACTCGACCCCTCTTTAGGGCACCAACCTCTGGCTCAGCGAACGAAATTTGTAATCAGCTATCGGAAATAGAAGTTTTTTAAAAAGTATTTTTAGATAAATAGAAAGTTCAGTTTTTTACAATCAACGCTGTATAAATTTTATCATCGTACTTAGTGTGATTGGGGTAGAAATGACGTGCTTAATATTACGTTAAATGAGCTTTCAGAAATGTGTTTTCGTCGTATGTTTAAAGACATTAATTCCTAACTTAAGAAAGAAACCTCATTGGTTTAAATCGCATTTTATTAAGCGCTCAATATAAAGTATATTGCTTATTCCCGTCAATTGAATGCCGTCAAACAACGATCGCTGGTTCGAATCCCCGTCTGAGCATCCATATTCTCGTTCGTCGTATGTTTAAAGACATTAATTCCTAACTTAAGAAAGAAACCTCATTGGTTTAAATCGCATTTTATTAAGCGCTCAATATAAAGTATATTGCTTATTCCCGTCCATTGAATGCCGTCAAACAACGATAGCTGGTTCGAATCCCCGTCTGAGCATCCATATTCTCGTTCGTCGTATGTTTAAAGACATTAATTCCTAACTTAAGAAAGAAACCTCATTGGTTTAAATCGCATTTTATTAAACGCTCAATATAAAGTATATTGCTTATTCCCGTCCATTGAATGCCGTCAAACAACGATCGCTGGTTCGAATCCCCGTATGAGCATCCATATTCTCGTTCGTCGTATGTTTAAAGACATTAATTCCTAACTTAAGAAAGAAACCTCATTGGTTTAAATCGCATTTTATTAAGCGCTCAATATAAATAAAATCGATAGCACGTGGCCAACCCGACGGCGAACCACGTGGCGGCGCCCGCCCCCACCGCCGCAGCATGTACCTGTTATTTGCCTCGGCATGTAACTGTTATTTGCCTCGGCATGTACCTGTTATTTGCCTCGGCACGCACTGGCAAATACCTCCGCGAATTCCTCGTTCGAAAAAAAAGGAGCGGCAGGTCGACATCTGTCCGAAAGTCCAGTTGCTCGCTCAAGTGGTCTGGCAACGGCTGCGTCACACCTGGTGCGGCTAGAGGGGTGCGTGGTCAAGGACAATAGGGGTGTAACTGAGGTTAGTCAAGTGGTTAGTCAAGTGGCCCTCATGTCAAGTGGTTAGTCAAGTGGCCCTCAAGTCAAGTGGGAGGGGAGAGAACAATAGGTGTGAAAATGATTGACAGGTGGGAGGGGGGAGAACAATAGAGGTTTGAAAATGATTGACAGGTGGGAGGGGGGAGAGCAATAGAACAATAGATTGATACAATGTATCCAATTAGAACAATAGAGGCGGCATCCTTTGTGAGCCTGTTGCCCCAAATCCACACTACTGAGCGTTCAGGTCGCCAAGGATTAATACTGGTTTCTATAGTTGACGCATTAGTATTTCCAGCTAGATTTGTTTAATGTTGGTTTGTTTGGTGACCTGTATACGGATACTACCGTCATGCATTTGTCTTTAAAGAGAAGCCGTGCTGCACAAACCTCAAAAGAGATGTTAGTAGAAGTGATTTTCACCAGTTGGAATGGTATTGACTTTTGTATTAATAGGGCAGTGCCACCATACCCGTCCGCTCTGTCTGCCCGCACGAAATTGTAATTTTTGAAGAAGGAAAGTTCGCCTAGTTTTAACCAGGTTTCTGAGATTGCACATATTGAGATCTTATGGGCCAACATATATTGCATCAGGCTAAGTTTATTGGCTTTGATTGAGCGAGCATTCCATTGTAAGATTCCCAGTTCGTTGTTAGCCATTTTACCGCTAGATTGAGGGCTATTACGTGATATGTTGCGGTGCATAAAATCTGAGCCTGTCGTCTCGGATTGCGAAAGTGCCTTTATGTTCTCAGTTAAATCCATTGGTAAGCGTTTGTTGTATTAGCTGCTTGATACTTGGAACGAAATGCAATGGATCGATTCTTGGTTACCCACATACTCGTTTAGGATATTCATTATGATTTCGAGCATTCTGTATGTGAAGATGTCCGCTGCGCTTGTGCTCTGTATAGCACTGTGTGATTGTGGTGGATATGGGTTGTAAACAATTGGTTGTACATTCCTGTTGTTAGGGATCCAATGATCTTAATAAGATAAATATCTAGCGTTGTTTACTGCTCTGTCATATCTACTGTGTGCTTCCGTTACGGAGGTGACTGTTTGATTAGCAAGCATTGGATTGGTTTGCATGTTTGCTACCATGCCATGCAGGCTGGTGGCCAGCTGTGTCGTGTGGGGCGGTAGCTCTTGGTAAAGTTGTTGTTGTGGAGTCCCTAAGGGCAGAGTTGCAGTATTTGAGTGGTCCCGTATGGAACTTCTGTGCTCTTAATTTGCCGAATTTGCGCCCATGTTTTGGGTGGTTCAGCAGGGCTTGCTAGTACACCGGCGTGTAACTGCTGAGGCCTAGTCGGACCCTCCTGTAAATTTTTCTGAACCTGTGTAGAATCTCCACTGAAATATTGGGTTGGACCTGTTGGTATCCTAATTATTCCATTGCCCATCTCTGGTACTGCTAGTGCTGTTGTCCCACTACCAAACTTTATAGGTGGGAAGTCGGTGTAGCTTCCCATATCCGGGGCTATAGAGGGCCTAAATCGTGGCTTTTCCCGCTCATATATTGAAGCCGCTTGTGCATATGATCTGTTGTTTAAGGTAGCCTCCGCTTCCCTTAGGGGTATGTTATTTCTGGTGGCAAATTCCTGTATATTTTTACGTCTGTTGTATTCTGGGCATGTTCGGTCAGTGACATAATGTGCTCCGCCACAGTCGAAGCACCTAATGGATTGAGCTCTACATTGTATGTCAGGGTGTGTCCCGCCGCACTTAATACACCGTGCTTGTCCGCGACATTGTTTACTTAGGTGCCCATATCTATAGCATTTATAACATATTTTAACCGATGGAAAAAATGGCGTTACCTCACATCTAGTCCCGTGGATATTCACATGACTTGGAATGGATTGGCTGTCAAATGTTAACACGCACGTTTGAAGGTTAATTACAACTTTTTCATTGTTCTGTACTACTGTTTTGTCCATTCTACGGTCATTAATTACCTTGAGCGGCGATTGGACTTCTGCTACCAACTTCTCCATTGTAATGCTTTTATGAACACCTCTTATTACCCCTGGTTTGTATATTAGGTGGGAAGGAATGTATATTTATAAATCCTTCCCGATTTTTCCTGACGATTTAATAATATTGTTAACAACATTTGTATTTCCTACTTCAAGCATTAATCTATTTCTATCAGAGTAACAGATATTCAAGGTTTTCCCTTTGGTTTCGGGGATTGATAAATGAAGCATTTTCCCAACAGACATTCGGTGGAGTTTTCCAATATTATTATTCTTACTCTCGATAAACAAAATAAATGGACCATTATTCCACCGCCTATAAAGC
Organism: Vandiemenella viatica; assembly: GCA_031002005.1. NCBI lineage: Eukaryota > Metazoa > Arthropoda > Insecta > Orthoptera > Morabidae > Vandiemenella > Vandiemenella viatica. The sequence continues at coordinate 196,146,948 of CM061921.1, forward strand.
AGAAGATGTCTACTGTTATTCTTCTCGGATGGTATCTGGTTACTGCTAGCCTTTAAATTAATGCAGTTGTTTCCGAACTAGCTCTATGTTGTTTTCTGATGGGGAGGGCTCATAATTTATGTCAAAACTGACAATTTTCCTCTTTTCTGCTGTAGGTTCTACATGTGGCTCTATCGGGCGTTTTGTAGTATCGGCACGTTCATCACCACTATCCAGTTCCGAATTATACTCCATGACATCGTCCGCCACATCACTTGCACTGATAGTACTTACTACTTCCGATACAACCGCTCCGACTGCAGCTGCTCCTGTTGATACGTCTGCGGTCGTCTTTGCGAAGTCTCTCCGCCACCTTCTCCATATTGGCCGCCAAACATTCCCACGCCGTATGGAGGGTACCCTCCGGTGAGTGCTCAGGGCGCACTGTAGAAGCTGAACTCTGTAGTCAGAGCTGGTTTCGATACACGTGTTACGAAAAGCTTTCTAGTATAACTATTCAATTTCACTCTAAGCAGGAAAACACGAGAGCACGTTCACTGAGCCAACCAGGAAGTAGTCGCTTCGGCGACTCGATACGAACTGATGTCAACATTGATGACTTAGGAGATCATGTTTTGAAGACATAATTTAATAAACCTCTGAATGACTTGAAAGCAAATAAGGCAGTTGGAATTGATGAGATCCCAGCAGAACTTCTTAAATCCCTAGGAGAAGAAGGAATCGAAAGATTATTCAAGCTGATATAAAAAAGTTATGAAACAGGAGAAATTCCAATTGATTTTAATAAAAACATCATCTTTACACTTCCGAAGAAAGCACAAGCCGACAAATGTGAGAATTATCGCACCATTAGTCTAACATCCCATGCATCAAAATTACTGACCAGAATAATATACAGAAGAATGGAAAGGGTAGTAGAAGAGATGGTAGGTGAAGATCAGTTTGGGTTTAGGAAAAATCGCGATGCAAGGGAAGCAATTTTGGCTTTAAGATTAATCTTTGAAGGGTGGATCAAGGAAAACAAACATATTTTTATGGCATTTGTTGATTTAGCAAAAGCTTTTTATAATGTTAGGGGGGACAAGATGTTCAAAATTTTAAAGAAGGCAGGCCTAAAGTATCTGAAAGAAGAATACTTTACAAACTATATAAGAATCAAGTGGCTGTAATAAAAGTAGAGAATCATGAGAGACAAGCACCAGTTAAAGAGGGTGTGAGACAACATTGTAGTCTATCCCCGTTAATATTCAACTTATATGTAGAGGAAGCAATAAAGCAAGTAAAAGAAAAATTTCCTTGTGGCATAAGTGCTCAGGGAGAAAAAAATCAGTATGCTATGATTTGCTGATGACATCATCTTGTTAGCAGAAAGGGCTGAGGATATTGAGAAATTACTGAATGGCATGAACAAAATACTGATGGAAGATTTTTTGCCTGAATATAAATCAAATAGTAGCAGATTAAATATAAAAATAGGATCGAATGCAATTGGAGAAGTAAGTGAATTCTGTTATTTGGGAAGAAAAATTACAACCGATGGCAGAAGCAGGAATGATGTTAAACGCAGAACAGCACTAACAAAAAGAGCCTTCATGAAAAAGAGAAATCTTTTAGTTTCAAATATTGATATAGGAATTAGAAAAAAACTTTTTTAAACTCTAAAGTAGCAAAACATGGACTTAAGGAATACCGGAAAGAAGGAAAATTGAAGCATTTGAAGTGTGGTGCTACAGGAGAATGCTGAAAATTAAGTGGGCTGACGAAGTAAGAAATGACCGAGTTTTGGAAATGATGGGTGAGGAAAGAAGTATGTGGAAGAAGCTTACAGAAAGAAGAGACAGGCTGCTAGATCATATTTTGAGACATGATGGATTGGTTAACTTGTTGGTGGAGGGAACGGTCGAAGGTAAGAACAGTAGAGGAAGACAGAGATTAGAATAAATGAAGCAGATAGTTGAGGACGTGGGTTGTAAGTGATAATATTATGTAGAAATGAAGAGGTTAGCACAAGATAGGAAGGATTGGAGGATTGCATCAAGCCTGTCAAAAGACTGATGACAGAAAAAAAAAACATCACTGATAAATGAAAACGGGAAGGTATCGGAAACTAGCAGAAATTTTGAATAATATATTTAAAAAGGCTTTCACAGCAAATGTAGAGGAATTCTAGATATTTATCAGTTTATCGATGACATTATGAAAGACCTCGTTCTTGACGTCCAGGTAATAACACAACTGCTTATGAACGTAAAAACCAAAGGGTTCCTGGACTAGACGATATTCCTACTAGATTCTTCTCTAGGTACTCAAAGGAAATTGTACGGTACTTGATTAAATTATACGAGTATACCACCTCGCTGGATCAAGGAAATATACCAGCAGAGTGGAAGACCTCCGTCGTAAGCAAAGTATTTAAGAGTGGGAATGTTAATGATCCTCAAAAGTATAGTCCGAAGTCGCCAACTTCAATACTTTGCAGAGTTTTAGATCGTATCTCTTATTCAAATGTCATGCATTTCTTGAATGAGGGGGAGCTAATAAACTCAACATGGATTCAGAAAAGGGCAATGCTGCGAGACAAAATTTGCACTTTTAATTCACGACTTGTGCCATATGATAGATGAGGGATCTCAGGTTGACTTAGTTTCATTAGATTTTAAAAAACCTTCCGACACTGTGTTTCCTGCTGGATTGCTTACGAAATTTCATACCTGTGGCATATTTAGACAAAAATGTGACTGTGTAACCTAGATCCTGAAGGGCAAAACATAATGTGTATTTCCGGACAGTGAGCGTTAGTCACGTTCCGAGGCTCCCCGAGAGAGTGTGAAAGGGCCCCTATTGTTTCTCGTATACATTGTAGTAATAGGTTCTTCTGTTGAGCCCTTTGATTTATTTATAAATTTTATTTTTATAATCTCAGATAGATCTCTAAAATTACTATAACTTAGCCATTCATTATTTATTTATTATGATCATTGGCAATATATAATTACAATAACAGAAAATAAATCTATCTACTCGGCTAGCATTATAAAAGTTATTAGGTGATATTAAAAATTTATGAACAATAATAACGTTTCAAAAAACAAAGGCATAGCGTTGGTTTTATAAACGAAAGTCATCAAAAACATTTGCTTCGGCTAGTACTCATAATTGTTCGATAGATCGAGAATTCCTATCTTCAAGTCTCCTCGCCAAGGCCGTTATATAGCAGGTGAGCTTATTTCAAATTTAGTGCACAAATTAGAGTATATGATGCGTTTTTACCGTATACGACCAAAATTCTCGTGGACCACCACACCCACGCAATTTTCTATCAAAAACTTACTTCGCACCTGAAATACTGAAAACAAACACCTATAAACTGTATCTGGGCACAGGTGATCAGAGCGGTGCTGTCGCTCGGCATCGTTTGTTCAGTCACGCTTTGCAATGTCCAGAACTTGTGCCTCTATGTCTCCCGAAGGGCTGTTCTCCCACCAGCGAAAGTCGGTAGCGGCAATGACGTCTCGAAGTACTTTCTTCGATCTCCCAATACTTCCAGACCTTAAACAATATTGCAAACAAATAATACACATTAAACAAACAATTTCTTATTTGGATATTCACATTCGCTCTTCCCTCTTACACCACCTCTCTTCACTCAGGCTTATTCCGATTGGCTGGGACGTTTCCCTCCATGTCCACATTTCAGATAATTTCGTTTATCGAGCTTCTCTGCCTTTTTTTTTTAATTTGATATAATTTCAACACCCTTATGCCTGAAATCAAGTGCCAGTTTGTTGTCATGGTCATGGTCATCTTCACCCTTTCAAGTACGTCTCTTAATTCTCCTACCAATATCTTTCCACGCCTCATCACCAATATACACCTTATACAATTTCATGACTCTCTTCGCCCTCCTTCCATCTTCCAACGAATCCCATTCCAGCTCTATTATCATATTAGTGACCGATTGTGTTTTATGGTAATTTCAAAAGAAATATGTAGCATCCCTTCTCTGAACCCCCTCCAACTCTTTTATTTGATACCCAAAATGTGGGTTCTATACTACACCACCATATTCAAGCAGTGGTCTAACCAATGTTGAATCTCGATTAACCACTCAGGCCATCCTAATCTGCGTTTTCCATGATTTTCCCAGATCGTTCGAGGTGATTGCCGGGACGGTTATCCCTTGGGCACGTACTGCCATATCCATTACATCCCTTCCTGTGCATAAACGGTTACAGATTAGAATAGGTACAACGCACACATCGCCACCCACTGCTAATGAATCGCGGAGTGATAATACTAGTAATGGTAATTGTAATGTTTTTTGCATATAAACCACTCGAAGAGAGTCATAAAACCCACCAAAGCCAACAGAAAACCACTGCAGCCAAAGTGGCACACAGCCCAAACATTCACCTCTGTCAAGAACCGAGGTGGTATTTCGCACAAGACAGGAATTAAACAGACGAAACCAGGCACGACTTCATGGAATGAAGGGGCTGGCTCACATTCGCCTCCACAACCCATCGCTCGTTACCGGACAATATTTCCTACGAATTTTTAAACCCATCAGGAACTCAGCTTTTCCAGATCCATCTAGTTATTCTTTGTCAAAATGAAGACCCATTCTCGTTAAATGTACTGCACCATTGCACTTTATGATTCCTAACCAATTGAAACTAAACAGTAACTATAAATATGAGGTGATTTCACAACAACTTACATGTGAAGCAAGTAATAGACAGTAGCACTTAATAGTAGCGGGCAAGGTGCTCGACTATAGGCCCATTTAGACGACCCAACCTGGTCTCCATAAAGCGTGGCCACGACCCTTCGGCCCTGAAAACGGGTCGTCTAAACTGAGCTCCTGGTCCCGTTTTTGCCGCGAGAACAGGCAGGGAGGTCGGATGGAAATTCCATCCGATTTAGGGCAAAAGGGTGGGGGTAGGTCGGGCCCCCATCACTCTACCCTGAAAACTGGCCGTGTAAAGCCTCGCCCGGTTGTTCTCTCACTGCCTAGATCCCAGTTTTCTATTATTTTGAGATGGATGCATCCGATAATTAAGAAAAAGAAGTACTGAAAGAGTTGCTTGAGGTGTAAAAGACCCACAAATTTTTGTAGGACACCTCAAATAGGGTTGCCAACTTATTTAGCAAAAAATATATTTGTCTTTTGAAGAGGAAAATAAAAAGTACATGAAAGGGGAAAAAAATAAAATTTAGTTATTTATTGCCATAAATACGTATATTTTCGGGCTTACTGGACTAGATATTAACTGTTTGTTGGTTTCCTTTCAGTGTTACAGCTGGGAGCTACATTCTACATGTAGTATAACAAAAAAAGGAACACTCATTTTTAAATTTATGTTTCTCCCTTCCCACCATCTTGCATCTACGTATTTCGTTTCATCATATGCACTAACATGTCGTTTGGAAATTAATTGAATTGTATAGTTTACCAAAAATAAATTGTTTCAGCATGCTTTATGGTTCCCTTCAGAAATAGCGGCGAGTGGACTCGAGTCGACTGGAGCACAACAATACGAATGGTCCGCTATTATTGCCTCGACTCAGATGCGGTAATTACACAGATCAAAGGATCCTAGCGAACAAAAAAATCGCTGGGCGATAGGCACATTTTCTTGCAGGAGGTTGTGAAACTAGCAGACGGACGTTCAGTTAGATGTGTTGTATACTTTATTCGAAATAAAGTATTTTCGCATACTTTATTCGTAGGAAAAAGTATAACAGCCAAAAATAAAATGTGATACTTTATAATACATATGGTTGGCAACCTTAACCTCATATGCCTTCTGTCATAACAAAGACGCGAGAAATGAGGCAAATCAGGTGCCATCCGCTAGAAATTCCGGAAATCTTCACCATCCAACACATCTAAGTCTAAAGTGACTGAACATGTACCTTTGTAAATATAATTGCTTGGCACACGTCTTTTTTTCCTTTTCCTAGGATTTTCCCACAATGTCAAGCAGTCAGGGTTACACCAAGAATCTGTGGCTTTGTTAAATATGGGGCCATACATATTTAATTTAAATATTAGAACATTAACAAAATTTGTAACAAACTAATTTTATTACTAGTATTGCTATTAAATGGAACGTACAAATTTCAGAATAAGACGGATATACGAGTGGTGGTAGGATGCTAGTGCGGTAGCAACCAGATCGGGCCGGCCGACGGGTCGTCTAAGGCCCTTCTCACACGACGCTACTCAAAGGAAACGGAATTGAACACAGACTGAAACTGCTAACTAGTTACTGACCAATGTTCGCACACGATGCTACTCAAATCTCTGGAATTTCAGTCACTTGTGAGATTTGAGCGAGGCGACGATTTCTTCTGATTCAGAAGAGAATGTTATATTATTCAAAGAAGGAATAGGAGATTTAAAAAAAAAAATTATAAACAAAAGCTTTTGCTTGGAAAGCTAAGAAGTGATGAAAATACCAACGATTTCCCGTTCAACTATAGCATGTACATTTGTCATGATGGAAAAATTTCAAGTGTTTTACAGTCACATACGATGTAATGACTAACAAAAAGTGATTAATATACTAAAATCAGCTTGCACAATTGTCAGGAGTGGAAAGGAGTCCTGTACAGTCCCATTAAATTTTGAAATAATGCAACTACACATAATTCCGCTGTCACAACTTAAAATTAGTTTTCGTTCATCGGCATATTACACCAAAAATTATTTAGCCAATTATTTTATTACTCCACAAAGAGAACTTCCGTGGCAAGGGAGTTTTATTATGTAATTTAATTTAAGAAAAATAAATCTGAAATGTTTATATAAAATGTTTACATAGCTCATAAATTAGCTTTCTGTCTGATAACACTCCATGCTTTTTCTGTGTCAACTTTCCGTGAATATTCACTCAACTTGTAGTTGCATAAACACGGATGTTTCTCGATTTCAGCAACAAGGTTTAAAATTATTATCTGATCCGCCATTTTTATCAGCGCGGCAACTGGCATGCTGCGTCGCTTCGAACTAATCGTGGACGCGTTGCGGACTGGTTTCCAACCGATCGCCCCGTGTGAGAGCCTCCATACAAATACTAGTGCTGTGACTGGAAACAAACTGACTTGTGATCCTAGTTCGTAACTGGTTTCTTTTCAGTAGCGCCGTGTGAGAAGGGCCTAAATGCAACACTGTCGACGGGATGAAAGTGGGAACGGGAACGGGACAGGGTGACCGGGAACGGGTCGTCTAAATGGGCCTTATAACTAAGCGGCAACATTACGGTCTGGCATTTATGGCATCATACCGCCATCTTTATTTTGATTTTCCATGGTTTCCTAAATTACTCCAAGCGAATGACGGGATGGTCCCTCAACAAGACTTTCCTCTGCCGGCTCTAATAACCTTGACATCGACTAGCCGTTATGCCCGCGACAAAAAAAGGGTGAGAACTAGGTATGTTCGAGATCCTCTTCGTTTTTTGGACGACTACGTACACAGACGGAAAAAAAATTCCCAACACCAAGAAAGACTTGTGTTAGATAAACGAAATTTGGTAGGCGTGTTTATACATCTGAAAGATGACATCGATTCAAATTTCGCGCTTCGCGCATAAGTGTGGCGCTAGTAGCGCTACTCAGAGCTTGCAAATCAGGTTTGCTTTAAATACGCGCTGTAAAGTTTGTGAACGTTATTTACCGCTGAGATTTGACATAGTGAGTTGATGTTAGCCAAGAATGCCTTTAAGAAGACGAAGAAGCCATTATCAACAGCTCACCGAGTTTGAACGAGGTCGTGTAATAGGGCTACGAGAAGGTGGATTTTCTTTTCGCGATATTGCAGAAAAGACTTGGCCGGAATGTATCCACTGTGCATGATTGTTGGGTGCAGTGGTCAAGGGATGGTACTGCCTCAAGAAGACCGGGTTCCGGGAGGCCACGTGGCACTACTGAGAGGGAAGACCGCCGTATTCGGCGTACAGCTGTGGCGCATCGTACTGCGTCTGCGGCAGAAATTCGAGCTGCAGTTGGTACCACAGTGACACAACGAACTGTTAGAAATCGGTTACTTCAAGGACAGCTCCGAGCCAGGCGCCCTGTAGCGTGCATTCCACTGACTACAAGCCATCGCCGTTTGCGACTCCAGTGGTGTCAAGCCAGAGCTCATTGGAGGACGGAGTGGAGATCTGTTGTGTTTTCTGATGAAAGCAGGTTCTGCCTTGGTGCCAGTGATGGCCGAGTGTTGGTCAGAAGGAGGCCAGGGGAACGCCTGCAACCAAACTGTCTGCGGCCTAGACACACTGGACCTACACCTGGAGTCATGGTCTGGGGAGCAATTTCCTATGACAGCAGGAGCACTCTTGTGGTTATACCAAACACACTGACTGCAAATTTGTACGTCAGTCTGGTAATTCAACCTGTAGTGCTGCCATTCATGAACAGCATTCAAGGGGGAGTTTTTCAACAGGATAACGCTCGCCCTCATACCGCTGTTGTCTCGCAACGTGCTCTACAGAGTGTCGACATGTTACCTTGGCCTGCGAGATCACCAGATCTGTCTCCAATTGAACACGTATGGGATATCATTGGACGACAACTCCAGCATCATCCACAGCCAGCACTGACCGTCCCAGTATTGACAGCACAAGTACAACAAGCATGGAACTCCATACCACAAAGTGACATTCGAAACCTGTATGACACAATGCATTCACGTTTGCAGGCTTGCATTCAAAATTCTGGAGGTTACACCGGCTATTAATTTAACAGTATTTCACATTTGAAATGCATTTTCTTGAGCTTAAATTAACCTGTGATCTTGAAAATTTAATCAATTAAACATGTTAACTTGACAAATGCATTGTCCAAATTTCATTACTCTACAATAATTTTTTCTTGGTGTTGGGATTTTTTTTTCCGTCTGTGTATATAGCACCTCTTAATATCTCATGAACACATGTCGTGTTTTTAAAATGCATGGAGTTGATTTAAGAATTACAGAAAAAGTTGTAATGGTATATTTTTCATTAGAATAAAATAATTGTTTAAAAAACATAAAAACCGCCTTCAAAAAAGGGCACTAAAAATTTTAAAATAACTTTATACCTTGCTTAAAAGAAAGTAAATCTAAATGGACAATATTTTACATTACCGTTATTGAAATTTTTACATTAATTAGTTATTTTTGGAGTCGGTGCCAGCTGTCAGATCGTGCAGATCGAATTACTGAACTTTATTTGGTGTTCGAGGCGAACCTAGAGTACAAACAAAAATTCCAAATATTTTAAAGCATGTCGTGAGGAAGATAGTTTTATTGCGGGAGACAGCTTAGGGAAACAAATTAACATTATGTTATCTGTTGCTCGGCCTCGTTCGTCATCAAGGCATATCTCTGGCGCTATAGTGTCAGTTGGTAGGCTGCATCATGCAGTTAACTCTTTGTAGTTAGTATGGTCTATATGTTTCAGTTTTGTTGAAAAATGTTTCTAGAATTAATTGTAGGTAAGTAGTAACATGATTTTTTTTATGTATTATTGTTATTTATTATTGTTTTTATCTTTTTGTTTTTCTTGTTTTGGCTGGCACCGACTCCAAAAATAACTAATTAATGTAAAAATTTCAATAACAGTAATGTAAAATATTGTCCATTTAGATTTACTTTCTTTTAAGCAAGGTATAAAGTTATTTTAAAATTTTTAGTGCCCTTTTTTGAAGGCGGTTTTTATGTTTTTTAAACAATTATTTTATTTTTAAATTTTTAGTGATATTATAGTTAATTTGCAATTAAATATGCGGAAGCAGTTCTCATTTTGCGAACTACATTTTTGCTCAGTGGTTAAAGCGAATTCTTTTTTTTTTTTAATTTGTCTTTGTAACAACTTTCAGAATGGGGTATATTGGATGCAGTGTTAAGGAGTGTCAGTTTACATTTTGGTCCAGGCTGTGTTTCGATCTAATCATAACATCTGTTAAAGCTGCTGCTCGATAATCGAAACATGTAACATCTGGACATTAATACATACCACATACACAAATCTATCTCTGGAATATATCTGTTCGTTCCGGCATCACACAGAAAAAATAGGTATTTAATTGGTTTTCACAACGTAAAAGCTCGGGGTCCAAGTTGAAATCTGAAGTACATGTTGAGACATTAGGACACATACATTTTACAAATATTCTACAATGACTTAAAAATAGCTTAATTGATTTTGACGGTACTTAAAACTGTGGATTTTGCAAAGAACATTGGAAATTATAAACGATGGGAGTAAAGTAGCAGAGGGATTGGGCTTTTGTATACCAAATGTAGACCGTCTTTTCTGATTGATTTAAGGTACACGTTTGTAAATTTCTATTGATATCCTTATAAAATTTTTAGTTGTGTATAAAAAAATAATTAAGGAGTGTGGAGGTGAAGAGTAGTTTGGTTTTGTTAAGGTAGTGTGGACAGCATTTTTCTCTTTGTTTTAAAATATACATGTGCAAAGTTCCATCGAAACCAGATAAAAACTGTAGCTTTCTGTAAAGAACATTTACAAAAATTAAATGGGGTAAGGGAGTGAGCGGTTGGGTTTTGTAAACAGAAAGTTTCTCTTTGTTCTTAAGTATACATTTGCAGTGTTCCATCGAAATCTGATAAAAACGGCAGGTATCTATAAAGAACATTGGAAATTAGGAGGGGTAGGGGTAGAAGGGAAAAGGGGTTGGGCTTCTGCAACCTAATTTAAACTCAATTGTTATGTATTTTTTAAAGTATATGTGTGCAAATTTTCTTCAGAATCAGATAGGATCTGTGCTTTGTGTAGATTAAAGGGGTGGAAAGGGGAAGAGAGGTTTGGCTTCTCTAAACCAAATGCAGACAGTATTTTTCTGTTTGTTTTTAAGTATACATGTGCATACTTCCTTCAAAATCAAATAGAAACGATAGCTTTATACAATAAACATGGCCATCCTGATCTGGGTTTCCCATGGTTTCCCTAGATCGCTCCAGGCGAATGCTGGGATGGTTCCTCACAATAGCCCATGGGCGCCACCTGCCATATCCCGTATATCCCTTCCAAACCATTACCTTTCCTGATAGGTGCAATGCACCCTCCGAAAAACACTTTTAGTGAATCGCGGAGTAATTGTAATAGTAATAGTAAACATTGACAGTTATTAAAGGGGTAGAAAGGGGAATAGGGTTTGTGTTTTTGTCAAAAATAATGTGAGTAGTATGTTTCTTTTTCTATTTGCTTTAAAGTATAGACATGCGAAGTTCCAGCGAAATCGGATTAAAATGTGGGTTTTTACAAACATTAAGGGATGAAAAAGGGGAGCTAGGGTAGTTTTTTTATTTTTTGGTCAGAAATCTTCTAAATAAAAAAATACATATATGTGCCAACTTTCATAAAGATCGGTCAAATGGTATCAACTGTAGCTATTCAAAAAGAAAATTGACAAAAGTCAAGGGGCGGAAATGCGGAAAGGGATTCAGTTTTTGCAAACCAAAAACTGACATTATTTTTCTCTTTGTTTTACAGTAAAAGTTTGCTAAGTTCTATCTAAACTGGATAAAAACTGTGGGTTTGTATAAAAATTTTACGGTTTAATGGGTAGTGGGGGTGGTTTTTATATTTTGATGTCCGAAACCTTCCTCGTGAAAAAATTCATATTAGCGCCAACTTTCATGGTAATAGGTCAAATGGTGGCGACTGTAGCTTTCGATAAAAAAAAAAAAAAATTGACAAAAAATTAAGGGGTTGTTAGGAGGGAGAGGGGGTTGACCTTTGGCAGACTAAATGTTGACAAGATTTTTCTGTTTGTTTGAAAGTATACATTGGCAAAGTTCAATCAAAATCAGATATGAAATATAGGTTTTTATAAAATTAAGGGGTGTAAAGGGGGAGGTGGGGTGGCTTTTTTATTTTTTTGTCAGAAACCTCTCCATGAAATATTACATGTATATGGCAACTTTTAGATCACTTAAATGATGTCGACTATAGTTTTGTGTATAGAACATTGGCAATAATTAAGGGGTGGATAGGGTGAGAGCGGTTCAGTTTTTTCAAATCAAATGTTGACAACATTTATCTCTTTATTTTTTGCTATACATCTCCAAAGTTCCATTGAAATCGGATAAAAAATGTATGTTTGTATAAAAATTAAGGGGTGTAAAGGGAGAGAGGGGTGTTTTTTTAATTTTTTGGGTCAGAAACCTTTTCCATGAAAAATTACATGTATATGCCAACTTTAATGGATATCAGTTAAATGGTGTCGACTTTAGCTTTGTATAAAGAACATTGGCAAAAATTAAGGGGTGGATAGGGGGAGAGGGGTTCAGTTTTTTTCAAACCAAAATTTTACAGTATATTTCTGTTTATTTTTTACTATACATTTCCAAAGTTCCATCAAAATCGCATAAAAAGTGTGAGTTTATATACATTTAAGGGGTGTAACGGGGTAGAAGGGGTGGTTTCTCAATGAAATTCATATGGGACCACTTTGGAGATATAATCTATCCACTATAAAAAATTAGATCGGTTCAAAATTGGCGAAGATATCGCTGAACATACATCAAAAAAAAAAAAAAAAATTCAGACGAATTGAGAACCTCCTCCTTTTTTGAAGTCGGTTAAAAAGTATAAATATAGGAAATCGAAAGGTGGTAATTTCTAACAGGAAGGAGCCTTGTTGTAACCAAAGTCCTCGGATTTAAAATAATGTTCATACTCTGCTCCTTTACTACAAAAGAAATACAGGTAAAATGTTATCTACGAAAACCTAACTACTTTAAGTCTAAACTGAAAGAGTTTTTGCTTCAGAACCCATTTTACTATGCAAAAGAATTTTCTTCTTACAATTTGGTAACTAAGAATGGCTGAGAAAATACTGCATATTTGGTGACAAAGAAGTTGTCCACGATTACTAAAATGATATATGGTTTTTCTTTCTATTGAAACTGTTGATAATAGAAGTAATTACACTGTCTCCAAAATTCACTCATATATAGTAACTAACATGGTATATATGTATTTACAAATAACAGTGGAAAATGATCATACTAAGAGGTTTTTAAGTAATTGACTGATTATCAGTTGTTGGTAATATTATTGATATTGTTAATAACATAATAAGTATATGTACTGTTCTACATATATAGTAAGTAACATGGTATAGTAAGTAGTTTCAGATTATAGTGGAAACTTATTATGCTAATTAGTCTGTAAGAAATTAAGTGGTTATAAAATGCTGGTAATGAGTGTATGCACTGTTCCACATATGTAGTAACTAACATGGGACTATATTTGCAAATTACAGTGGATATTGATTATGCTAATGGGTTGTTAAGAAGCTAACTTGTTATCAATTTCTGGTAATATAATTGATATTATTAATGAGTGTTTGTACTGTTAGACATCCCTGAGACTGTTTTCACATGTGATCAAAGAGAACATATCTATCTACCAAAGTGGACATAGCCTTTGTGGCTAAACAGTAGAGTGGAAGGTGGGATGTCCGATTCTCTCCAAACACTAGCCAGCCTCGAATGTATTCCTGGAGGACTAATATGTCTAAGAAACTGGCTACGGAATTCATTGTTAACGCTCTTAGCGCAATCACCGCTTCTGGCAAACGGAACATTTGCTAGCACGAAGCAAATCCGAACATAGACGGTTGTGTCCGAAGTAAGGTGCTCGAACGAACCTGTGTATGTGTGGGTCACGTGATTCAGAATTCTCCAAGTACGACCTTTTTCTGTGAATTTTGTTTTCGCATGTGTTACGAGTCGACAGAAGAATGCTGAAAATGAAGTTGACAGACAATGTAAGAAATGAACGAGTTTTGGAAATGATGGGTGAGGAAAGAAGTTTGTGGAAGAAGCTTACAGAAAGAAGAGACAGGCTGGTAGGTCATATTTTGAGACATGCTGGATTGGTTAATTTGCTGGTGGAGGGAACGGTCGAAGGTAAGAACTGTAGAGGAAGACAGAGATTAGAATATATGAAGTAGATAATTGAGGACGTGGGTTGTAAGGGATATGTGGAGATGAACGCTTGCATACGAACGTGTTCGAGAGGTCTTGCGATTGCGCCTGAGGAAAGAGGTTACGGTACCACCTGACGTAGTACTCGCGAGGAGTACCAATGGAGCAATCACTGTGCTCACAGTGATTCTAAGGGTGAAAACATGCCGAGCAGCTCGCGCTGTAGGTCGCGGTAGATGCTTGCCGCGCAGCTCGCCGTGAAGGTCGCGGTAGATGCAGGTCGCTGTCGATTTCGAGGTACAGCTGCTAGCGTTCAACAGTGCTTTACAAACCTTCGTAGGTGCCACACTATCGCACATTGTTTGGATTTTGTGTTTATCCCGAGTATTAGTTAAGTCTGTGTAGGCTGCAATGATTCGTGCAAGTGAAAATGATAGTGATGATGATGGCCTGTCAGTAGCAACAGTGGTGGCTACTTTCTACGGCTAGCAACAGACAGTTCAGTTCACACCCAATAAATGAACAGAGACAAAGCTAGGTGAATATCACCATTTGTATCAAGAACTGAAAAATCACCCAAATAGATTCCACGCATACCTTCGAATGACACCAGAAACTTTTCAGTACATTTACTCCAAAATCGTGGACGAACTAGAAAAGTCAATTATCTATAACAATTACCACACCAACCCAATACACGCTGAGGAAAAACTCGTCGTGACCATAAGGTAATGATAATTATCGTAAATAGTTATTGAAAGTAACGTACCGTTTAGATAGGATTGCAACCCATTCTCTATTTTACTTTCGTAAGTTATTACGGCCACCTGAAATACAGTAGGTTAAAATATTTTTTTTTTAGTCAATACACATTCTCACATTACTGGTTGTCTTTTTACCTATAAAAATAGTGTTAGAACGAAACATTGGGATTTGTTTGTTACTCTGGCGCATTCGATTGAATGGGTCGAGTGCAGTGAACGATGCCATCAGCTGTCTTGGGGTTAGAAGGTCAAATTCGGCTGCAACTTACTTTTTGTTTAAACAGACGTTTGTTTCGCGGGGTGTGCCACTTGCCCACTGAGTTTATTTGTGTGTTGTGTACATAACAAAATTATCACCCATTCAATATAAACATTTTGTGTGTTACTGAAGTTTTAAACCAGCATAAACTGTAAATTGCTAAGGACCGTTTATATGAAGTTTTACTGTTTTGCCAAATTATTAATAATTGCATTACAAATTCAATAAAAGTAAGATTTTAAAAATTTATTTAAAACAGTTTCTTCACTTTTGTCCATCCAGACTAATTCCATACCCACCTACGAAACACACCACAAACTTAACGGTAAAATCCTGGACAAACTGAAGTCAAATGTTTATAACAGTTACCACAACAATCCAATATATGCTGAGTGAAAACTCGTCGTGACTATAAATTAATGGTAATTATTGTAAATAAAGTAATATACCGTTTAACAAAACATTTTCGAGTCAAATCTAAAATTTATCAATCCAAAATCAGAATTTCTATTTAAAAATCAGAATTTTCCATTTCAAAATCACTCAACAGTTTATTTAAACAATAATTAACACGAAATATTTTTATTTTTTTACTTTCTTTAAATTTATAATGATTGTTGGACAGAATTGTCTGATGTTCCATATTCGTCGGTATATGATGTGTAATAATTTCTGAATAGTCAATCAAGTCATCAACAATAGATAATTATTTCAATTAGGGCAAATGTTGGTGCGAGCAGGAAAGGAGGAAAGCTGGGTGCGTAGGAAAATTGAAAACCGGAGCGTGCGCTGAATTGGAATTTAATTAAATATTATTATTATTATAAAATTTGTTGTAATTTATTTACCGCTGACTATCTAATTGCTTGAAACATTAACTTTTCGGTAGTTGTCCAATTTATAAAAATCTGTACTTAATGTTTCATCAATAATTTATTTAATACAGAATGTAGCATTTTAAATGTCAGTACATTGTTAATTTATATCTGCAGTTGTATAAAACGAAATGACATCCATTAAATAAATCAATATTTAGAACAAGACAAAATTAAACAACACCACTCTGTATAATACGAAAGCCGAGCTGCGTAATCAAGTGTAGCAGCTGGATCGCGTGGCCTTGACATAGCTCAGCCAATCAGCGCCAAGCAGACCTCCAGCGGCGCGCTAGGCCGCGAGGAGCAAACAAAATAGTTTGTTCTGGCATCGACCTGCAGCTGAATGGCGAGCAGCGACGGCGACCGCGACCGCCTCGGCGTGCGCTGACTCATTACTAACAATGCTTTTGATTCACGTGGATGAAACATCTACCGCCACCGCGGCCGCGCGACCTTCAGCGCGAGCTGCTCGGCATGTTTTCACCCTAAAGCTACCTGTGGGGCCTCATGCCCGGTGCACGTACGTCACGCCAGAACTCTGTAGTCGCTACAAAATGGTAAATCTACCGTGCCATCTGAAGTAACTCAGAGGGCGAGTTCCTTAGTTTCCTCCACTCGGCACATAGAAAACTGTTCATCTAAGAGAATCTCTCTACGATGAACAAACTGAGCAAAGTTAAACAGCCGTGAGCAAAACTATACTATATGAACATACTTTGTCAAATGTTCCTATCTATCGATAATTTTGTTTCTTTTTAAGCCAGTGTCTTAATGGTTCCCTCATTTTACTAAAAACCATGACATTTGTTTCTCTGAAAGGTTCAATTGGTACTGTGTTTAATTTCCAGAAGCATTGAATTATCAATTTAGTTTTTCTTATGATGATGTCATGCTTCCAGAAGCATTGAATTATCAATTTAGTTTTTCTAATGATGATGTCATGCTTCCAGAAGCATTGAATTATCAAGTTACTTTTTCTTATGATGATGTCATGCCCAGGTTTAACGTGAACTTTTCAATAACTGTATGTTTATTCTTAACATTCACAGGCCTAAATTGTATGACTCTCAAATTAATGAATAAATTGTCACATTATGACATTATTAGCGGTAAAATGATAGAATGACATTCCACATCCACAGCCTTCATAAAATGAATTCTCAAAATATACAAATGGTTCTTATAAGTAATGAAAATTTGTAGCAAATTATATTAATATTAACAAGCTAGTGATAATTATAATACATAATTGCTATATGTTGCCCGCGACTTCGCAATCGTGGACTTAGAATTTCTTTGCTCGAATTTGAGTTAGAAAACTTGTAAGTTAAGTAAGATTTGTCCCAAATAACATCGACTCGGCATAACATGACGGGGAATCCATCACTATACCGTTCTATCATAGAACCTGTCTCGTGAGGAAAATCAGTTTGCAACATGTTTAAAATAGAAAAAACAAAGGTGCGTGGAGGCGGGGGTTAATGTTCAGCATCAGTATCAGATTCTTGGGTTCTAATGACGGTAGTGCTCTGTTAGAGCTACACCTTAGGTCTGATTTACGCCTGCGAGGCATGTAAAAAAGAAGACAAAACATACTAATGCCAGACATTTTAAGGTAAACACAATAGAATGATTCAGCGCAAATCAACAGCTATACTAAATAATAAGTTTTTTCTGTAAACGAAATTTATTAATAGATCATTCACTATCTGCCTGCGAGAGAAACACAGCCAGAGTAACCAATGTAACTTTACAGACTTGCACAAGCATCTGGCTGTCTGTCACAGCAAGTTATCAAAATTTAATGACAAAACTGTTCTTCATACCGGAAAAAGTATCCTGTGTCCTTCCTAAAGATACAAAGTATTTCATTGTCAAATTCCATCAATATCGGTAAACCAATTTAGTAACAGACAGACAGAGACTTACTTTTACATTTATAATATTATTACTGTAATTTTAAACTGTAGGTCCCCTCCAGGTTTAACAACTCTAGTTGTAACACTGATGTGTACATATAAACCCCAAATTCAATTAAACAAAGGTTGAACGTGGTCCTAGTTGGCTCAAACGAACATACATACATACATACATAATTAGTGTTCATCATACACAAACTGACGGCGAGGCAAAGAAAATTTGGGAGACAAATATGGCATAGAAAATTAAACTCGTATGCCATTGTTTGACCGCCTATGATTTACCAAACATTCCACCGCTGAATTGGAGGGACCTACAGTATAACGTGGAATCAAAACAACAGAACGTACATACATGGCTCATACGATCAAAAACAAATATTTAAATTCCTGACCCCACCGGGATTTGAACCCGTTGACGGAATGAGAAACTGTGAAATCAAGATCTCTAACCGCGGAGCCCCTGTACCACCGCCACATATGGTGTTACAGAGTGTTACACATGTTATGCGTTTGTCTTTCACTGTTTAGTTTTTTTTTTCAAAATTCCTTGGTAAAAATATTATTTATGCAGAAAAAACTACCCTATGTCCTTTCAGATTCCAAATAGAGATTCCTTACCGAATTTCATAAGGGCCGGTTAAGCCGTTTACCCGTGAAAACGTAACAACCAGAGGGAGAGACAGAGAGTTACTTTCGCATTTATAATATTAGTTAGATATGAATCGGATATCCGGCAACTATTTCGTATCCGACCTATCCGGCCTAGATTTGCTATCCGTCCGGATAACGGATAGTAGATCAATATCCGGCGGATTCTCAGTAAAATATGAATATTTTCCTTAAATTCACATATGCTAAGTGTATAATAAGTTTAAAAATAAATAAAAACACCATGTCTTCAAATCAAAATAACCTTAATTATTGTTTTCAACAGAAAAAATTAGTTCCTGCACTGAATGAACACCAATTTCTCTTAATTAAGAGTTAATAACCGGTTTTTCTTGTTTTCGTAAACATGGCCATGTTCAAAGAAAAGTCTTAAAGCAGTTCCAAAACGTGTCGGAAGCTTCATGAGCAAAAGCTATTTATGTCTCACGTGAGGTTTTGGAAATTTTTGGTGAACTGTAGAGCTAAATATTACGGGGATATTTCGTCAGAAAGTGGGGGTGTAACCGGCTTTAGAAGGGTGAGACCTAAAAAAAAAAGGTCTCAAAAAGTTGCGAGGGCGATTTTTAGGGTGCTCGGGTTCTAGGGGGGGTTAGGGGAAGTTCTAGGGGGGTTCTCTCGGAACAGATCTCACAAGAAGGGAAGGGGGGTCGGACCAGATCTCACGAAGTCTCACCAGAAAAGGGGGGGGTCTGGAAATCCGAAAAAACACCTCACGTCATTTATGGATGCCCCCTAAGTCAGGAGTTCATTTTATTCTCTTTTATCTATTTTTTTTAGTGCAGAAACTTATGGTAATTGTATTACTTCGCATTTGCAGGAGAGCACAGAACTTTTTATTTTGTATATTTCTTCAAAGGGTTTCATAAGCTTAATGCACTTCTCCATCAAACACCGCTGCTGAGGCATCAAATTAATGTGTTCTGTGATCAGCCACATATAACGATATAGCACTTTTTCTGTTCCATCAGGAAACGGTAGAATTCCATCTCGTGCTGATGTCTTGCACCAGCTGGCGGTCGCTTAAATTTTTCTTTTAGCGTCGCTAGTAATTTTCCTCGAGTTAAGCCCAGATGATTAAAGTGCGTAACGAGAAGTCTACCAGGAGCAATCACTCCTGCCATTTCAGGCTGTATCTTCAATGACTCAGTTACAATTGCCTGAAGCAAATGGATGAAAAATCTAACTGAATTACACTGAACCACTCGTAAACCCTCCACCATGTTGGCGCCACTATCATGAGTGTGTAAATGTTTTTTGTTTTGGTCAATAGTCTAACGATTTGCGATACTATTAAGATCCCTTCCTATACTTTCTCCAGTGTGAGAACTAGGGAAATTCTTCTGTGTTTTAATTTGAATTCAGCAGATAGCCAATGATCTATGAAACTCAGCAAGCTGACATTGTTATGTAAACCGGTCATTTTGCAAAATGTATTTATGAGTCGGTATTTTATTGCTGGGTAAGCTTGTTCTAGAAGACAGGAAAAATCCGGGTTTTTTTTCTACGAGGGATAAAGGCTAGGTTCCTTTTTTTTTTTTTTTTTTTTTTACGCCTCGTCGACGGCTATGTTCAGTAGAGGCGGGATGGGACTGGGGACAAGTAACGGGAAGGAATTCGGCCATGGCCTTTTTGAAGGAAGCATCCCGGCATTCGCCTGGAGTGATTTGAGGAAACCATGGAAAAAGGCTAGCTGTCTGTTGCAACCATTTCTGCAATAACTTAAAGATATTTCTAGGCTATTGCGTCGTTTACATCCTTTCAAGCGGTTCTGATATAGTTATTCGGCTTTCTTTCAATGTCGAAGACGAACTTGTCGGGGGTATGGCAAGACAGCGACTACAGCTTTTCTCATTCCATGGAATTTTTCTGGATATTTAATTTTCAAATGATTTGTAATGGCAGAAGCAACAGGTAGAAGAAAGGAAAAAAAAATGAACTGATTCAAACTACGTGTCAAAGCGTGCGTCATGAAAAGTAATTCAAAATCTAAAATTTTGTGAAAATATGATATTCCCCTTACTTATTTGCTTAAGTGTCACGTCTATACTTTACGACACGTCGATGGCAACGTTCAGCCGAATACTCGGCTGCCGAATATCCGGCAAACCGGCTTATAATATAGTCGGATAACCGGTATGCAGTATCCGGCCAAACAGCTATCCGTTTCATCATTAATATTAGTATAGATAAACCCCAAGCTACCGACCCAAAACTCGTATCTACGATACTGTAAGCAACTGCTGATATATTCACCTAGTATCTCTTACGATCCCTCTTCGCACACAACTTCCTAAAACATAAACTGATGAGACAAAACGTCATGCGTACTGTCCAGCGCAAAAATAAATGCCATCTGTTGACGTTGCGAGTATGTGAAGCGGAATATAATTGGTACAGAGACGCATGGGAAGTTATTCTAGCAACGATACGAGTGGGAAATGAGGAAATACACTGACATATGTGACATTGACGCCTGGAAACGAGTTTGTCGGCTATTCGTGTGCTACCTAGTGGTTGAATGGGCAGTGAAATCACGCGTAGGTGACAAGATACTGTACGTCTACGCCTCAACTCACATCCAGGAAGCCGGACGTTGCCCGCCCTTTGAAGCAGGATAGGGGGCGATCAGAAGCGGAGTACAGTGCTGGTGTTTGGACTTTGGAGCACACCGTCCAGCGCTCGTTGTTGAACCTGGGGCTCCGAGCAGACGACGGCCCCTACGTTATCCCATGTTGCCCCAACGCGACTTTGTCAATCAACTGTTTTATTGGTTATGTTTCCGACTTCCATTAAACAAATGCTTTTTGATGGCAGACGCGTTTCGCCATAAAGGCGAAATCTTCAGTGGCCTAGGTGAACATATATATACATATATATATATATCCATACAATGATGTTATTCGATTTTTGTTCAATTTTCTGATATTATTAACTAGGTACTTACAGTTTTTATACATGCATTAACACGCGCAAGTTCGTGTTTCCATACCAGCTGCTATGCTCGTACTATCACTACTATCCAAAGTTTTGTAGGCTGCATTCTAGCGAATATCACCGGTCACATGCTGACTACTCAGGGAAACCTTCTCATTCAAAAAGCACTCAATAATGGTAAAAAAAGTTATTAATGATTATATATACCTAACAAACCAACCCTTGTTCAAAACACTAAAAAAGGAATAAATAGCACACATCCTATAATCAAACATACCACCACAGAACAGAACAGCTAATGACCACAGATTCAAAAGAAGAAATAGTTCGACAACACATAATCTTTGGCTCACGACTGTTGGATGTCAACAACATCAAAAAGTTTATATACAGTTCGTGGCAGGTGAAATTCGTTAGAATGCAGCCTACAATACTTGGGACAGTAGAGATAGTGCGGGCATAGTAGCTGGTATGGAAACACGAACTTGCGCGTGTTAATGCATGTAAAAAAAAAAACCTGTAAGTACCTAGTTAATAATATCAGAAAACTGTACAAAAATCAAATAACATCATTGTATATGTATGTATATGTGTATATATATGTTTACCTAGGGCACTGAAGATGCCTTGAATAAAGGCGAAACGCGTCTGCCGTCAAAAACATTTGTTTAGTTGCAAGTAGGAAACATAACCCATAAAACAGTTATTATAGCAACTAAGGACCTGGGCCAAAAGAATCACCAACATATTTGTCACTCAAGATTGCATCGGGCACATGATCATCGAGATTGGACCGTGAATCAATGGAAACGGGTCGCCTAGACTAATGAATCACGTTTCTTGTTACATCAGGTCCATGATCGCGTCCTGATATGTCGTCCTCTAGGTGTTCAAAACGTGCACCGTGCCCTGCACGCAATCCGGTGGAAGCAGTGTTATGCTATGGGAGACATACCCCTTGGTTTCTATGGAACCTGTGTTATTGATCGTAGGCTCCATGGCAGCTGTGGACTACGTAAAATTTATTGTGGATCGCCTGCATCCTTTCATGCTTTTTGTCTTCGACGTCGGCAATGGAATCTTCTAGCAGGGTAACTTCCCGTGTCACAAGGCAATAATCGAGCTACAGTGGCTTGAGTAAATTGCCTTGTTGTATTTGCCTGATCTGAATCCGATAGAACGCCATTTCAGCTCCTAAATGCCTCCGGAATTGCGTGACCTGTGCTTAGATATCTGGCGCCAGATACCTCAGAAAACCTAGGAAGAGCTTGTCGAATCCATCCGGCGCCAAATCGCTGCTGTATTTCGTTCCAAAGATGGACCTATATGCTATTAAGAGGGTGGTAATAATGTTCTGGCTTATCAGGGTATCCAGTAAACAGGCGGTCGCAGAACCTAATCAGATATGTTGGAATCTTGCATCACCTTTAGACAAGGTCGATTTAACAACAAACATAGGATGTTATTGCTGTGTTATAGTTTTAAGCATGCTCTCACATTTAGCAAGGACATCAGCCCTCGCTGAAGACCGGTGTAACAACAATATCGGGATCACGCTGGATACACCTGGAAACAGGCCAAATAGGTGAAAATAGTTTGAACCGAATAACCTCGAAATACCGTTACGGCATTATAAAACGTGTCTGACAAACCCGTTTGTAACGGCTGAATTTTGATGATTATGTAATACTTGAAATTCAGCAATTCGCTCGCCACCATTTATGGCTCAAATAAAACAATTTTCATGACCTCGATATATTTGGCTAAATAGCTTTGACGGAAATCAGGATTCTTTCTACTGGCAGAATCCCGGAGTAAACGTAATGAGAAGTAAACTTGAAATGTATCAAAACAAAAGGCCAGTTTTTCGCTATATTAACAATGTTTATTTTTTTAAATTAATACTGAATTCAGGATTAAAAGGAAAACGTAAAGAGTTAAAACTTAAAAAAAAGTTTGCCATTGTGAAAGCCATATTCTGTTCCCCAATTGTATTTTAGATTGTTTAAATAACTGACTGCATTCATTCACCATGGCACACACAGGTTGCACCCCATTTTTTGACAATACTAAAACTATTCATTTAATGCCATTATGATTTTCAAAACAAACCCTCTTAGTTGACAAAAGGACTGTTTTAAATAATACAATATGCTACTTCATCCATTGGCTACTGGAGTATTCGAAACTACAAAGAGAGAAATTAGTTTTTATTATATTCAATTTTGTTGAAGCTTTGGTGGTTACGTGTTAACTACACTGCTAGTTACAATTATTATTATTGTAAATATATATAAATTAGTCCAAAATTACTCCCAACTAATCTTTTTGGTTTTACTTAAAAAACTTCGACTTGCGCGGCTTCTGATTAAGATCCCGTCTAATTCTAACAACTTGACATATCACCTACGTGATGTTGACCACAAGTTTAGAAGCGACTGATTTTAGTGATGGTCCCGAATGGCATGAAGTCGGTGATAGTGAAAGGGCTTTGTCAAAGAGTTCATGTTTTTCTGATCTCCAAGCTATTGTCTCTGGTCTCTGTTGATATTATTGCCATCTAGATGCATTTCTAATAAATCTTTGTTCATACTATACCAGAATTAGAAACTTGAGGTATTAACTTGTGTGAACTCTGTCAGTTATTTAACTTGTAACCTGACCGTGTTCTGCAACCAACGATTATTTTTTTTGTTTTTTTTTTGAGTACACAGAATAATTAGCACAATAGCTGTTAGTGGAATTACAGATGGGATTTGTAATGAACTGGAGGGTAGGGAAACGGGTGAGTTATTGGGAACAGTTTAGTGACAATATTATTCTGATGAGGATAGTAGCTTAGCTTACTCCAACGTTATTACAAATGTGTATGCCAACATCACAAAGATGATGATGAAATAGGTGAAATATACTATGAGATTCAATATTTAATCCAATATGTGAAAAGGGAGGAAAATTTAACAATCGGTTATGAATGAAATGAGGTAGTGGGAGAAGTAAAACAGAGAAAAGTGAAGTCAATTTTGGTCTAAGAGAAAGAAATGAGTGAGCTAGCATGTTGTTAGAATTTTGTGAAAACATAAATCATAAACTCATAGTACCGAACACACTAATAAAGAATCAAGCACGAAGGATATATACCTGGAAACGTTCGAGGGATACAGGTTGATATCAGCTAGATTACATCATGCACAATCAGAGATTCAAGCATTCATTTTTAAACTGTTAATCATATCGAGGAGGTGACAAAGAATCTGACCACTACCTAATAGTTATGAAGTGAAGGCTGAAATTCAACAGAATACTCAGCAAGACAGGGAAAACAGACTAGAAATGAAAAAATAGAAACAATGTAACAAAAGAGAAAAATTTGCAGAGATGGTAAACGTGCGTGTAAGAAATAACTCTGAAAGGAGTTCAACTTCAGACGAATGGATTGAAACAGAGAAATTAACAAAGTTGTTAAAGAATCTTTATTTTTTTAGGAAAAAGGCGCCTAAAAACTACAGATCATAGAAGAAATTTTGGAGTTGATGGATGAGAGCAGAAGGCACAAAAATGCTCAGTATAGTAAAATATGTGCAATACAAACATTTTAAAAAACAAATGAATAGAAAATGCAAAAGAAGTTGCTGCCAAAAAATTGAGAAGAAGTAGAAAAGGAAATGATCTTAGGAAAAGAATATTTGGCCTACAGGAAGATGGATCAGAGTGTACAGAGATAAAGGAAATATGTATAAACATTTAAGCGGCTGATGGAAAATCTCATTTTAGCTCAGAAGATACAGCACGTCGGCGTCTAGGTTATTAGATCCGGGATAGAAGTGAGGGCAAGGAACGGGAAGGAATTAAGCCATGGCGTTTTGAAGGAATCATTGCAGCTTTTGACTGGATCGACTTCGGAAATCCATGGTAAACCGTAATCTGGATGGGGGAAATGGGATTCGAAACTGGGTCTGCCATAAAGTGAGAGAAGAGCTTTACCACTGACACGATGAGGATGATTAGAACAATAGTGTACTGGAAATACAGTAGAATGTAATGTTGACATTGATGGCAGAATTTGAGAGCGCTTTCAAAACATAATAGGCTACGGATGGAATTGATGACATTCCTGCAGAACTTCTAAAATCCCTAGGAGAAGAAGGAATCCACAGTATATGTGCCACCTCACTTCCTTTAAAAGCACTAACTTACAAATGTGAGAAATATGGAATACTTTGTAATTTGTACAAGATTCAAGTTGATATTATAAAAGAAGAGAATTATGAGAGACTTGCAAGTGAAACAGGTCAGAGACAAAATTGTAGTTTATCCAACTTGTATTTAGAGGAATCAATAAAGGAAGTAAAAGAAAAATTTGAATGTAACATGTTTCAAGAAGATAAAATCAGTATGCTACCATTTGCTGATGAAATTGTGCTGTTACAAGAACAGACTGGGTATCTTGAGAAGTTACTGAATGGCATGAACAAAATCATGAAGGAAAATTTTCGATTAAATTTAAACCAAAGCAATCCACAAGTTATGAAATGTTGCAGAAATCATAGCAATAATAGTAAAATAAATATAAATAATAATAAAATAAAAAATAATGTAAAATGTTTTTATAACGGACTAAAAGGTATAAAATAATTTATCTAATCCTTATGAAAGATAAAACCACATACAGATTTCTAACTTCTTCTAAATTTCATTCAAACTTATACTTGGAAATTTTTGATAGATATTAAATTTCTAGTAAGATTGATGACGAAAAACATTGGGCGCGTGCAACAGATAATTGATGCATTAAAAGCTATACCAACAATTTTATTGCACCGCAAATAATGTGAACTAATAAGTAAGTTCATTCATTGATAGCTACTCTCTACACTTCTTATAGTTATGTATTGCATGCGCCCAATGTTTATCGTCATCAATCTTACTAGTAATTAAATAGCTATCAAAAATTTCCAAGTATAAGTTTGAATGCAATTTAGAAGTTAGAAATCTGTATGTGGTTTTATCCTTCATAAGGATCAGATAAATTATTTTATACTTTTTAGTCCGTTATAAAAACATTTTACATTAAAAAGTTTTTATTTTATTATTATTTTATGCTTTTTAGGGTTATGTGGGTGAAAATTTGAAATTGATTTTAAATACTTTGATGACATATTCACAGAGACATGCAACAAATTTCAGATTTATTTCAGTATCTTTTCTTCTGATTATATCTGAAATAGAAAAATGTTATATCTACATACCAATAATACGTGAAACTATTCAATTATTATTATTGAGAAATAAAATAACGAAACAGGCGAAAATATTTTTTAAAAAATCAATGGCAGATCCGTTTTAGTCAAAATTTTAAACATATGGCTCCATTCGTAATGGTGGAGGTCTTAATTGTCGCATTCGGTCCATCTCCTTCATTGCATTTTCGTTGCACGGTGTCTTGCCAGTGAGTTTAGAGCAATCGAGCTCCACTATTCTTAATCCATCCAAAGATCTGACGCGGCTTAGTGCGACATACGCCTGTCCTTTAGCAAATAGTGCAGGACCGAGGTATACAACAGCATGGTCCACTGTACATCCTTGCATTTTATGGACTGTACAGGCCCAGCATAGTATTAGTGGAAGTTGTGTTTGCTCAATTGTTCCATAGTTTCGAAGTGCCGAAAACTGTATTGATTTTGGTTGATTAAATGGATTCCATCTTTGCCAAAGTCGATACGAACAGATGGAATGTCAGTATCGTAGATCTGATCACGGCGAAATAAAGGCCAAACAATTTCAGATATAATGCCCATTGCACCATTTACCTTTTCTCTATATTAATATTCGAGCGAAGCATCACTCTCGCTCTGTTGAAAATTTCTGACTCCTTTTGTAATCCTCCAGTCTTGTTGATATCACCATTTATCAAAACATCCTGAGACCGAATTCTGAAAACTCGCACTCCTTCGGCTCGATATCGGTCAAGGACAGCTGTGTTGTGTGCATCAACTTGTGCACGAATTGGATATATGCAGATTGCTCTATCCTAATCAAAATCGCCAGATGCCTCTGTTAGCACTTTTGACACTAATAGAGCAAAATGTGGGGCCTTCAACTCACCGACACGTAGAGCATTCAAGAGATCAGCAAATGTTGTATCACCTTGTTGTCGCATGTTCTCCGTCAACTGATCAAGACTTAAGAGTAGCCACAAATGAGTTGCCGGAATGAATCATTCAGATTTGTGAAATGTCTGAGCTCCTCGAATAGGTGGAAGCTGAAACAAATCTCCAAAAACCATAGTATTGATGCCACCAAAAGGTTCACTTTCCTTCTTTTTCAATTGTCGCAATCTACAATCAATCATGTAAAACATTTCGTATGGAACCATGGAAATCTCATCGATGAACAGAAATTCTACGTCCTTCCACTGATTTCGCAAGACTTTCAAATAGTTACCAGTGAGTGGTGCCAAATTTGCTAAAATTTTTCCGTTTTTCTCAACTGGTAATTTAAATATTGTGTGTAGTGTTGTTCCACCAACAAGTCGTGCAGCTACACCGGTCAATGCACCAACTTTTACTGTCTTATTACCATAACAGCAATTGACCTGTTTTTTTGTGCATTGTGAATGTTTTGCCAACTCCAGCCCCTCCGGTAACAAACATTCTAATGCGATCCGGACTTCCATTCATTTGGTCCTGGATACTGTGAGTTATGGTGTTAAATAATTCTCGCTGTCGTAAATTCATTGCAGCACACACATTCTGAAACTGTCCATTTATCATTGTCTGTTCATTAAATTCATCTTCAGGTTCTGCTTCAACAATTTCTTCTGGATTTTCAAGAAAATTGTAAGCATATAACTGATTAAAAGCAATCTCAAGTTGTCTATCTCTTGCACGGTGTATTTCAAGATATGCATTTGTATGTCTGTCTCAATTGGTGTTCTCGAGCAAGAAAAGCCTCACGTGCATTATTATGCTCATCAATTAAGTCATCTTCAGAGTAAAAATGGTACATATTGTACGAGCAGACTATAGAAATAATTTTCTGGGTCCCTCTGAATTTGAAAAAATGGCACTCGTACAATAGATGGAACCTTTCTGATGACCATTTTAGTGTTGTTTACTAGATTTATTAGTCTTTGTCTTGTTAGTTGTTCTTCATTTTCCGCATCAATGCTTTCTTCACTATCTCCCGCTTTCTTTGCATAAAATGACTCAAAATTCATTGAATATTCAAGTAGACACATATTTTGAAAATCATAACCCTGTTCTTCTTGTCTTGGGCGATTAGCATCTCTCTCAAATAAGTTTGAGCAAAGTCCAACTGCTTGATTATCCTCAAATCTCAACACTCGATATCGCTGATCGGGTTTTCTTGTACTCAAGACCACACATTTTCTTGAACTAGAACGAAGTGGCAGGTGACAAAGTCGATAAACACATTCGGACCCGGAAACTTGTCGCTCTTTCAAAATCCGCATGCATGATTTAAAGAGCTTCGTTCCAATGTTGGTTTCATCTTGACGAATTTGACGGATAGCTTGAGCTACACTTTGGTTTACATCTGATGGTTTCGTCTTCGAAATATATTTGGCAATGTAATGGGCAATAGATTCGTTTGATCCGCATGGTTGGATATCCATATTAGAATTCCAAAAATTAAGAATCTGTTCATTATAATTATTAACCCACTTCTCATTTGTTGTTCGTTTTAATGCGCAAATTCTTCCTCCATTTCGAATAAATTCGTTTAAACTCGGTGGTGCAATACGAGTTTGTTGACATGGGTCACGAGGAAAAGCAAATCGACATGTATCAGAGTAGTTCTTATAACATGTATGCGTATGGCGATGAATTTGGTTCAGTTTGACGAGTGTTCTTAAATCTTGATCTTCTTCTTCCCTTGGCAAGCGGCATGAGATCACTTGGTCGATGTACACAAGTCCTTCTTGAGTTTCAAAAGATGGAGCGTTTTCAATCCATGCAACATGGTGAAAATGTGTACTTTCACGGTTCTGAAACTCAATTCGATACCAGAAATCAATAATTTTTCCACCAAGAAGATCATCATTACGTTTAATCTGTTTTATGAAAGCATCAACCCGACATGAAAAAAGTCGGCTCAACACAATAGGATTCAATTCAATCAAACATTGCACTTCATCGACGTTTAATTGGCTATCATCTTCATCGAGTATGCCATCTGCAATCAATAAAGCTTTGCACATGTCAGTCCAATTCAAATCGTTAAACCAAGTTGGAGGACCAAGACAACGAATTAATGCAATTAACTCATTATGAGCTTTTCGCCAATTTGATGCAGATCCTCTGAGATTCTTTCAATATAAATGAAGATTTTCAACAATACCGTGTTGTCCACGTACAGCTGTGCCACATGCATTGATTGTCAACTGCACTCTATGATATTCAAACATCGATAGCGCATAAAACAAATAATCTGTCCTATGAAAACGAATATCCGATCCTAGAATTCGCTGCTGAAAATAATCCAGTGGAATAATTTTGACCGAGCGCTTTTCGTTCAAGCCATTTTTCCATAGGGGAAGAGATAGAACCATGAAAATTCCTCTACTTTTAACTCCCGATTTAAATTAATAATATTGTCCTTAGTTTATTGAAAAAATTTCGTTTATATTTCTACTTTCTTTAAATTCGTCATTCTCGTGATCAATTGGTGCCATTATGTAACGGGCTGGCCTTGTGGTTAGGTGACTGCGTTGGGCGTTTTGACCATTAACTGGGAAAGTGGCTTTACATGTGACTGACCTTAGCGTTTATCTCCTCTTCTTATCTTCTTCCGTATACCGTCTTGACTTCTTGTAACTAATTAATTCAATCAGGATTATCTGACACCACATGTTGGCCACGACCCTTTTACTACAGGAATGCTATATACTCAAATGATCAACACGAAGTGTGGATGAACGGTTTTAATGGAATGAAGCTGCTGATAGTACATTTGACGATGATACTAAGAAGTAGAGTCCACACTTGTTCTACTAGATCGGTAGTCTGATCGTAGAGGATCGTTACGACGTCCGAGGGAGGGCGGCTAAGCGTTAAGCTAGCGGTTCGCTACCCGATGTTGCTCCTAAGCTGGCTGGTAGTGAATAGAATGATCTATTGTTTGTACAGGGTCCACTTCGGCTCTGTTTTGCGTCGCAAGAAGGTATTGCTGACATGCTATTCAGCATTCCTGAACGGGGCAACGACTTTGCTTGCGTTTGCACCGCGTGACTGCAACTCTCCACTCTAACTTCGCCAATGTCTCCAACAATTTAAAAAAAAAAATTCTTAGCCAATAATAAACCCCAAAACGACCTTAGGACCTTTACAATTACAGATGTTTGCACAGGAACGAATTGCAATACATTTACTATCTCTGGTTCTAGATCATTTTGTTCAGTAGAAACTCCATTGACATGTATTAATGGATGTGGTTCTTAATATTGTTGCATTGGTACAACTCTTTCTTTTACGAGAACATTGATTGCATTAATTAAAAATTGTGTACCTGCATTGGAATGTGTAGTTCGGCGGATAATACGAAGAAACTGGTCAAGAGTGTCGCATTCGATGATACATACTTTTCCATTTTGAGCTCCAATTCTTTTTTCCCTTCGGTCCGCATTAATGAGAATAGGTGAAATAAAACTTGTCATCATAATCCATGAGACCATATGCACTACCGGCAACTATCAAAATACTAACATTATGTTCGACGAACAATAAGTCTATCGGAGCACGAAGATTTAGGAAATTAACTCCATCGTTTTCCCTGTCGCATAAACTGCCATTGAAGGCACCATCTAAATCATTATATTCAACAGCAAAGATATTGTCGAACATAAGGATATCATGTCTTACAACATCAAGATTTCTGATCTCTAAATAGCCGCGATTATCAATTGGAAAAGCACCTGGTTGATTTTTAGTTTCCCTGTCAATCCGTTCGTAAAATCTATCGTCTTCGATCAAATTTCGATTTAAAACATTTGTATCCCATTGGTTCGGTGGAAGAATGGCAGCAAGAATTAAATTTGCAGCAACCATGTCAAAGCATTGATGTCCAGCATGTCCACATCGGAAGATTTCATTATTTTGAATCCAGGAAGCACGTACGATTCACGATACATCATTAATTTCCATATAGGCTCTGCCAGTTGGAGCATCAGTAGCTTGGTCATCAGATTCGTCGGGCTGTTCTGGCTGAGCTGGAATAACGTGAATGATATCCTGCGTATTTAATCGAGAAAATCGATTTACTTGTACGTCCTTGTAGAGTGGGTTATTTGCAATTAACCAATCAAGCGCTGTGTAGACACAATCCGGCGATATATTGTGATTTCTTGATAAATTTAAATTATTCAGAGTTTCAGTTACTACAACCATTTCTGCATCTGTGCTCGATCGAGGAAGAATTTCAGGTAGCTTTTCACTGACTTCAAAAATGCCGAGAGAAAATAATGTTGCATGTCCTTTGAAACCGTATTGACCAAATTTACCTGGAAATTTGATCACTTTGACATACGGAATGATGCATTGAAGTAAACGTTGTTCTGGTTCAATTAATGCTGCAATTTCACCAGGAATATCACCTGGAAGCAAGTTATTCCAATACGCCTTAGATGGAACATTTTGAGCTTTTAAAATGCATATTGCATTGATGACAAACAAGTAAATCATTTTTAGCGATAAGTTTGGGTCTCAAATATGGCTTTGGCAAAGTCAAACGATAATTTAGTACTTGATTAGGGTAGCAGTTTTTTTTTTTTTTTGCAGAGATCAAAACACATGTTGCAAAAAGAGTTTATAGTTGATTGAAAGTCTGAGTCATCAGCTAACAGTGGAGCATAAGCCTCACGTCAACATCGTAATCTTGCTTCACGTTCCCGACTTGTCTCTCTTAGTTTTTGATTCCGAGAATCTAAATCGACTAGATTCCAGTCGAGAGCTATGCTGGTCAACTGTTTCATTTGCTCTTGCTTCGGCATGTCGTTGTGCGTCACTAGTAAGTCGAGAAGAGTGGGTCAACGAGTTCTCGATGGATCTTGCATGAGCCTTACGTTCCTTATCATTAATGCGTTCGACATTACGCTGATGTTCATGAACTTCTGTTGCTCGCTTCCGACGTTTGGTTAATCTTGCAGACCGATCTGCTTCCAATTCCTGTAGAAGCGTTACAAGTCGCTTTTGCTTCTGCATTTCTAAGCGTCGCCTGCCTTGAGTGGCTGTCTCAGCTGTGTCCACACCTGTTCAACTTTCGGTCGTCAAAGGCATGCGTCATGTTGAACGGGGGAGAGGCTCGGAAGGCATGCGTCAGGGGCGTGCCCGAGATTCTCATTCCGTTCAACAAACCAGGAGGCACGGCGTATTGCAAGCGTTTCCAGGTGAAGTGGATTCTCGTGCGTCTCCGCTTGCAATATGTCGCTCTCCAACGACGAAACGCTTTCATTTTTCGAAGATTAACGTTCGTTTTCATTGTTATGGGACGACAAAAATAAATATTATATTCATTTAAGTGACAGTACTTATAATAAATATTTAGTAGTTTTCCACATCATTTATAATTAATTCATGCTCATTTTAATTAACATTTTGCACTGGTTGATTTGTGTGAAGAGTTTTGACAATGTAGGATTGTGTGTTTTGCGAAATTATTGTACAAACATTCGGTGCAGGATGCGTAAAATCCAGAGTGCAGTATACAGTACTTTCACGTAGAAAATATTTAATCTTGTTTAACGAATGGTGGGATGGCTCACGCTTCATCATGTACTTAGTATATCAACAGGCGGATTTAAAGAGCATTAAATGTCGTATTATTCAGTAAACAACATTTGTTGTAATAAGCAGTCAGATGCATTTACGTGAATTTGTGAAAGTATCAACGAATGTTGTGAATAAACAAAAATCATTTTTACAGTTTCATAATGTCTTCTAGTTAAAAGTTTCAGATTATTCTTTGGAAGGGATGCTTTCTACGTTAGTCGATGTCAGTCAGCTTATATGTTGTAAATAACTTCGCGAGATTTACGCTCGCGAAGTTATTTACATCATAACTACGGCAAAAACCGCAACTTTTTTTATGATGTCAAATGCAGATTTCGGCATAGCGCTGTAACATCAAGAGGCTTACACAATGGACAACTATTTAACTTAATCAACACCTTTTAATCTTAACTTACATATTGCTATGCTATTTTTCTCGGATCAAGAGGAATTCGTTCTAATATATTAGATAAAAGGCGGGTAGGTAATGTGCAGGTTTCTTTCTTACAGAAACTAAATTTATTGAAAGTATGTTACTCAGCTACATTTTCCAGATACATCTCCAGTTGAAAATGTTTGTTATATTATTAGAATTGAAGATGAAACTTCCTTACAAGTAGTTATCTTGCCATGGTATGCTGCCTATCGGTGACATAAAATATTCTACGAATTCATCCCGCAATTCGGAAGCTTTCAGAGAGTGTTAGAGAAATTCTGCGAAGTGGGGCGAAGCCAGTGTCTTTTGCGGTAGTTCCGCGCCAAGTTCCGGGAATAGTAGTTCCTTTGCTGGCATCTTCAATGTCCAAAGATCCCACTGGACAGTAAAACCTTGTACAATCTGGCTTTATACGAAGGAAATTGTGCAGATATACGCAACATAAGAGTATGTCCACAATCGTACTTTTAACTTTTAACTTAATTGGCCTTAGGAAAATTCGGAACACGGAAGCAAGCAGGCCGAAGGCATTTTCAGCGGTACGTCTTCGGCAGGTATTGCGTCTCTGAATTTGGTGTCTCGTTTGAATGGCGGGTTTCACCATTGTTAGAAGAGTATAAAAATTTTGCTTCGATATTCGCGTTAAGTTTTTAAACAGCGCATTGTCATTGAACTGCAGTTCTTGGAGAATTTGCACATTTCGAGTTTTCAAATAATTCTTTACCCACAGTTTCCTCCGCGATTTTTTCCCCCGGGATTTCGCTAATATAAGAATGGCAGCTGTAATGCCCGCCAGACAAATTGCGGCTACACCGGAACACTGAGGGCATGCCTCAAGAGGCGTGAATGTGGACACTAAAGGGCATGCCTTCTGATGCGTGCCTCTAGCGCATACCTCAAGATGAACATATTGCAAAAGGAACGGGCAAGAGGAAAAGGCAAGTTGAAAGGGAAGAGGCACAAGTGTGGACATAGCTATTTACCATAAGAGAAACTTTACTATCAGGAAGGCTGTCTTAGAGTTAGGAATCTGTTTGAGACTAGGAGATATAAAAATTAACTGAACACTAAATAATATCGTAACGACTGATCCTACAACTGCACCGTTTATTCAGTGGGATTTCTTTAATTTTAACATTGCGTTGATAGAGAAATCAAAATAAAACAACTGACTGCTCTCTATACTCTTTTGATCACGCTGCGGCAACGCGACCACTTTTCCTTGCCGGACAGGCAAAGCCCAAAGCGAGTTAGCTTTCTCGAATTTTCCAGGCAACTTATAACTGCACCGTTTATTCAGTGTGTTTTCTTTAATTTTAATACTGCATAGATATAGAAATCAGAATAAAACAGCAGATTGCTCTCTATACTTGGATCACGCTGCGGCAACGCGACGACTGTTCCTTGCCGGACAGGAAAAGCTCAAAGCAAGTTAGATTTTCCCGAATTTTCAAGGCTATTTATGCAATTTTTCTTTCTTAGAAACCTTATTCGGGTTATTAAGAACATTAAAAAAAAAAAAAAAAATAGCCAAATTGGTACACAGAAAAAAAAAAAAGAATTTCAGTTTCCTCCCAATTTTCCGGGTAACTTTTCCAATTTTTCACTAACCAAAAACCTTATTCGGACTATTACGAACATTTAAGAAAAATTAGCCAAATCAGTTCACTGAAAAGAGTACTTTCAGTTTCCTCCGAATTTTTCAATTTTGGGCAAGTTTTCCAATTTTTCATTAACTAATAACCTTATTCCAACTATTACGAACATTTTTTAAAAAATTAGCCAAATCAGTCCATAGAAAAGAGTACTTTCAGTTTTTCCCGAATTTCAATTTTTCCGCACAGATTTTCCAATTTTTTCACATTTTCATGCATTGTCATCCAGTTCTGAGCTATGGTCAAAATTTCAAGTCTCTAATTACGACTGATGGCCGACTGATGTTAAAAGCAGAAGAGAGCCCTCTAGAGAAAGGGAAATCTTTTAGTTTCAAATATTGATCTATGACTCAGAAAGAAGTTTTTAAATCTCTATTTGTATGTGTGCAGCATAGCATTTTATGGTAGCCGGGCTTGGACTTAAGGAATACAAGAAAGAAGGAAAATTGAAATGTGGTGGAATGGAAGGATGATGAAAATTAAGTGGAAGGATAAAGTGCGAAATCAACGTGTTGAAATTGACGTGTGAAGTAAAATGTTTGTGAAAGAGTCTTACAGAATGAAGAGACAGGCTGGTGGATCAAATCATAAGAAATGCAGTATTTGTTACTTTTATATTGGAGGGATCAGTTGAAAGTAACAACTGAAGGGGACGACAGACATTAGAATATATGTAACAAATAATTGAGGACGTGGGTTGTAAGGGGTAAGTTGAGATGAAGTTAGTGCAAGATAGGAAGAGATGAAGGATAGCGTAAATCCACTGGAGAGACTAATGACAACAAAAAGAACCCTGAATTTCAGTTTTATCCCCGAGACTACGTCCTCTGTTTTTTGGGCTGCATACCATACTAGAGTTGACCCTTGCTTCGCTTACGATTTTGGTGTGCGTAGTAATGGTTCCTTCTAGTAGCGAAGTATAAACCTTAGTAATGTAGTACTTTGTAAGCTTTACCTCAAATTAAATTCAACATTTTTCTTAAGCCTACGAGATCGTTAAACTTTGATTCAGTGGTGTAATTATCTGTTTTTGGTGAATTCTAACGTACTAAATTTCAGAAAACTGAAGAAATAGTTAACCAAGTTATATAATAAAAAATACGATTTTAACAGAATCCAAAGGGTGGAGTGATTATCTGTATTTAGCGTTATATTTCATTGGTGACTCGTATAGTCATAAGATAAACTTCAGATTTTAAGCTATACCATAAGCAGTAAGATTGTGGGTGATACCTGGATAAAGGAAGAGACATTCGCAGACTGTTGAAGTGTGCGTAAACTAACTTACTTCAGGATGGCTGGTGCCCCGAGACAGAGATTTGAATCTCAACCCAAGGCTGGGTATCAAACTGTTCTCACAGGATTACTTTCTCTACTTTCAGCAAAGTGATGTACGGTACGAAAGAATCTGGGACTGTGCGGAAAAAGTTACGTGCTCAGCGTGATGTAGCCGCTAGTAATTCACAGTATTAAGATAATTACGCAATGAACGTAGAATCTGTAATACTAATGTGAATCCGAAAGTATCGTCTCGGGTCTGGTGCTTCTCCACGGTATTTAGCGTGAGTGTAGATATTGAGGGCACAAAGTGATTACATTTCCTCGGTTAGTAATGTCTCCATGTTAAGTGTAAAATTTATATCCTCATCAACTAATTAAAGGAAATCAGTAATTACAGACATAATTCCGCACGGAGTTCTTACCGCGTTAGTTCAGTGAAATGAAACAACACACATTAATTAGAAAGCAGGAAACCGCTCTTCTAATTTCACGAAATGTTT
This sequence comes from Vandiemenella viatica, assembly GCA_031002005.1. Taxonomy (NCBI): domain Eukaryota; kingdom Metazoa; phylum Arthropoda; class Insecta; order Orthoptera; family Morabidae; genus Vandiemenella; species Vandiemenella viatica. Next base: position 196,183,986 of record CM061921.1, read on the forward strand.
CGAAAAGATTATTCTTAGAATGGAACACAAACAGACAATTAGGTTATGATTTCAAATTGAATAAAATTCTACATCTGAAGTTTTATTGGACATTTTTAACAACACAAAAGTCTTTGGTATCCCGATTAAACTGTTTATGATGTTTAAAGTTCCGTTGTTGCAGAATCGCAGACGCGAAAATGAAAAAAAAGAAACATGACTTGAACTTTTTTGGTATACTAAATTAAACTCTTGTAGAAAAATACTGCTCATGAGAAAGCAGTGATGATCCTGTGCTCCAAAGACCGAGCGTGGTGGGTGAGCGCTTAGCGCTCTGGCCTTGCATTCGGGAGGACGGCGGTTCGAATATCCGTCAGGGCATCCAGATTTGGGTTTTCCATGGTTTCCTAAATCACTCCAGGCAAATGCCGGGATGCTTCCTTCAAGAGGCCATGGCCGAATTCCTTCCCATTCCTTGCCCCCCGACCTTTCCCGTCTCTAAAGACCTCGCTGTTATAGAGACGTTAAGCAGATAAAAAAAAAATCCCTCCTCTAATGACCTCGACGTCGACGAGGCGTTAAACCATAAGAAAAAAAAAGGCTCCAAAGCTGATACAACAGTACAACATCTGGACGTAAAAACCTTCCGCTCTAGGAACAGTAATTTGAAATGAAAGCCGATAATTACGAAACATTGTGAAGAAACGGGAATGTGCCTGAGACACGGTGGAGTTTAAACTATGGATCACCTTCATTTGTTAGTAGGAAAGTGACCAACCATCTAGGCTCCGGAACCGGCAGATAAGAATCCATTGTAAAATACGGGGATATGTCTGAGACACTTTGATGTTTAAACCATGGATCACCTCCATGTGCGAATTGTAAAGCATCCAACGCTCTAGACTCCAGGATTGATGGATCCGAATCTACTATGAAGCAACGGAAAGGTGACTGAGACATGGTAAAGATTAAACCACAAATCACCTCAATGCGTGAGGCCCACAAATAATACAGGAATGTTGGTCATGGAATGAATAAGCTGCAAAGTGACTAATTTCAGACTGGTCGGCTGAGATTCAAACCCCAATAAGCCAAGGATTCTTCTATCGAACATCCGGAACCTAACAATAATGTATATTTCTGTATATTTCACTGTATCATTTGTAATTATGTGTGAGCAATTGTATTTAAACATAATGTGTCAAACCCCTTTAGGGGATAAACAAAAATGTTCCTTTCTGATTAATCAGTTTACCTTGTTCTATCGTTTATATTTTACAAATCATGTCAAGTCTTGCTCTCTTAACTATATGTAAAATGCTTATATATGTATGTACAAATGGATGATGGTTGTATAGTGCCTAGGGGCTTAAACCCAAATAAAAAAATAAAACATTCGGAACGTCAGCCCAGGGTCAAATGGCGTTCGAATTTGAAACTTGTAGGAAATAATGCAGCTGTAGGGTGGAACTGACTACACTGCCGAGGTCTTTAGAGGCAATACGGTACACTACATCCGACAATCCCACTCAAAGTACCTCCAACTACAATTTCAAAGAATTTCCTGAATAAGTGTAGTAATAATTTGTATTTTGATTTGATGTGTCCAGTTTGCCAGTTTGACTTGACCGAACCTTAACCACAAAAATAAACGATCTATATGGGAAAAATCAATTTTGTTTTACATTCCTATACCACATTCTCTTGAATACCAATTTTTCCATGAATTAATTAGGGAGAACACATTGTTTCACGAATTTACGGCAAGTAACATAGTCAAATATAGAAAGTATTAACTGGGAATGGTTGAACATTCAATTCTCTTCCACAAAAAAGAAACATATAACCATTGTGGCTATTATTCCACGTTTTCTGTCATTATTATTTTCCCGACTGGTCTTGGATTTATTTTCATGGCCAAGTCATACCTTTCTTATTGATTCCCAATGTTTTTACTTCGAAAATCTATCAACGACAGTAGAGTACATTAAAACAGTATTTTATATGCCCTACTGTTAGTTTTTCAGCTTTACAATTGTTAGAAGCATTAACTATATGCTGGCTGTATATATGATAATAGATGCAAGGGCTGAATCATGCTGAGTGCTCGAAGATCATTAACTCAAAGAGCTTAACGAGATAAGGTCGGCGTACTGGTTTTATTCTTATTACACATATCTCGAGACAGTCTGAATAGTTTCGTGAAGGTTTTGCCTTTGAGGTCAAGTGCAGCGCATCGTTCGTTTCAACATCAACATACTGCCTGCTGCATAAGTCCAAGAAATATTCTCAGTTTCTCTCAAAATGATCTGGTTGGTGAGAATAACGCTCGTTCCTGGCATTTGTGTTGAATTATCCGTCCAGCCGTTTGTGTTTTCCATGGTTTCCCGAAATCATTCCAGGGATTGTACCTTCCTAAAATGTAAGTAAAAAGGTGACACCATTTAGCTCTGAATATAGAATTAATGGCACTGTCCTTAGAACAGTAGTTTCCGCTAAATGCCTATGGATAACAATTCGTAATAATTTGTCGTGGAATGAGCATTTCGAGAAGGTAATTTGGAAAGCAAATCGCATGCTCCGATTTCTAGGTCGTAATTTAAAACAAAGCACCCCAGAAGTTAAATCGATTGCATGCAAGTCACTAGTGCGTCCTCACTTACAATATTGTTGTTCTGTATGGGGTCCCCATCAAAGGAGTTAGTTGAGGCATTGGAGAAGATATAAAGAAGAGCCGCCTGATTCGTGACAGGTATATGTAGTTGGATGGAAAGCTTAAGTGCGATGTTGAAGGAATTAGTTTGGGAAGACCACGAACACCGAAGGCGTTGCTCTCGACAGAAGCTAATTGAAAAATTCACGACTGACTTATTTCGGAATGACAGCAAACCAATATTACTACCAGCAACATTCATATCTAGGAATGACCGCGAAAATAAGATAAGAGAAATCAGGGCCAGACCGATTCATTTTTCCCACGAGCGATTAGGGAATGGAATAGAAAGTATTTAACGGGCGAGTAAACTAAACATCCGACAGGAGTAGCTCTCGATAAATCACTCCGGCCATTCCATGGTTTTCCCAGATCACTCCAGGCGAATGCCGGGATGGTTCCTCACAATAGCCCATGGGCGCCTCCTGCCATGTCCTGTATATCCCATCCAAATTATTACAATTGGTGCAATGCACCCTCCGCCACACACTTTTTGTGAATCGCGGAGTATTATTATTATTAATAATAATAATCATAAAGCCATCGCCGAGTTCCACCAAGATCTCCCGGCTCAATGCTGCCCTACATCGATGAACCTTCCAAAAACAAGTTCCTAAAAAATCATTACAGTGGATTAATTTAAGTAGCACTTATCGCAGCTCTACAAACACTAGGTTTATATCTGCCAGAAAACATAAGTGTAAATTTTAGATCAATGTATACATATATTTTAATTAAGTAAGCAAATGCTAGAGAGAGCGTGACATATCTATGCAATGCAGACAACATGCCGCAAAAAGTCAAATCAATTGTAGGGACACATGAACCTAGGGGTTCTTTTAAATCTGTACATTTAAATTTTTCGCTATTTAAGTATTTCCGCTCTACGGGGAATTTAAAAATTAGAAGTAGATATTGATATTGGGGTTGAGAATACAAGAGTGATGTGTACCTTAGACCTCCGCAACCTTTGTCGAAGATTTTTGGTTCCACACGAAACAAGAAAACAAAGGAATAATGTTTCTGTATCTGTTCAGAGTTTGTTCTTTATTGATTCATTCCTTCTCTGTTTAATGATCTTCGCCTTTTACGTTTTCAAAGCTGTACAAGAACATCTATATATATATATATAAAGATGAATGTTTGTTTGTTCTTCATACAAATCCACAGTTTCATCCGATCTCGATGAAACTTTGCACACTTATCCTTTGAAACAAGGAGAAAGACACTGTCTACATTTGGTTGAAAAGTTTCCCGTCGAATTGAAGTTGTCCGCTTCAAATCGGCAAATTAGGAGCCGAGAAATTCGTAATAAAAATGACAGAAATGTTGCCGAAAAATTCGTAACTTAAATTGTGCCTATACTCCAGAGTATGCCACCACAACTGACAATATTCCACGCATCCCAGCGGGCGCTTCTCTATTTCGGCCGTGCAGGGCTCAGTCCAAGTATCCCTCTCGCCGCTTTGCCAAGCAGTTGGCGCGTTAGCTCAGCAGCACCGCGCGCGGCCGTCAACCATGCAGTTGGGGTTCGAATCTTCATCCCAGCGACTACAACTAGCGAAAAGCACGGCTTTGTAGCGGTTCGCGAAGTTTTGTTATAAAAAAAATTATATACAATAAAGAAATTACAGGGCGTTTCATTTATGCCGCGTCCGCACGCACGGGAAAAATCGCCCGGGGCAACGCCGCCTCGCTTGCCGGGAAGTCACACGGCGCATCGCCCGTGCTCGGGACGCCTCATGCTTACGCTGATTTCTTACCTTATAGCACGTGCTGGAAGTGTTGGCCATTGGCTTCAATACATGCTTGACATCTTCTAAGGAAGTTTTGGTTAACTCTCTGCAGTGTTTGTGAACAAATATTATTAATTTTAGTTCTTATGTTTTCCCTAACTTCCTCTTCCGTAAGGGGGTTTGAATCTTAACACGCTCTTTTAGGTAACCCCCATAAAAAGAAATCACAAGGTGTCATGTCTGGAGAACGCGGAGGCCACAATCCACGACTGATAATTTGAGTCTCATTGTAAACGCGCTTCAAAGCATGCATAGAATTTTCGGCTGAATGGGTAGTTGCAGTGTCTTGTTGAAAATGACCGTAATTTCTTTCATCTTCTATCAGCTGTTCACGAAAGGTATTTAAAATATTGTCTACATAGCGAGAAGATGTAACTGTTTCAGTAAAAATCGCTGGTCCAATAATTCGCCTCGCACTAATTGCACACCAAACTCCAACTTTCACATCGTGTCGCGGCTGTTCGTGGATAAGTTGTGGATTTTCTGTTCTCCTGTACCGACTGTTTTGACTATTTACGCGTCCACTTAAATAAAATACGCCTCATCGGTGAAAAATGTCCATTGCGGATCCAGCTCGCCTTGTTGCACAATCTGCATAAACCAGTTTGCAAACCTCATTCGTGTAGTGTAATCTGCTTGTTTTAATTCGTGCACAGCAGTTGATCGATAAGGTCGCATTTTCAGAATTTTTGTAACCCTAAATGCACTTGCTTTGGAAACATCGACTTCTTGAGAGAGTCTTCTGAGGGATTTTCTGGGAGAGTTTTCCAAACGAGATACGATTTCTTCGACTTTTCTTTCAGTAAGAACGGAGCGCTTACGTTTTTTAGGCATGTAAATCAGGGAACCTGTAGTACGAAATTTGTTTACCAATCCTTGTATAGTTGAACTGTGCGGCACTTCGGCTCCTGGAAATTTTTTAATAAACATACTCCTGCACCTCCTTGCACATTCGTATTTCACATAACAATCATAAAGGTAAACTCGTTGCTCCAAAGTATACTTCATCTTCATTTGCTGTGTTGCGAAGGGCCCGATATCGTGCAAGGGGCAGCCCACGCATTGTCGGAGCACGGGGGTTACCCGTACGGAAGTGACACTTGGTGAAAACATGAGAACTAAAATTAATAATATTTCTTCACAAACACTGCAAAGAGTTAGCCAAAACATCCTTAGAAGTTGTCAAGCGTGTATTGAAGCCAATGGCCAACACTTCCAGCACGTGCTATAAGGTAAGAAATCAGTGTACGCATGAGGAGTTCCCGAGCATGGGCGATGCGCCGTGTGACTTCCCGGCAAGCGAGGCGGCGCTGCCCCAGCGATTTTTCCCGTGAGCTCGGACGCGTCATAAATGAAACGCCCTGTACTATCATCAGTGATTTTATATTCTTGAAAAAAAATTAGGCACATTTATAATAAAACTCAATATGTAAATATTTAAAATGCCAATTTATTTAATTTGTTTTTAATCAGATACAAAATTTATTATTCAAGTTTCTTCATGTTTTCTATATTTTAACATACTCGAATTTTTAATATTACTCATTCTGTCATAAGAAAATCTTTTATTTAATACTAGTCTTTCTGACATTTTTACTCTCTATAACCCAACATATGTTAAACCAACAAAAGTTTCTTTTCCTCCATTATCTATAGCAACTTTATTTAATATTAAATCTTAGGCTTTATGAATTGTGATTTCTGAAGCTAGTTGTAATGGAATTTTTTTTCTTTTACAAGTGATTTTCCGTATTTTACAAAAATTTAGTTGTCGATGGAATCGTAACACAACCACTATTTTCATTAGTTGAATGAAAATAATTTTCAAAACGAATAGCAATAAGACAGAATAACGCCCCTCCTTCCACATTGTATTGTAAGGGAAAAATTTGACGAGCAAATCATGTAGTAACGTTTAAGGATGTGTACTATCCATTCTCCTTCGTTTTGAAGAAGGCATTGTATTCTCCTGGTTGTGTCTTTTTACACATCCTTCACACTCCATATTTATCCAGTCCTCCCAAACATGTTGTTGATCTGATAAAAAAAATGAAACAATTAATTACAATCTAACCACCTGGACTATAACGGCAATATTAAATTTTACACCTACCAGCATCCTCGGAGGATGTAAGTTCAGCAAGATCAAACTCTTGGGAAGACATGACAGTAACATTTCCTTGATTGTCCGTATTCATAACACAATGACGATCTGCGAGCATAAAGTGAACCCACTTGAAATTTAACTACAAATATTAAATATCATACTTACCAGTATCCTTTAGTTCAGGAAGATCAGATATTGGTAGAGAAGTACAATGTTAACTGTAAGAGACGAATCAAGACAATGGCAGCTCCTTATTCAACCCCATCATGGCCGTCATGGCTCCTAATTGGTGGAAAAAACTGCAGTAGAACTATCCTGGCTGAAAAACCGCAGTAAAAATACCTTAACACACCTACTACCGCTCGAAATTTTACTATTTTAGTAATAACATAGAGGCGGCTACGCATGGAAAGCATGCATATAATTGACTCTATGCCCTTAATTAGTTAAAAATTATTGCCTTGTTCGTTTAGTTTAAGATAAATTGTACCATCTTATTTTTATCATCATTCGCAATACTGACTTGATGCAATTTTCCATCTCTTCCTATCATTACTGAGCATGGTGTGTGAGCATTTTAAAGGACGCAAGTTCGTATCCTCGTCTGGTCATAATGATTTTGGATTTCTATGGATTTCCTAAAACACTCCACGCAAAATCCAGGATGGTTCTTTCAAAACGTCTTCGCCGAATTCCTTCCCGTTCCTTGCCCTCAGTCCACTCCCGCCTTTAATGATGTCGATGTCGACGAGGCATTGAGCCAGAAGCAAAATAAATCCTATCTCTAATTAATATCTTTATAAGAACTTACGAATTAAAGCCTAGGTCATCAATTAGCTGCTTTACATATTTTATTTTTTGTTTCTTCCCGCATTTCTTAAAATATGTTCCATGAATCTGTCTCTTCTTTCTGTCTCTTCTGCAACCTTCTTTCCTTGGCCATCATTTCGAAAACACGTTCATCCTACCACTTAATTTTGAGCATCCTTGTATAGCATCATTTTTCAAATGCTTCTTTATTTGTTATTCTTGGTGAACGGTCATATGTTTTACTTTTGGGAAATTATAGAAATCAGTGAATTTTTAAGAAAAATTTGGTAAGGTTATAGGGATGAAACAATTTGTTAGAAAACACGGAAGCAATTGTGCTCAATTGCTCTCAACTGTTATACTTGAAGTTTCTAAACAGCGTAGAATGTACGAACAATTCGGATAGGCGTGCTGAATTAGGATATATACTAATGTAGTAGTCTGACACATTAGGACTACTGAAGTTTCTGCTGCGTCACCGTATCCACGTAGGTGACGGTATCCTGCGTTTTGGCTTTCTCATACTGAGCTGTAACGCGGAATATCACGTATTCGCATAGTCCAAGATTCATAGACATGGCGTTGCCACAGAGTCCTTAGTTGTTTGCTTTTATAGAAAAATTATTTGATGCACTGTATAAAATATTAAATTTTCTATGAACCCTCCAGGATTTGGCAACTGGCTGTGTGAATTATAATTTTTTCCTTCTGCTAGTTACTTTATAACAACCGATCATGGTCGGTGAGCGATAACGCTATGACCTTGCGATCGGGAAGGCGATGGTTTGAATCCCCGTTCGCACATCCAGATTTCGGTTTTACATGGTTTCCCGAAATCACTCCAGATGAATGCCAGAATAGTTCCCTGAAAATTTTCGAATTCCTTCCTGTTACTTCTCTCAGTCCTACCCCGTCTCTAAGAATTTCGAAGTTGACAGGGCGTTAACGATAAGTCATCATCATTATTAGACGTTTCCGCTTTTTTGGGGCGTCCTGCCCAAGTCTAGCGGTCATTCCAGTATGTCTCCTCCATCACTTTTCTCCAAGAGATTCCCCTAGCCTCTGCATCTTTCTTCACTTGGTCCATCCATCTTGCCCGAGGTCTTCCAACTGGTCTTCTTCCCTTCTCGCTGTTCAGCATGCTTCTTTCGGCATCCTCCCTTCCTCCATCCTTATAACATGACGCGACAACTGCAGTCTTTTCCTAGTTAACATTTCTTCTAATACTTCCGCTTGTAGTCTCTCCCTGATGTTTTCATTTCTGTTTTTATCTTTCCTCGTGACATTCTCTATCCCTCTCAGAAACCTCATCTCTGCCGCCTGCAATCTGCTAATATCTCTCTTCGTCCATGTCTATGTTTCAGAACCATAAGTCAGTATGGGCTGGTAATATACTTTATAGAGCAGAATTTTGGCATCCTTCCTTATGTTCCATCTCCAGATTACATCCTTTATATGATGATACAAATGTCCACTCTTCCTTACTCGCTGACCAATTTGTTCCTTCATCTTTCCATTGATAGTTACCTTGATTCCAGGATACTCAAACAATTCTACCCATTCCAAGTTCTTGCCATCGAGCAACACATCCTTCAAAGGGTCAGTGTTTCTTGTTATCTTAATTATTTTGGTATTATCCACACTAATATCCAGGCCATGTTTACCCATTGCAGTCCACCATTTCTGAGGTTCTCTTTCCAGATCCTGCTCTGGTTCCTCCCATATTATGATATCATGAGCATATGCTATCATCTTCAGTGAAATGCGATAATTGCGTGCGCATAGGCAGTAAAGATTAAAAATGGTTTCACATGGAAATAGGAGTAAGACAAGGAAGTGTATTGTCACCTGTACTCTTTAATGTAGCATTAGATGTAGTTAACGGTAAGTAAATAATAATTTTGTGTAGCGTTTAGCCGATAGAGAAATATAGCCAGTTTTAATTATTTAATTATCATCAGTATTTGCACATGGCTTATATCAAAGAGTCCCTTGCAATCCAAGCGTTTGAAAATACAAGATACAGACGTACTTAAATTAAAAAATTCCTGTTCTAGGCCAGAATGGAACCAGTGATGAAGATTTGCTCCGGTGATGGTGCTTGAAAAGATTGGTTTCTAAAGAGTAACCCTATCGTATGAAGAATGTTGCAGGTTTTCAAGGTGTTGAACATAGAGTCCGATTTATTCAGCAGAACCACTAATTGCACCCACATAAGTTTACCGCTTGGTGAGCACATATAAACTGTTGCAGTGGAGAAGACTGTAGGTTTTTAGCACAATACGAATACTATGGGCGGTGTCTTCTTCCCCGAATCAACATGGCTGACAGAATCTGATCGACGCCCAGCCTGCGGTAACCGGCCATTGACATTAAGGGAGCGTGCATAAACCACGTAGCTCCATTTTGGCCTCCTGTGAACCCCCCCTCCCCCCCACGTAGCCCTACGTGGCTTTTTCCTCTACCCTCCCCTCCCCCCACGTAGCACGTAGCTTTTTCCGCTTTTGATTCCAGAAGACATTTTGTACTATTTTATCGTGTCAGACTATTGTAAATTACATACGGAGTTAATTAACTAAGGGAAATAAATATTCACATGCTGTTGTGTGTTCTGTTCCTCATTTTAACTGTGAAAATGTTATGAAAGGAAAGCTACGTGGCCTGGCTCGGAACCCCCCCCCCCCACGTAGCCCAGCGTAGCCTTCCAGCCAACCCCTCCCCCCTGGACCGAGCCACGTAGTTTGTGCACGATCCCTAAGAAGACGTGGCGCTCTCAGGTTTCATGATATTACAAAGAGTTTGTAGATATACTTCCTGGCAAATTGTTAAGTGGTTATCATATAGCTACGATTGAAAAACTAATTGAAGCACATACTTATAATGTTTACGTGACTCACGGTACGTACAATCCAAATTCATCGCTGGACTATGCAGTGTTAAGAGTGAAAATGTTTGAATATAAGAATTTGTTGGTGTTAAATGATATTAATTGTAAGGTTAATCAACTTCTAGAGGACCGTGAACCTGGAGATAATGTTTGTGGTACTACCTAGATGTAAAAGTATGAAACAAAAAAAAGAATCTCATTTTTACTGTTTTTCCTTTTGTTTCATCAACAATTGGTCAGTTAAAATATATTTTTAGCAGCACAAAATAAATATAAAATAAATGGCCTTTAAAAATTTTAATCAAATCATTTTTCTTCAGTTCTCATAGAAGTGGTCATCCTAAATCTAGAATGTTGCAGCAGATATTTTTCCGCATAATCTTTTGGAAGCATTGAGATTTCTCAGCTCCATGCAATTATATAATTTAATCGTCTTAATTATTGATCCCATGTGGAATTGTACTTAGTCTATTGAAGTTTAAACCAGTAGAGTTTCAGGTTATGCAGTGATAATATTTTGACAACGACCTAACGAAACCATCACTAAGTCCACGTGCTCGTGACGATAAGGAGATACAATGAGTACCAATAATAATGTCTGGTTATACACCACTCACGGAGACCTCTTTAAAAACAGACACACCATTTCTCGCCCTGAATCCTTGTGAGTCTAAGAAGAAAGTCTTCCACACAGCAATGGTCAGGAGCGAGTAATTTACAACACAGTCAAGCAGTATCAATAGTATGTAGATGTGTTGGCGGAGAAATTCTCGCTATTTTCAAATTCCGGACAGGCACCTATTAATCCTGTCTTAACTGATTCATTTCAGTGGGAACAGTAAATTACAGCTAAAGGTGCGGATGCAGCAAATTCATCTCGATTTAGTAAAGGCGAAGCATTCTGTGGTAAATAATTGAAAGCGAGTTCCCACTCTCAACAGTTTTAAGCGATGCAAATTCCTCACTCTCACTCCCTTGCATATAAGGCATCTTCCATACGATCTTATTGATGACAGACATAAAAATAGGCGTTTGCAGGATAACGTTCACCCCATCTTGCGTTGTGCAACTTCAGAGTTGATGAGGATTACTTGAAATACACGTCTTAATTATGCCATTAATACAATTGTTGCTAGTCCTGTTGTAACAGCCTCAGTCCCATCCATTTTATGAAGTTTTATTTTAAGAAATATGTATAGCATGATGGGAGTTGATTAGTTGTCGATTTGTATATTTCCATGTGACTAATTGTGAATTCGTGTATATTCGTCATATAAATGAAAACTGTTTTATTGAGAGAAATTACGTAAATGCATTTTAATATGATCAACAACATTATTATATAAGAAACATTAATTAAAAGTTTGTAATTGTAAGTCTTGATGTAAACCTCGATGTTTGGGAGATAATTCTCAATGGTTTTAACATGTTTATATAGCTAATTTTGTGTGTAAATGCATGCAAACAGTATTAACTTTAATTTTAAGGCGTTGTATACAGATTGTGAGTGATTTTGTACAGTCTCTAATTACTTTTGTATGGATTTTATTGTTAACGCCCGAGAAACGTCTATCGGCACTATCCAAGATGTTCTAGATATTTATGTGGCACTTATTTAAATGCGCGGAGTTTTATTTATTTCGTATCAGAAACATACAGTTACACAATCACAATCATCAAATTATAATCGACCAGAACTTGGCCAGTTCCAGTGCATTTTCTGAGGCATCATACAGTTCAGCTGCCGAACAGGATGCTGGACACAGTTGACACTGGAGCATGTGCTGGACAGTCTGGTCTTCACCGCAGTCGCACTTGATATCACTGATCTCAGTATAGCCCCATCTTGCTAAATTCACTTTGCATCTGCCCACTCCTGATCTCAGCCTATTCAAAGATTTCCACGTCAACCATCCCTTGTCATAACCAGGTGGCAAAGATTCAGACACTCTTCCCCAGCCATGCGGAAGGGGAGCCTTAGCTTCCCATAGTTGTAACCTGGCTTCTTCAATTGTCGTTGTAAGTTCCTGAGATATTCTTAGGAAACATTTCCTGGACTTCAGACTTTGCCTGTGAGGGATATGCCCATATAGTGGGTGAGATTTTTCATGGTTCACTTTCCTCCTTTCCTTGTTCACTGCTATTTCCCTTCGAACAGAAGGTGGTGCTATTCCTGCGAGACGGTGGAGCCATTCGACTGGAGTTGATTTTAAGCAGCCTGTTATGATTCTGCACGTGTCATTAAGTGCAATGTCTACTTGTTTGGCATGGGTTGAACTGTGCCATACGGGACAGGCGTACTCTGCAGCCGAATAACATAGTGCTAAGGCACAATTTCTAATTGTTTCAGGTTGGCTGCCCCACTGCGATCCAGCCAGTTTTCTTATGAGATTATTCCTACTGGAAACTTTCAGCTTGGAGTTCATGCAATGTTTCCTGAATGTAAGTGATCTGTCAAGGGTCACTCCTAGATATTTTGGAGTATCACAGTGTTCTAGTTCGACCCCCGACCATGTTACCTTTAACCTACGACTTGCTTCTTTATTCCATAGATGAAAAGCACATACTTGTGTCTTCGTAGGATTTGGTTTAAGCTGGTTCGTGCTATAATACCTTGACAAATCTTCCAGAGCGTTGGTAAGGGTGCTCTCCACTGATTCAAAGTCTTTGCTCTGTGAGACCAGAGCAAGATCATCAGCATACACGAAACTCCTGCATTTGGGTGGTATAGGCTGATCATTGGTATATACACTCCTGGAAATTGAAATAAGAACACATTGACGCCGGTGTGTAAGACCCACCATACTTGCTCCGGACACTACGAGAGGGCTGTACAAGCAATGATCAAACGCACGGCACAGCGGACACACCAGGAACAGCAGTGTTGGCCGTCGAAGGGCGCTAGCTGCGCAGCAGTTGGGCACCGCCGCAGTCAGTGTCAGCCAGTTTGCCGTGGCGTACGGAGCTCCATCTCAGTCTTTAACACTGGTAGCATGCCGCGACAGCATGTACGTGAACCGTATGTGCAGTTGACGGACTTGAGCGAGGGCGTATAGTGGGCATGCGGGAGGCCGGGTGGACGTACCGCCGAATTGCTCAACATGTGGGGCGCGAGGTCTCCACAGTACATCGATGTTGTCGCCAGTGGTCGGCGGAAGGTGCACGTGCCCGTCGACCTGGGTCCGGACAGCAGCGACGCACGGACGCACGCCAAGACCGTCGCATCCTACGCAGTGCCGTAGGGGACCGCACCGCCACTTCCCGGCAAATTAGGGACACTGTTGCTCCTGGGGTATCAGAGAGGACCATTCGCAACCGTCTCCATGAAGCTGGGCTACGGTCCCGCGCACCGTTAGGTCGTCTTCCGCTCACTCCCCAACATCGTGCAGCCCGCCTCCAGTGGTGTCGCGACAGGCGTGTATGGAGGGACGAATGGAGACGTGTCGACTTCAGTGATGAGAGTCGCTTCTGCCTTTGTGCCAATGATGGTCGTATGCGTGTTTGGCGCCGTGCAGGTGAGCGCCACAATCAGGACTGCATACGACCGAGGCACACACGGCCAACACCCGGTATCATGGTGTGGGGATCGATCTCCTACACTGGTCGTACACCTCTGGTGATCGTCGAGGGGACACTGAACAGTGCATGGTACATTCAAACCGTCATCGAACCCATCTCTACCATTCCTATACCGGCAAGGGAACATGCTGTTCCAACAGGACAATGCACGTCCACATGTATCCCGTGCCACCCAACGTGCTCAAGAAGGTGTAAGTCAACTACCCTGGCCAGCGAGATCTCCGGACCTGTCCCCCATTGAGCATGTTTGGGACTGGATGAAACGTCGTCTCACGCGGTCTGCACGTCCAGCACGAACGCTGGTCCAGCTGAGGCGCCAGGTGGAAATGGCTTGGCATGCCGTTCCACAGGACTACATCCAGCACCTCTACGATCGTCTCCATGGGAGAATTGCAGCCTGCATTGCTGCGAAAGGAGGATATACACGGTACTAGTGCCGACATTGTGCATGCTCTGTTGCCTGTGTCTATGTGCCTATGGTTCTGTCTGTTTGATCATGTGTTGTATCTGACCCCAGGAATGTGTATATAAAGTTTCCCATTCCTGGGACAGTGAATTCACGCTGTTCTTATTTCAATTTCCAGGAGTGTATGTTAAACAATAATGGGGCTAGCACACTTCCTTGGGGTAGACCATTCTTCTGTGACTTCCAACGGCTACGCTGACCTTGGAAGTCAACAAAGAATCTGCGGTTCTGCAGAAGAGTAGCAATGAACTTACTAAGAATGAAATTCCTGGTCAGATTGTAGAACTTGACTAGTAGTAGCTGATGGTTGACGGTGTCATATGCTGCTGAAATATCAACAAATACCACCCCTGTTACCTTACGAGCTTCAAATCCATCTTCTATAAACTGCGTGAGGTTTAGTAGTTGTCCTGTGCAATTTTTACCCGGGCGGAATCCAGCTTGTTCAGGAATAAGCAAAGGATCAACTACAGGCAACAGCCGGTTTAAGATAATTCTTTCAAGCAGTTTGTAGAGGTGACATAAAAGTGCAACAGGTCTAAAATTCTTTGGACTGTTTCCTTCTTTGCCAGGTTTAAGCAAGGCGATCACTCGGCTCTTCCGCCATATCTTTGGAATTTGACATTTACTCATACACTTGTTAAAGAGCTGAAGCATCCACTTCTTTGTTGTTAGACCAAAGTGCTTAATTTGTTCTGTCCTAATATCATCCAGGCTGCTGATTTTCCATTTTTGCAATTTCTTATAGCCTTATCCAATTCTTCCATGCTGAATGGTATTGTGAGGTCATTATTCTCCTCTTGGCCTTCTTTCCGCAGTTTGGGCATTTTGGACTTGTGATTAGCTTTCCCATTTAATAGCAGTTGGTGTGCTATTTGGTTGGCGGTAACATTATAATGAGTTTTGGTCTTAGTTGGATCATTGTTTAGATGCTTCAGTAGTCTCCATGCTTTATGGCTGTCTCTTGCGAAATCTAAGTCTTCAACAGTTTTAATCCACTGATTCCGCTTTGTCTCTTTAATAATGGAAATGAGTTTGTTTCCTGCTTCCACTGTTGCTTCACCAAAAGGATCTTCTGTAAATAAATTGCTGTATTCTTTAAGTAGAGCAGCTTGATCTGATGTGAGACCGGGGATGTAAGCTGTCCGACAACCACGAGGGATAGACATTCTGGAACATCTCTTTACAGCCGTGGAGAAGATGTCATAACATTCTGGTTTTGGTTCTATTGAAAGAACTTCGGAATCCAATAGCTCTGAGAATTCAGACCAATTTGCCTTTTTGAAGTTGTATCTTCTACGGAAAGGTACTTCCTGTGGTCTAACTGCGGCATATATTTGACACATTATTGGTCTATGCTGTGAGTTGGGTATTGGGGAACAGACAGATTTAATGCACTGGTGGCTAATACTGCTACTACTGAATATGAGGTCAGGGTTGAAACCACGCCTCCACCGACCACTGTTGAATGAAGCAGGTAGTTTTGCGTCATGGATTAGAGAGAGGTGATTTATTTCAGCCCGTTCTTGTACTGCAGTCCCATTCTCATCTTCATGGTCATAGCCCCAAACATTGCTATGACTGTTGAAATCACCAATCACGATCTGTATGTCTTTATTATGGAAATTATGTGGTTTGTTGACAGTGAATACAGCACCAGGTGGTTTATAAAAGGACGAAATGGTACAGTTCGTCATTTCTAGAGTGAGAATTTCAATGCCATTTTGTTCCGTGCATGCAGTGGACATTACTTGTACATCTGGACGTACAAAGATTGCACTTCCGTATTGATTATGAGGTCTTTCGATAGCGAGATGCATTCCGTTTATTTTTGGTCTACGCATTTCATAACCTCTGTGTGTTTCCTGTACGCACAGTATATGGCACTGATATTGACTGCATAGGTCTTGTAGCAGTTCCTCCTTGGCTGGTGGCATGCCTTCTATGTTAACAGAGATGATTGTTAATTGTGGCCCTGAAAAGGGCTTGGGTAGCAATCAGGCGTACCGTGGGCAACGTCAGAAAATGAATCGAAATGTCCTGACGGCTAATCCTTTCACACCAGAAACATTACTACAGAATGCGCTGAGATGAAGATCAATACTTAGTAGTCAATAATAGTAGCTAGTATTTTTTCTGGATCTTGGACAGTTCATCGTAGTTGTATGTATTTCTTTGGACAAACTTATGCTTTTCCATTAGTTCTTTCAACTGTTTATAGAACAATTCCACCTCTTCTTCGTTGAAAGCTCTAATTCTGTTGATACTACTCACTTCCGGCTTTCTTACACAAATCTTATTTCGTCTTAAGTATCCTTCTAACCAATCATGTCCAACCATTTTTGAGAATTTGTGGAAGTCGTGTTTTAACTGTAAAGTTTCGGCATAATCGAATGCCACTTTCCTGATCTGATTAGCGGTACAACAATAGAAAACATTTTTCATATTTTCTGTTGTATCTGATAACTCTCTCTCCATCTAAGCAATAAACACAGTTTTACAACCTAGACTTGACTTCTGGAGACTTGAAAATGGGATGCCAATTACTTCAGCAGCTTTCCTGATGCGTGCCAATAGACCAGTCAGTCTTCTTAGTCTTCCTAGGTCGCAATTTGACAACTAAAAAAATAAAAATGGTTTTTATTGGAAGTTGGTATATAAATCAGTAAGAAACCTCATTGCAGGCAATGATGGTCAGCTGACTCTAATTGCCCGCAACTGTTCTTACGAAAGAAAAAAATCATAATAAAAAAAGTTGAAGAGATAATGGCAAAATTAGTTCGAAATCATGACATATAATCCCTATCTTAATATAATTAAGAGTTTTAATATTGTTCATATTGAAATTCGACACTTACCGTCTATTTTGTCGGAACGAAAAATTTAATCGACGGGAGCCTAAACAGAAACGCAGCTGTCACATGGAAACGCGCGGTGCTGAATAAGTGAGCCAATGTTCAAGATGGCGGACGTATTGTCGATACAAGTTGCAATGATTGATCCAACAATTAGTTGAATAGTTTTGTAGATATGTGAGTGACCACACCTGCCTAATTTCGTGTAGGGCCCCCCAAGCATGCAGAATTGCGGCAACACGATTTGACATGGACTTGACTAATGTCTGAAGTAATGCTGGAGGGAACTGACACCACGCATCCTACAGGGCTGTCCATAAATCCGTAAGAGTACGAGGGGATGGAGATCTCTTCTGAACGACACGTTGCAAGGCATCCCAGATATGCTCAATAATGTTCATGTCTGGGGAGTTTGGTAGCAAGCGGAGGTGTTTAAACTCAAAAGAGTGTTCCGAGAGCCACTCAGTAGCAATTCTGGACGTGTGGGATGTCGCATTGTACTGCTGGAATTGTCCAAGGCCGTCGGAATGCACAATGGACATGAATGGATGCAGGTGATCAGCCAAGATGCGTACGTACGTGTCACGTCAGAGTCGTATCTAGACGTATCAGGGGTTCCTTGTCACCCCAACTTCACACGCCCCAAACCATTACAGAGCCGCTAACAGCCTGAACAGTGCCCTGCTGACATGCAGGGTCCATGAATTCATGAAGTTGTCTCCATACCCGTACACGTCCATCTGCTCGATACAATTGGAAACGAGACTCATCAGACCAGGCAACATGTTTCCAATCATCAACAGTCCAATATCGGTGTTGGTGAGCCCAGGCGAGGTGTAAAGTGTTGTGTCGTGCACTCAGCATGGGTACACGAGTGGGCCTTCGGCTCCGAAAGCCCATATCGATGATGTTTCGTTGAATGGTTCGCACGCTGACACTTGTTGATGGCCCAGCACTGAAATCCGCAGCTATTTGCGGATGGGTTGCACTTCTGACACGCTGAATGATTCTCTTCAGTCGTGGTTGGTCCCGTTGTTGCAGGATCTTTTTCCGGCCGCAGCGATGTCGGAGATTTGATGTTTTACCTGATTCCCTATATTCACGGTGCACTCGTGATATTATCGGACAGGAATCCCTACTTCATCGCTACCTCAAAGATGCTGTGTCCCATATCTCGTGCGCCGACTATAGCAACACGTTCAATCTCATTTAAATCCTGATAACTTGCCATTGTAGCAGCAGTAACCGATCTAACTCCTGCGCCAGATACCTGTTGTCTTATGTAGGCATTGCCGACCGCAGTGCCATACTCTCAGTGTTTATATATCTCTGTGTTTGCATACGCATGCCTATACCAGTTTCTTTGGCTCTTCGGTGTTTAACCTATGACTCTGTGCAGTTTCGCCGAAAGCCGTTGATTAGGTTTTGCGTGACGACCGCTCAGACAGAAAAACATTACAAAACCTACAGTTTAGCCTCTGTATATTGCTAAGACGGAAATTGTGTACTATATGTTAACAGCTGCCACTATGTGCAGTTTCGTTAAAATCTACTGATACGTTTTTTGCGTGATTTGTAGTCCGGCAGACATACAAAAATTCAAAATTTTACTGTTATAGCCACATATTATCGTTAATGCATATTGGCATTACGGGTTTTTTTTTTAATAATTTCAAGTACAGACAAAAAAGTTCTGCAATTTTACTATATTCTGTACTTTTTTTACCAGCATTAATTTCTGGAAACATATTCATTCCAAAACAGATTTAAAAAAATCGTAATATTTATTGATTTCATAAACGTGCTGCTCAAAATATTTCAGTTCCTGAAGTTTTCATTGAAGTACATATTCGCCAGATCTAAATAACTTTTCCCACAATATGGCTGTGTTTATTAAATTGGGTTTTTATTCAACAGTGAGTCTCGAAACAATATGCAACTGAAAGTCACTAGAGGAAAAACAGCAATATTACTGATATTATTAATTGTAATGAATATTTGACTGTATTTACCATCCGCCAGTCACATACCAATATGATAAAAGCTCATGTGAAACTTACTAATCACGTTTTCGGACATAATTGCAATTAAAGAGGAATATAAAATTATATTCATAATTTTTCTTGTTAAAGAAATTTCATTAATGACATTAGTTCGTGCTTCATCGCTGTTTTAAACTCAATTCTTCATGATTTTACATTTCCGTAGCATAATTATAACTAAGCCTGCTCGTTTTGGTTGTTTATGACTATCAAAAATTTTTAGTTATTTAAACGGCCGAAAAAAAACGAATTTTTGAGCATTTTTTGAAGAACTGACCAAAAATAGTTTGAAACTGGTAGATAACAGGTCTCATTCTGTTTTTCCAGACAGGAGTGTCTTCTTTACAAAAATTTTAAGTCGCTATATGGATCTCCTGGTTTGTAACAAATAGTACGCATTTCAACATGCGGACAGGAACACAATTCAAAATCAGCCTTGCATAACGGAAAAATAAAGAGCTGGAGAAACAACAGTTAATTGTGTAAGGCAGTAATGTGACGCGTGAGTTGACTTGTACCGGCACTCAAGGACAATGCGACCACAACGAAAGCTTCGGCACACGACCTTGCGCTAACGGCACCCAGGACGGAAGAAAACGAACCTCCTCCTAAAAAAGGAAGAGTATTGAATTAAAGCGGCAACAGATATTGCTGTAGTGTATCTTATGGTTTCAGCACCGAACGTGAGTCCTTTCATACTAATTTTGTAATATTTTAGCTGAAAATTCTTCAAGTGTCGGTGTGTATTTCGATCACTCCACTGCAATTACTGTAAACAGAGGTAATTATACTGTACATATATATATATATATATATATATATATATATATATATATATCGTCCATGAGCTAATGGAGATATTTTTGGGAATTTTTAAAGTTTTTCGAACAGAAAAATGAGCGACCTTCTGGGTGCGGTTCCCCAGCCAGGTTCAAAAGAGATCTTCCGATGTTTAGCTCACATTTTCTAGAGCCTTCCCCGTTCAGGGTGGGTAGCGGTGTATCTGAATAGGCTTACCAAGACCTAAATATGGGACCGGATTCCTGAGTAGATCACTGGGTCTCAGGAAGGCGACTTGTAGGTACAGAAAGAAGCTGCCTCCGTGACTTCTGCTAGGAAGAGATCCACGCGCTGTAATTTCGGGGCCATCCATCGCTGCGGCATCGAGTGCCAAAACTGCAACGCACTGTCGCAACACGCATAAAGATTTGTGTTGCGCCTTTTTAGCCAGTCTGTCTGCCTAAAGCCTCTTCCGCCTACACAGCCGTTGGGACCAAGGTTGTAACAGTGGTACCTCTTTCGCCTGTTCGCCGTTGGGCAGTTGATATATATACGGGGGTAGACCAGAAACTAATTTACCACATTTTTTTCTCAGCCCCCAACAATGGTTCGAATGCGAAACTTTAGACAAGAATTCTTTGAAGTTTTCAATGTGCGCGCAAAGTTTGCTTTTCTTCCGACAGATAGTGTACTTATAGCAATGGTTCAACATGACATCTGTGAGTGATGTACGTTATTAAGCAGCGTGTCGTCGTTGAATTTCTCACTGCGGAGCAAGAAACGGTTGGAAACATTCACAGACGTTTATGCGCAGTTAATGGAACATCAGCAGTCGACAGAAGCAGGGGCGTAGCTACTATGGGGCTAGGCGGTACAATGCACCTGGGCCCCTACGCTCAGGGGGCCCCCAAGCGCAGTTCAGAGAGCCCACGGGCCTTCACGGTAAACTGGCGACCTTGTTTTTTAGCTCTACCGTCGTCTAAGGGGGCCCCTGAGACACAGGGAGCCCCCTCACTAAAAGGCCCTCAATGCTCAGGGGGGTCCCCAGCCTCAGCTCAGGGGGCTCCTACCAGCAACACAAGGCAAAAAAAAGGTCGCCCATCTGGCCTGAGGGCCCAAAATAATTTTTTTGCACCGGGGCCCTTGTTGACCTAGCTACGCCAATGGACAGAAGTACGTTAGTCGCTAGGCACAGAGGGTGAGGCCATATGAAAGCGGTTCTGCAGAGCTCCAAGATTTGCAGCGGTCGTAAAGGCCACCCACGGCTGTAAAACCTGACAAGATGCAGCTTGCTGATGTGCTAATTTGCGAGGACCAACGCATAACGACTCGGCAGTTGTCGCGAAAGCTGTCAATCAGCAAAGAAAGTATGAGTGTAATCGTCAGTGCTCTTGATTACGCAAAAAAGTGTTCACGATGGGTTCCGTGCCGTCTACCGGAGGAACACAAAACTCTCAGAAAAAAACATTTCTTCTGAGTTACTGCAACGATTTCAAGCTGAGAGGGAAGCCTTCTTGTCCCGGATTATGAGAGGTAATGAAACCTGGGTTCACCATTTTGAGCCCGAAACAAAACGGCAATCGGAGGAATGGCACCATCCTGTCTCTCCGCAGAAGAAAAAATTCAAAGCAACTGCTTCCGCTGGTGAGATAATGATCACTGTGTTTTATGATTGTGATGGTGTCATACTCATTGATGTGGTGCCGAGAGGCACCACCATTAATTCTGAGGCATATGTCAACACATTAGCCAAACTCAAGAAGTACTTCCAACGACTTTGATGCCATACCAACCCAGGTGGTTGTTTGCTTCAACATGATAACGCACGCCCTCACACAAGTTTGACGACGTTTGGACACATCACCAAACAGGGTTGGACAGTGTTACCCCTTCCACCCTATAGCCCTGACCTAGCTTCCTCAGACTTTCGCCTGTTTGGGCCATTGAAGAATGCCGATCGTGGGAGACATTTTGAAGATGACGAAGAAGTGATTCACACAGTGAAGAAATGGCTTCGTGAGCCGAACAAGGAGTGGTACCGCCAGGGCATACACGCTCTTGTGTCTCGCTGAAGGAAGGCGATAGAACGGGAAGGAGACTACGTGAAAAAATAGGGAGTGTAGAAGAAACACAATTCTTTCTTGGGAATAAGTTTCATTGTGTTCAATAAATAATTGTTGAAAAAAAATGTGGTGGATTAGTTTCTGGGCCACCCTCGTATATTAGCCTGAAGAAATAAAGTGACACGGAAGGGCAGAATCGTTTTTCTCTGGCAAGTATTTTGGATGTAAATATTTTAAGGATTACCTATACACGATTACCAGATTTAAAATGAATAAAAAATAGGTGTAAGCATTTGTCCTCCAAAGTAAAGGTCTCTGCACCATGCTGGATTACTTGTAGATTGCAGAACATATTACAGCCTTCAGGTGGTATATCTTTTTTGTTTTATTCTCTCACTTTCTCGCAGTGAAGGATAGTAATCTTACTTGGTAATGAGCGCAGAAGTGAGAGGATGGAAAAGAACCAAACTAAGTGGTTATGTAAATAAATGCCATAACTGTAGAGATCCTAATGTTCAATCCTTTCATTATAAATCAGTTATACCGCATACGGATATGAGTACGTCTATCCTCACAGGGAATCTAGATTAATGAAACTTGTTTCATTGGTGAAAGAGTACGTGATGATATAATACTCCCCTTCGGATTTTTTTTGGCACTCTATAACAGTGTGAACCGAAAAAGTAACATGGTTGAGGAGAGAAACTTCGAATAGAAAAAGTGAGACAATTTACTCCAAGGGTTATTTGTTTTGGAGGTATTTTCTCAGTTCTCAACTGTATCCCAAACATTTTCTTACGTTCTAGATGGTACAGTTTGAACCTTATTATAGTGAAATACGCTAAGCTGTCTGCTTATATTATTTGAAACACACATACTTGGAAAGCACCGAATCTTTTGTAAAGCCAATACTAAAGTTCTCTTTTTTTCATTTGATTTGTTGTACTTTAACTTTGCTAAGTCGTAAACTTTCAGTGTTTCTGCTATATATAAACAGGTCATATTTTAAGATATCTCGAATTAATTAATTTGTTAGGGGATGAAACATTTCAAGGATAGTATTGTAGAACAAAAAAAGATTACAACATAATGTAGTATTCTGAAAATATAGATTATATTTAGTACTATGATAGAAATATATTATCTTTAGACAGAATGAGGTGATCGATTGCTTCAACGTATTTAGACAGTGATGTAGAAGAAAATATCGTATTGGAACGCTAAGTATTTCCCATCGAATGATTCACGTTAGAAACTTTTATTCTGTGAAGATATGTTCATGGTTTTATCAATACGAGACAATAATGCTGTTTTAATTCATTGGTTAAAGTTGTAGCGTATCACCAGGGGGGGGGGAGAATTAATAATTAATTCTTAATTAATTACGCTATACAGGATACTATAATTGAATATCAAAATGTAAATTATTCAAATGAGAATTGGATGATTCTGGGATTTGAAAACTGTCACAAAAAGACATTTTAATAAAGATTTTTACAATGGCATCTACAAATCTGAGCGTATTTACCATTACGTTAATAAACAAAAGGTTGTGCAATTTCCTAAACAACGCTCAGACGTACAATGAGCCTTTTAAATGCAAGCAAACAAGTATAGTTGTACTTTAAAAATCCCACAATTATTCTAATACAAAGTATGTTACCAGTTATGATGATAGCAAACAGTAATGAATTTTAATGGGTTGGGACGCCACGAATGATTAACCTGTCATTCGACAGTTACACAGTCTAGCTCAGTGGTTTTATCAGATCAGAGCAAGGATCTTCATCTCAGATGCGCTTAAGGGTACAGTTTCAAAGTGACTTGCAGGCTGAATGGCTTCGTAGAAACACATTACCGTTCCACGGCAGGTAGCGCTGGGCGGAGATGACCACCTGGTCGATCGTCGTAACTGGCCACGCCAGCAGTATGCGGCAAGTCGCAAGTTAGAAGTGCGCCTCAGATGGTCTCCAGGACACAAGTCAGCCCAGCACACATGGACCCCAAGTCGCCAGTGACTCGTCTGGGCTCCGGAATGGAATGATCCTGGCTGGCCTCCCGACTGGAAGGAAGTGTCCTCGTCTTTTTCTGCCGCCACGGAGGTAAACTCTAACTCCGCCTGTTGTGGCTCGAAGACGACATAGAACATAAAATTCCCCGAATCTAAGTACTATGTTCCCTGTGATTGGCTGACCATCTGACGTCATGTGATTCTGTGCTTCTCTTGGCCACGTTAAGTTTCGTCAATCCTCGAGAGCCGATGTCTCCTTCGGGAGGAAGGAATTCTGTTTACGGCCTGCCCGACAGAAATCCCTAATCCTCTTAACATTCTGCACAAAAGGCGTCAGCCAGACTACCTTTCACTGAAGCGTCAAATCCTTGCCTTTCACCCTTTCAAGCGCATCTTTCGAACATACAGTGGACATCCCAAGAAATGGAAAAATATTCTATTCCTTTACTTTATATACAATAAAATGTGATATGTAACGGGGAGCTTAGCGAATCGTTACAAAGTCTAGAGAACGTTCAACACGCATAATGTTGTGTGTAACAACTAAAAATTTTTCAGAATATTATTTATAAGCAAAAACAAAGCAGTTTATTGTTGTCAGCTGTTTATAATCACTGTTGAACCTTGAAAAGCATTAGAATTTTTAGTTGAAAAGTAAGAGTCATGAACACCATTGATTATTACACGTCATCGACGGAGCATTTGAGACGACCGTCACAGATACTATTTTCGAAAACTGCACTAGAAGATAATTTCTTCTGATCACTTCATACTTTCGCATAACTATTTTAAGAGTATCGCTTTGTTTTCGATGTTATCTAATAAGGAAATCGTCAGCTATATTGAATATATCATTTTAAAAATCTCGGTCTTGTGCGACTAAGGTTTTTGAATCTTTTGTTGATAGATAAAAACTGATGGTACTTCACAGTGAAACCTCGTCAGAATTTATTATTATGGTATATTTAATTTTTACAATACTTTCACCCATTAAAAATTCTAAACGATTATAAATACAAGCGTGAATTAATTGATTGCTTCTGCTGATAGTAATTTCTTCCGCATTTTTGCCAGATGTGACAAGGCTATTTTAAAATGGAATCTACTAGAAATATAAAAATGCATCTTTCAATTCTAATTTCTTAATATACGTGCCTCATCTAATGTTATTTTTTATAGCAGAGGAGCAAGTGTATTGTCGTTAGAGATTAGAATTTGTTTTTAAACTTAACGTTGAAAATTGGTTTCTTATGAAACCTAATTGTTCAAGGTAATTGTTTTCGTAATTTCCACAGGTTTTTTTTTTTTTTTTTTTTTTTTTTTTTTACAGCCGCCAGCTGCAATATAGGTAAGATCTGCTTATACGTTCTTTGAAAATAGTCACTGTTGTAATGTTTCCAGAGAAATGTGTTCTAAGTAATTATTTATGAGGGGTAAATTTGAGAGATGCTTCTTTTAAAGCTCAGTTCTTTGGATCAATCCCAGTGGTTTATATAATGAATATTTTATCCAGCAAGTTTAATCGAAATATTTTTGTCAGATATGGAAAAAAAATCAGTTTTTTATTTACGGTATATGCAATGGGGATGTTGGAATTGTTGAAAAAAATATACCCAATATACTATGGAACCAGCGACTGCACAGTTATTAGCCCAGAACAGTATCCGCGAGACGGCGCAACTTGCTTTGTAGGTTCGCTCATCAAGTATTTAAACAATCCAACCTATATGTTACTTCCTTAATGCACATATCAATGAACCTGGCTGGTTTCGAGATACATGTTTTCAAGATCATATACTTATGACAGAATCCATATCACTTAAGAATTAAGTTTTTGAGACTTGCTAATTCTTTGGTCCGTCTATACACGGATTTATGATTTATATGAAGAGCAGAAATAAGCAAAGAAATTGGGGGGAGAATGAGAATAAACGCTTCTATAGCTTCAAGTCGATATATTTGAATAAAATGTAACACCCTGTCAACTGTTTTCTGTGCTTTATACCACTCCTATAAGTTACTTTCCCAAATTTAGTGTTAAGTTCAATAACACGGCCGAACAGACACTTCAGTGGGTGGAGCTGATGCACTTATCTACCACCTAACTTTAATTTTAAGTTCCCCAACATGGTATTACGAAACGAATCGTCTGATATATAAAAGGCACTGGATTAAATATCTGCCAATGGGATTCTATCATAGGTGGAGTCAAGAGTCGCGCTACAGTATCCTGTGACGTTGTACTTGTCCTGTGTTACCAAACTGTATAAAATTAGCGATTTATTTTTTGCAAGACCGGCCACATTTATTGGTAAAGAGTGTACCTAACAGTTAGAGATTTTGGGAATCACCAGTAGCTTTAACACATAGTTTTGATCACGTAATGTTTTCCTGCTCTTAATACACCGTCTGTTAGATCAGGTGAACATGGAATATTAAGCCAAGATGCATTGATTGCACCGGTGAACACATCAGTGAATCACATTTGATTAGTTTACGTAAAGCAGTAACAAATAAATCACACAATGGATAACGATGGTATTTCGTTCTAAGATGATGATTATTGTGAGATACAGGTTATGTATCGAAATACTTATACACAAGTTGTACTAAAGGTTATGTTCTTTAACGGGACTCAGGAAAAAGTTATTACCACGGTTCACGAAATCAGCAGGTAGCATGAAAATACGTCAGTAAATTCAGTCTATTGCTATTTGTACACTGTTGAGAAACTTTGCGGTTTATTTTTAATAATATCTACATTATTCCACCTGTAGTGTAGACCGGGGATGGTTGACCAAGTTTTTAGATAAACATATGTTTTTGTTATCTTAATACCCATGCGTAACAAAACCACTCGAATTGATAGAAGCACCATATATATATGCCCAAATAAACCATGAAATAATGTATTTGAGTTTTTAGGAGACTTCGTCTTGTTCAACCAACCCTATGTCTGGGCTCTCTTATAAAAAAACTTTTATCATATTTATTAGAGTTTTTGGCTTTTTAATTAAAAAACTAGTATTGTTAAGTAATTAACAATCAGTCTCGTAAAGTTAAATAAAAATCACTAAATGCAACACACTATTCAACTAAACATTGACTTTTCCTTGGTAAAAAAAATGATGATACTCATTATTGATTAATTATTGTTAATATTAGGAATTTTTAAGTAGGTAATCAAACTAACAAATAGTCTGATCATTTTTATAGTTATAACATCTTTGTTTTTATAAGAACTTTAATTACTCAGTCTACTGATTTAGTCTTCTAAATCAAAACTATAATTTTTACTTTCATAATACATTATAGTGCTTTTGACACTTTTAGCATTGGCACACAACTTATACGGAATACACTGAAACCATTCTTCACCAGGAACACTAGGATTCAGTGCATTCTAGGCATGTTATATCACATCTTGTCTGATACGGATTACTTCCTAACTTATTTTTTAACTTTTCATCATAGCGATGTAGTATTTTATAGAGGATATCAAATTCATTTGCTGGTAAAATAATGCTTAACTTATTAAAAATGACTTTCCAACGGTTTCTTTGGGTGTACTAGCACGTTCAGTCTTCCTTTGATACGTACTCATTGTTCTGCGACAGTAACGCCTTGACTAAGTCTGATAGGTCAATCTACATTCTGCTTTAAATATCTCACATCCTTGAATTTCCAACAACAACAACACACACACACACACACACACGCACAGGGATCGCACACATAACGCCTTCTCCACATTTATTACGGTGGTTGGTAGACTAATAAGTCACCGAGAGTGGTGGGTGAACGGTTAACGTTCTGGCCTCGCATTCGGGAGGACGCGGGTTCGAATCCCCGTCCGGGCATCCGGTTTCCCCAAATCACTCCAGGTGAATGCCGGGATGCTTCCTTAAAAAAAGACCATGGCCAAATCCCCTCCCGTTCCTTGTCTCATCGACGAGGCGAGGCAGACTCGAAAATATTGCTGTGTTACATGATAAACTAGTATTGAACTATAACCTGGACCAAGAGGAAATTACAATAAAAATGCACTAATTCACTTGCATGTACCATGCATCAAAACGTCTCTATTCTTAAACTACGTGGCGGGGAACGCGATTCACACTCGTAGTCGAATTACGAAACACTTGCACCTCCGACGAGTTTCACCCCTACAGAAATGAAAGTGGAAATAAAAAAGGGGGTAGCAATAGTTTTCGCAGCGAATTTTGACGCTCATCTCTATGTATGTCGATCCATTTACTGAAATATACTAAGATGCAGTAAATGAGCTGAACTGCCAAAAATATTTTACCATGTTCTTATTTACCTAGTAAATTAACGGGTTTGTATGAGATCCATCTTTGAACAATTCTACAGATGCGCTGCAACTACGCCTGTGTTACGATTCCGTAAGCGGCAAGCGTAACAACTCACAAATCACCATTATCTTGGTGGCGATTTACTGGAACATTCTGTTTGGTATATTCTCGCGGGCTGTTGACTGATGTGATAAAGTCGAACTTCACGGAGACCATGTTAATGTTGATGGACAATCCATATTTATCGATAATTGTCACTAACAAGTGATAACTTGCTTCAAACGTGCATGATAAATAGCCCCTATTGCTATCAGTTTTTGGTATTAAGCAGTTACAAAGCATATTTAGTTATGCTGTTTCTTTAACAAGATCCACGTAGATAGTTTCCAACAAAAAAAAGCTCACAACGTAACATGTAACGGATAACGTACGAGACTGCAATTGTTAATGCCGTGGAAACTCGCAGACTTATCTGTAAAGAAGATTTTTATCAAGATATCGGTTGTAATTCCTGAAATAATATAACATACCTCTTCTTGCTTTCAAGTATATCAAGAACAGGAAGTCCACTAAGGAAATCGGGTAGAATTGCTTAAACCACTAAGTTCTAATCATTGTTCGTGTTCGATTTTCCGTGGTGAAACTTCCGTGAACTTATCAACTTCAGCAAAATTATTGATTCTGGTAATATGTAAACAGGTCAGTCGAATTGGTGATTTCAGGAATCAATGGAAAACCAAAATCAGAATGTCTGCAACAGGGATTGAACACGCGTTGTCCAGAAAGTCAGCGTTAATCGTACACCCATCAGGATCGCACCATCATTAAGACCACGGCATTATTACAGTATCTCACAAATTTAAAGCAAAAAATAAGCGCGACGCCCTGTCTCTAGAAATGGGCAAAAGCATGGTCGAATGATTTAACACAAGCATTTCATATATATTATTGGTCATTATAAATTAATGAGGTATGAGATTGACTATATACTAGTCGAGAACAGGTATAAGAATTGTTTAAAAAATGCAAAAACTTACTCAGGTGCTAATGTTAATTCTCATCATAATATTGTTGTAGCAGAAACAGAAACGAGATTGAAAAGAATTAAGAAAGGGAAGATAGTAAAAAGTTTCAATACCGATGTTCTTAAAGATGAAGGAAAAGGTAGAGAAATAGAAAAAATCTTTATAAACAAATGGGATAGAGTAAATGTAAATGAGGGTGTGGATGAGAAATGGGTATGGATGAAGGAGAGTCTGAAAATGGCTGCTGCAAAAGTAAAAGGATTTAAGAAAAGCAGAAGAATAAAGATAGAATGTGTGACTGAAGCAATGCTTCAGAAGATGAGAGAGAGAAGGAAGTGGAAAAACACAGGCACTGAGGAGGGGAGAAGGAAATACAGAAAATTAAATAATGAATTGAAAAGAAAAGTTGAGAAAGCAAGAGAGAACTGGATGAGAAGTAAATGTGAACAGATAGAGCAATTAGAAAGAGAGGGAAAATTTGACTTGATGTTCAAGGAGGCCGTGCAGATATGCTTTCAAGGAAAAAGAAGAACAGCGGAGCTGGAAGTTGAAAACAAGGATGGAACGTTAGCCAGAGAGGCTTGTGAAATACAGCAAAGATGGTAAGAATATATAGGAGAGCTGAATGATATGCATCATCGACCGAAGAATTTGG
This sequence comes from Vandiemenella viatica, assembly GCA_031002005.1. Taxonomy (NCBI): domain Eukaryota; kingdom Metazoa; phylum Arthropoda; class Insecta; order Orthoptera; family Morabidae; genus Vandiemenella; species Vandiemenella viatica. The sequence continues at coordinate 196,214,070 of CM061921.1, forward strand.
TATTAGAAGAAGAAGAAAGAGTCTAGAAGGAGATGATGGGAGGCCATATCCTGGAGGTGGAAGTGGAGAAGGCTTTGGCAGAGATGAAGAATAAGAAAGCCTGTAGAATCAATGAGTTACCTATAGAAATTACGAAAAGTTTGAAAGATGAGAGAAGAAGGGAAGTACTATATTTGTGTAATGATTTATACGAAAGAGGAAAAGAATTTTTAACAACAGTTTTGATACCAATTGAAAAGAAAAAGAATGCAGTGAAATGTGAAGATTTCAGAATCATTAACCTCTTATACCAAGCTGCTAAGATATAACTAAGAGTGCTAAATAGACGAATATTCAGCAGACTGTCATGTCAATTGCTGAAAAATAGTTTGGATTTCTAAAAGGAAGCAGTGCAAGACACACTATTGGTTTACTGAGAACAATAGGTAAAAGATACATTGAAAGGGAAAGAGATTATTACATGGTATTCCTAGACCTGGAAAAGGCTTTTGATAAAGTGCAATGGACGAAGTTAATAGACATTCTAAAAAATAATGGCACTAATTTGAAGGAAAGAAGGCTAATAAGTAGATTATACATCGAACAAGGGGTGAGAATGAGAGAGGGAATGACCTTGCAGAAGAGGGAAAGATTGGAAGAGGTGTAAGACAAGGATGTTGTTTGTCACCCATATTATTTAACATAAATTTGGAGGAAATTATAAAAAGAAGCTTAAGAGGTAAAGGAGGTGTATGCATGTGTGGATGTAAGATTAGCTGCATAAAGTTTGCTGATGACATGGTTTTGCTGGCGGAAAGTGTCAAGACACTCAGAAGAATGTTAGAGGCTATAGACAAAGGGTGTAGGGAATGCGGAATGAGTATCAATGGTAATAAAACTAAATGTATGATGGTGGAAAGGATTAAGAAAGAAATGATAATAACGATACAAGAAGAAATAATTGATCAAGTGGAGTCCTTCAAATATCACGGGAGTATTGTGAGTGGTAATATGAGTTTCAAGAAGGAGGTGAAAACTAGAATAGCAATGGAAAAGGAAGCTTTCAATAGAAAGAAAAAATTATTATGCGGAAGGCTGGATGAAAACCTGAGGGAAAAAGCTAGCTAAATGTTTTGTATGGAGTGTAGGACTATGTGGAGCAGAAACATGGACGCTACGCAAAGAAGATATAAAGGGGTTGGAAGCTTTCGAGATGTGGATATGGAGGGGCATGGAGAAAATAATTTGGAAAGACAAAGTAAGGAATTATGAAGTGCTGGAAAAAAATGAAAACAATAAGAAACAGAAAAAGCAACTGAATTGGTCATGTGTTGAGGGATGAGTGACTGCTTAAAACTGCTCTGGAGAGAATTGTAAACGGAGGGAAAAGAAGAGGTCGGTGAAGGAAGAAAATGACTGATGACATCATGGTGAATGGGAAATATATAGAGACTAAGAGAATGGCGGAACAGAGGGAGGCTTGGAAGGCTGTCACTGTGCATGGACCTGCTGAATAGCAGAAAATCCTTGATTGTGATGATAAACTAATGAACTCATCACCTCTCTTATCTTGCAAGCAAATTAACGAATGTCACCGAGGTAACGGTCTGGCCTCGCATTGTGTGTTATTTTTTATCTGCTTAACTTCTCTCTAACAGCGAAGTCTTTAGAGACGGGAAACGATGGGGGCCAAGGAATAGGAAGGAATTCGGCCATGGCCTTTTGAATAAAGCATCCCGGCATTTGCCTGGAGTGATTTGGGAAACCATGGAAAACCCAAATCTGGATGCCCGGACGGGGATTTGAACCGCCGTCCGCCCGAGTGCGAAGCCAGAACGCTAGCCGTTACACCACCACGCTTGGTCTCGCATTCTGGTAGGCGTGGGTTCGAATCCCCGTCCAGCCATCCAGATTTCGATTTACCATGGATCCCCAAATCAGTACAGGCGAATGCGGGGCTGCTTCCAACAAAAGCCCAAAGCCCAATGACCAAGGCCCTAGTCCCCAGTCCTTTCTCGCCTCTAATTATCACGACGATGACGCGGTATAAATCGATAAGCCGCCGCAACCGAGTGTCACAAATTTATTCTACCGGGAATTGAACTAGCTAATGTGATGTCAAGTGATAGGCTTAGTTCTTGCGTCGTGGTGGGTTTGGCAACGAGAAGAGTGACCTGAAAAATATTATACCCAATTTTCATAGAAATATTTGTACCGAAATTTAAACTAAATTGTCTTCCATGGTATCCTTATTAAATCAAAGTTTGAAGAATTTTTCATAAACCAAAAATGTATTAATTGTAATCAAAAGCGTACATAACATCTAGAAGTGGTTAAAATAAAAGTAACATCATGCAAGAACAATTGCAACAGAAAAACTGAGAAACAGCTTTAGTTACTGTAGGGGAGAAAGGAAGCTATAACAACATAGTCATTAGCTCACTAGGCTAAAATACATATCATGATATTTAGTTGATACATTCATAAAAAGACCTGTTTCCACGCTTATTGAAATTCATGCCAAATGAAAGTGTCACTCATCCGTTCTATATTGTTTTTCATATAACATCCTGTAGACTGCTAAGGCCATTACGAACGAACAGTCGTAAGAAAGCAAGTGAATTCTGACTGTGAACCGTTCGTACATGGTACTAATGTGTTTTTGTGTTATTCTGTTTTTGAAATGAGAACTCATTCCTCATTCGTGTTGAATGATGACGGAATCAGGGTATCCGGTAAGTAGACGGAAGCGGAATATGAAGTCGTGTTGATCAGAGCTTAGAAATGCGCTCAAACAGGTGATTTATTAATATCTGACACGTCAGACATCAAGTAAGCAGACGCAATAAAACTGTACACAATAAATGTGAACTGAAACGGAATAAAATAATTTTATCATAGAATCTTGACCGAAATCGTAGATAAATTACTTTTAAGTAGGTTATGACAGCCAGCATTTGCTAACTGGCTTTTAAGAAATGATGTTTCTTAAAAATTAGTTTGTAGAGACACTGGATCCTAGTGATTGGAGAAATAGCTTAAATTCCAGATTCGCGGTATAAAGAATTGCCCACTGCTCGCGAACAGTCCAGTTTCGTTTGAAACTGCACCAAAAAATTAGAAATGATTAACAGCACGGGAATGCAGAAGGCAATGGGAAGCCACTGCATTAAAAGTCCAAGAGGTATCTTGAAGCCATGTAATCCTCTCAACTTAACTATTCAAAAATAGGGGTAAAATATTCAGAAGATAAAATGGTGTGAGGTTGATAAGCGAGGAGTCGACAGAATGAATATAAAAATATCTACAAGTTGGAGTGTTGAACGCTGAAAATTTGAATAGAACAAGTTGATTATAAAACATGGAAAGGATAATTGTTCTTGGGATTAATGACATTAAATCGTATATTGTACGGAATTTCTGTTTTAGCAAATATAGAATAATTGGCATTAAAGCTCTCAGATAAGTTACTGGTGTGTAACTTGTAATGAACAAGGGAGGAGAGAAAATTGTGAGCTACTATAATCACTGTAGTGATAGGGTAATTTTGATTAAGATGGAAACCAAGCTGGCGCAAAACAGCCAAAATATCCTAGAAATGAACCATTTGAAAGACGTCACATGAAAGAAAAATTATTTAATTACTGGAGACGTATGTCTAAGAATGATATCTGGTGAAGAAACATTAGGAAGTTGGAAAGAAGCTGTCTAAAAATCTTTGGTTGCAGAAACTTTGGAGTTGATGGTTCAGCGGAGAAGGCACAACAATTCTCAGGGTGAAGGATGAAGAGAGCCGTTCTTTTACTAGCCAAATTCACAGGAAATGCGAGAAAGCAAAAGAAAAGCAGTTGCAAGAAAACTGCGTTGAAATGGAAAGGAAGTGTTCGTAACTAAGGAAGATTATAGGAGGATTAAAAAGATTTCAGGGAAATGAAGAAAAGATGTATAAACAAATTTCTTATAATTCCAGATGACAGAGTTAACCGATAGAAGGAATACATAGAGAAACTGTATGACGGGGGTAATTTGATCAACAGTGAACTGGAAGTAAAAGGAGGCGCAGTCGACATTGATGACTTAGGAGATCCTGTTTTAAATAAAGAAATTGATTTAGCTTTGAAATATTTGAAAACAAATAAGGGAGTAGGAAATGATGAAATTCTTGCTGAGCTTCTGAAATCCCTAGGAGATATAACATTATCACTAACCCCCAATCATTTTTTGTTGTTAATTTATTGATGTTGAATTGTGTTGCTTTTATTAATTATAAGTTTCCTGATTAACTGTATTAATGTTTGTAACTTGATCTGTAATATTGTTGGGTTTCCACAGTCTAGTTTGCTCAATTTTTTTATCCCAGCGAACGGCTTGAATGTATTGAGAGATTGTAATTGGGCCAAGCTCATGTAAATAACACGTCGTCGTCTAATGTCAGGATTGCTTACATATGTCGGATGACCGTTGTGTACAGTCTGTACTTGGCCAAATTAGTCTCTTCATGTTTGCTAAGTCTTTCGACGTATCTCTTCTTTTCCCACACTGTTATTCTTCTATACTTGTCTGAAACCTAAATAAATTCTATATGGGCTTCAATGAGAACGGAGAATCATACGGGTTTTACACTAGTCGAATTAAATACTGAAGTCGCTATACTTCATGTTTATTGCAACATTTTAGTAATTCTGTCATAAGAAAAATACATCCGCGAACTTCACGCGACGTAATGTCAGTAAGGCTAGGTTTATGTTGTAGCAATTATTCTACGACACGTACCGAGCGTGGTGGTGTAACGGATAGTGTTCTGGCCTCGCATTCGGGAGGACGGCGGTTCGAATCCCCATCCGGGCATCCAGATTTGGGTTTTCCATAGTTTCCCAAATCACTTCAGGTGAATGCCGGGATGCTTCCTTCAAAAAGGCCATGGCCGAATTCCTTCCCATTCCTTGCCCCCATCCTTTCCCGTCTCTAAAGACCACGTTGTTAAAAAGGGACGTAAACTGTTAAAAAAAAAAAAAAAAAAAAAAATCTACGACACGTAGATGAACGAGAATTTGACGGGTACTAGCAGTTCGTTCGGTATTCGATCCGAGGAAGAACTTGCCGCTTTCACAGATCAGATACGAATGGGAAAAGTTACAAGTTGTTTGCTCTAAGGTGAACTTCAGCTACGCGTGCAATTCTGCCACGTTCGGCGTATTTCTGCTGAGTGGGCGGCAGCGGCTTCCGTTAGTTGAAGCCAGCGTTTTATTGCATGTATTCCATCGGCTAAGACATGGTCAAGTAAAACACAAGAATATGAAAGAAATTAAATATGTCAATTACACACATGACTTCCACTTCAGGATAAGCTCGTATCTGGGCGGCCAATGGCATGTTCTTATGATGCAGAAGCTCACAAAGAAGAAGGAATCCAAAGACTGTTCAAACCGATATCAAACAGCTATGAAACACAAGTTATCCCAATCAATTTTAATAAAGGTATTACGTTCACACTTCCAAAGAAATCACAAGCCAACAAATGTGAGAATTAGCGCAATATAAGTCTAATATCAAAATTACTGACCTGGATAATATACTGAAGAAAATAATGGCTGACAAAAGATACAGAAAGTGAAGATCAGTTTGAGTTTAGGAAATACCGAATTTCAAGAGAAGCAATTCCGTATTATAAATTAATACTTGAATGTCAGATCAAGAAAATCAAGGATAATTTTATGGTGTATGTTTATTTAGAAAAAGCAATTGATAATGTTAAGTGGGAGAAGATGTTCATGATTTTGAAGAAGTAAGGTTTAAAATATTGAGATATTTTATAATCTATGTAAGCATCAGCAGGTATTATAATAAAAGTAGAATATCATGAGAGACATGAATCAGTTAAAAAGGCAGTGAGACGATATTGTTGTTTATACCAATTAATATTGAACTTGTATAAAGAGGAAGAAATAGCGGAAGGAAAAGAAAAGAATTCAGGGAGAAGAAATCAGCATGCTGTTGAAAATTTCCCGTTAGTAGATCGGAGATAGGATATTGATAAATTACTGAATTGCATGAACAAAGAACTGGGAGAAGATCTTGTACTAAGATAATAATCATGAATTGAAGCATAAATGATAGCTATAACAACAGATTAACAATAAAAATAGGAGCATAAGTAACAGTAGAAGTAAGTTAATTGAGCTACTTCGGAAGTATAAATACAACTGATAGATGAAGCCGGAAAGATGTTAAAAGCAGAATAGCACTGTCGACACTACTAAAGAAAGAGAAATTTTTAGTTTCAAATATTTATCTACGACTCAAACAGGGAATTTTAAAACAGCATGTATGGATACAGCACTTAATGCTTGTGAATCAGAAACAAGGAAACATAATTTTAAGCATTTTAAAAATTCTGCTATTGATACGGACACGTAAAGTACGAGATAAACGTGTTCTAGAAAGGATGGGTGAGGAAAGACGTTTGTGGAAGAGGCTTGCTGGCAGAAAGAATAGGTCCCTTTTAAGAAAAGCGGAATTTATTAATTTTTTTTATTTGACGGAGCAGCTGAATGGTGAAGGTAAGGATTAGAATATATTAAGCAGATAAATGAGGACGTAGGTTTTAAGGGATCTGTTGAGATGAAGGGTTAGTTCAATATAGGATTCCAAACAGAACAAACGTTTCCGTATAATTACGGCTTTAAATAATATTATGTAAAAGACAAATAAATTTCTCCTTAAGTAATTACATAACTAGCATCCCTGTAATTGCACTTCAAGTATGCTATATGTATCTGAACTTACAATGCAGCATATTACCCCAACGTCGGCCCTTCCGATAAAACAATAGCATATTTTCACAAGAATCTAAGCAAATGTTCGAATTTACTCCATTGCTACCACAACATATACATTTTAAAATAGAATAACATAGTAACCGTAGCAGAAATGGTCAGTTGTATTTGCAAATCAGGTCAAAGACTGCGGTCGAAACGTAGGGGAGAAAAGTAAATAACTCATACCTGCAGTGAATATTTCAGGAAGTATTTGGCAATATATCTGAAATGCAAAGAAAAAGATATTCTAGTTACTGTCATCGCCTGGTATTAAAACAGCTTCCTTTTAACAGTGGGCCAGACTAGTTCGCTATACGTTATAGGCATTATGGGAACCAATTTCTCAAAGTCATATTCCTTTTGCGGATAGGCAAATCATTAAAAAGTTTTTTTTTTGCTTATGGCTTTACGCCTCGTCGACGTCGAGGTCATTAGAGACGGGAAAGGACTGGGGACAAGGAACAGGAAGGAGTTCGGTCATGCCATTTTGAAGGAAGCATCCCGTCATTCACCTGGAGTGATTTGGGGAAACCATGGAAAACCCAAATCTGTATGGCCGGACGGGGATTCGAACCCGCGTCCCCCCGAATACGGGGCCTGGGCGTTACCGCTCACCCACCACGCTCGGTGCTGTATTCGATATGTAAATTAGGAAACTTATAAATAACCGTTCCAAATGAGTTTGAAAAACTCCCGGGATTTAATATTTTTATCAAGCAATGGTAAACACCCTTGTGGATTTCAAATAGGAACGGGTGAACCAAAGGACAAGATTATAATAATTCAATGACATTTTTATACCAATTATGATACGAGATACTATGGGCTCTTATATGCAGTTATAGCGATCTTGTGACTCAGGGGTTAAGGAATTTGCTGGAGATTGAAAGGTCTCTGGTTCAGATCCTGTCTCGGGGGGATTTTCATATTCCCTTAACTCGATACTCACCTCTGGTACAGCTTGTTGAAGTACGCTAGAACCCTTCTGTGGTTCACGTTACACGTTAAACTGTGGACTTCCTATATCCGGAATGATTACCAGGAAAGGCCGTCCTACCCCTGATACCAGGCCCAGTATACCTCCATCGGGTTAAGAACTACATGCATTTGATTTTTTGTTGTTGTTGTTGTTGTTGCTGCTGCTGCTGCTGCTTTAGGGCGCGTCGACAGCGGGGTCATTAGCGCCACATGCATTTGAAGGATTATGCGTTTCGAAATATCTTGTGCCATGAAAACTTTTGAGATGTGACGTATTACGCTATGTTCGGGACCAACAACCTTACTCTGTAGGTCGTCTGGATATTTACGGCTTTGTTTGTGATGATAAAACGTTTACATGAGTCAGCTGATTTGCTTATGAAGAAACCTTGAGTCATTTTTTCGAACTGAGCTGTAATGCTTCAACATCATAACCCTGATACGCAATGCAAAGATCGAAATTTAGGAAATAGATTGTATTTTAAACAACTGAAAATGACATTATAGCCTAGACTTTTTTACTAGTACCACTCAGTATTTGCAAATAACTTACAGTCCTTTGAGTTAACAGATGTTATGAAACAGCCGTCATAATCTCTGTGTTGTTTACCTTCAGTAGACCTCTTACAGCAGCCCACATCGTTGTTCGACACCATTTCTAACGTCTTTTTTTCAGCGCTTCTAGCCTAATATTAGGAGTGTTATATCATTCCGTTTCGTTTTAAAGAATATGTTATTTTTTAATAATCTGCATAGTGCGTATTAGTATGCAAAACTAATAAATAAATAAAGATAAACTCCAACTCACCATGACACGTAATGCGCAGCAGGAAAATTCTAGTTTGTCAAATACTGAACACCAAGTGAAGCAATAAGGAAATAAATAGTGCTAACTCATACCGCCCAATTGCGCTATCCTCATGTATAGCAAAAACGCTAGAACGCATCATAAAAATGAGACTGGAATGGTGGCTGGAACACCATGGCATGTTGCCTGAGACTCAATTTGAATTCAGAAAAGGAAGGAGCACAACGGACGATCTCAGCATCCTTACCCTTGATATTGAACAGGCATATATTAATAAAGGTTACCTAACGGCCATATTTCTGGATATATCAGCAGCCTATGATAACGTCCATATTCCAATATTAATCGAGAAGCTCAGGACAATTCTTTATACGGTCCTCGAGTGATATCAAAGGGATTACCACAAGGGGAAATCCTAAGCCCCATACTGTATACCTTATACACTGCAGATATAGAAAATCTATTTAGTCCATCAATAAGGGTCCTGCAATTTGCCGATGACGTGTGTATATACACCGTGTCACTATCTTATAGAATAAACTTCAGGAGATTATACGAAGCGGCTATAAAGCTTCATGAGTGGGCTCAAGACATAGGTTTAACCATATCATCTACGAAATCATCAGTAGTGATCTTTACTCCGAAACAAAGAATATATCGAGAATCTGAGATACAATTGGGCCCATACTCTTTCACAGTGCGATCATCGGTCAGGCATCTCGGCCTATATATAGATAGTAAACTCTCATGGAAGAAACGCATAGAGCACATTATATCCAAAACCAAACGACTTCTCAATATCTTAAGAGCCATAACGCGCATATGGTGGGGAGCGGACCCAACTATTCTCCTCAACTTATACAGAGCTATTATACGACCTATCTTCGATTACGGAAGCCCTATCTTTGGAAATGCACCCAAATATATCCTCCGAAAACTGGATATAGTACAATATAAGGCGATCTGACTATGCTTAGGAGCCATGAAATCCTCCCCTACAAATGCCTTACTAGTAGAGGCTAGGCAAATGCCACTGGAAATATGACGCCATCTTTCATCTAGCGTATACCTAACGAGACGAGCATCTCTAACAAATCACCCCGTGATACAAAGAGTAATAAAATATACATCATTACAGGAAAGAAGAGATATAGCCACCAGACTCCGAATGCCCATGTTAGCACAGTGCTTCACCAAAATAAAACACATGATACCATTAGTTTCCCAAGGGGACACAATTCCCCTGTTCTCATTTCATTATAATACCCTGAGATATAAACCAAAAATATTCTACCTACCAGACTGGATCGCTAAAAGCAGCTCAGCAAATACCATGACAAACAGTTTTTTGAAACAAACCTGTCCAGATTTTTTACAGATCTATACGGACGGTTCCAAAACCACGGACGCAGTCGGATATGCCTATTTCTGTCCTTACTTTGACGAATCGAAGAGAGTGCGTTTACCAGCTGAAACATCGATATATACGGCCGAAACATTAGCTGTTAGAGAAGCTATTAATTACGGAAAAGAACGCTACAACAAAATACTGGTTCTAACAGATTCCAAAAGCGTGGCGCAAAAACTCTAGAATTCAAAACAGCGGAACGGACTGAACAAACCTCTATTAGAGATACTAAACTTAATGTACACAGCTTCGACAGAGAATCTTTATATATAAAGATGAATGTATGTTTGTTTGTTTGTTGGTTTGTTTGTTCTTCATACAAATCCACAGTTTTTATCCGTTCTCGATGAAACTTTGCACACTTATCCTTTGAAACAAGGAGAAAAATACTGTCTACATTTGGTTGAAAAATTGTCTGTATAAATAACACATTTGTCTCATAACTTCGAAATATGGCGGTAGACAGACACTTTGGATGTGGACGACGCCGTACCGAGTTTCGACGTAGTGGCCTGGAAGCTGAGTGGATAAAGCGCTGGGTTACGAATGTCATGGTATCCGGTTCGAATCTCCGTCGGGGATAAGATTTTTAAAAATTGTTTTTCATCGTAAGAGTCAGGCCTGGGCCGTAGGTTATTCGGATTGAATGTTAAACCGTAGATATTAGAAAGTTAGGGGAGCAATGCGAGGCAAATCGTAGGTATTCTTGCAATGTTGTAGGTGTATACTCTTTTACGTTATAATGATCCCTCAGGTTTTGTTCGCAGTCAGTGTGTAAGTGTGAACCACAGTAATCTTTATATATAAAGATGAATGTATGTTTGTTTGTTTGGTTTTTTTATTTTGTTGGTTTGTTTGGTCTTCATACAAATCCACAGTTTTTATCCGTTCTCGATGAAACTTTGCACACTTATCCTTTGAAACAAGGAGAAAAATACTGTCTACATTTGGTTGAAAAATTATCTGTATAAATAACACATTTGTCTCATAACTTCGAAATATGGTGGTAGACAGACATTTTGGATGTGGACGACTGCGTACCGAGATTCCGCTTAGTGGCCTGTCAGCTAAGTGGCTAAAGCGCTGGCTTACGACCGTTGTGGTCTCCGGTTCGAATCTCCGTCGGGGATAAGATTTTTAAAAATTGTTTTTCATCGTAAGAGTCAGGCCTGGGCCGTAGGTTATTCGGATTGAATGTTAAACCGTAGATATTAGAAAGTTAGGGGTGCAATGCAAGGCAAATCGTAGGTATTCTTGCAATGTTGTAGGTGTATACTCTTTTATGTTATAATGATCCCTCAGGTTTTATTCGCAGTCAGTGTGTAAGTGTGAACCACAGTAATATTATTATAATTAGGGATGTAAGTCTCTGTCTTTTTGATACGTTATGACTCCCAATTGGCTATATCCTTGTGATGGAATTTTATAAGGAAATGTGTATGAAGGGCACAGGATATTGTTTGCAGTGTGATTTACAGTTGTAGTCACGAAATTTTGAGACCTTATCGAATGGTGACAGAAATATGTTGGCAATTGATTCTCATAACTTGGAAATACGGCGATAGACAGACACGTTGGATATGCACGTCTACAGACCATGTTTCCGTGTAGTAAGCTGGAAGCTCAGTGGCTAAAGAGCTTGCTTACGAACGTCGTGGTCTATGGTTGAAATCTCCGTCGGGGATCAGATTTTTAAAAATTGTTTTTCATCGTAAGAGTCAGGCCTGGGTCGTAGGTTATTCGGATTGAATGTTAAAATGTAGATATTAGAAAGTTAGGGGCGCAATGCGAGGCAAATCGTAGGTAGTCTTGCAATGTTGTAGGTGTACACTTTTTTACGTTATAATGATCCCTCAGGTGTTGTTCACAGTCAGTGTGTGAGTGTGAACCACAGTAATATTATTATAAGTACGGAAGTAAGTCTCTGTTTTTTGTTACGTTTTGACGACTAAATGGCTATATCGTTGTGATGTAATTTTATAAGGAAATGTGTATGAAGGGCACAGGATATTTTTTCCAGTATGATTAACAGTTGTAGTCACGAAATTTTGAGATCTTATCGAATAGTGACAGAAATATGTTGGAAATTAATTCTCTTCAAGATGCAGGTTCGACGGTAGAATGATATAGCGATAGCTTTCCTGTCATATTATGCCGACTCGATATTGTTTGGGACTAATCCTTCGTTACCAACAACTTACTATATTTAATTCTGGCAAAAAAATTCTTAATCCACGCGTACGAAGTTGCGGGTACGAGGCTAGTAAAGAGATACACGTGTTATGGATAAAGGGGCATGCCTGTATTCAGCATAATGAAACAGTCGACCGCATAGCCAAGGCAAGCACAATAGAAGAAGATATACAATACGTTCAACTTCCACATACAGATTTCGTATCTATTATTAAAAAAGAGGCGTTTCGAATCTGGTCCAATTCATGGACTACTACACAATGCGAAAGAGGAAAATATTACTCACAAATCCAACCTAATATCCCAACTAAAGTATGGTTCGGGAATTCCACACTAAGTAAAAGGCATAAAACATCTATTATTCGAATGAGACTGGGACACGGATGTTACCCTCAACACCTATTCAAAATCGGAGTGGAACACTCCCCGTTTTGTCCGGAGGACCAAGGAGAGATATCAGATATAAATCACATAGTCCTGGCCTGCAGCCGCAACCTGTTACCCACAAAAAACCTATACACAAGTCTGGTAAAGATTAAACTTCCCCTTCCCGTCTCCGTACCTGTCCTGCTCAATTCAAAACGTCAAGACGTATACAAGGCGATTGCTATTTTTCTTAGTGAAGCAAACATTAAATTGTAATGTATAAAACGTAGCAAGCAACCATAAAGACGGTTAGCTCATATGAGTGTGTAATATAAGGATATTTACAATGCAAGAGCCTCACATCAATATATTCATTACAAAAGAAACAAGACAAACAATAATAGTAAAGATTAGGGGAAAAACATGGTAAAGCCAATTCAAACAATGTTTATTATAAATCACCACTTTTGTGTATATTCTGTATTAACCGAATTAAGCTCCTCTGTTATGTAAATAACAACGTACAATCCAACCTTGTTTAAATCATTTAAACTGTATAAATATAACAATAAGAGAGGAAGTATACTTCCTATTATTTATAAAAGCTTAAACGGCATTAATATAGATATTTATAGAAATATAATTAAGAACCATTTAGTTAATAAATATAGTTAAACACCATATAAATGTAATCACAACTACAGACATGTGTCAACTTACAAAGACTTGTGTAACTTTAGCATCTTGTTGTAAAAGGAAGTAAAGATAACAAGCCTGAAATGTATATAAGAATTGTAAAACTAGAAGATGACTGTATGGTCGGCAGGACCAAAGGCCAATAAAATAAATTTAAAAAAAAAGTGAATCAATACGGAAGTAACTGTGTTTGTTGTTGGATTAGCACGGCGAAGCATTGGGAGGACCCGGCAAACATAGTCTCTTCGTTATATGAAGACAAACACAGCCCCGATACCTTTTTTAAAGCTATCACTGGTTCTAGAAAAAATTAAAATTATATTAAAAATATCAAGGAGCGGTCTGGTAACTCAATGATTAAGGATTCAAATCCTGTTGTGCCCAGGAGTTTTAATGAGTTTCATATCAGCTATGCCAGGACGTTAGATGATTCGGATTCCACGTTAAATTGTAGGGCCCATAGGAACTAGCTGTCCTACCTTTGGCACAAAGATTATGACTCCGGGAGGATGCAATCAACCTTCAGGTTGTGAATTAAATTAGTTTAAAAATATCATTTGATTAAAGTAGTAGTTAATGTGTGGTTTTCAGTTATTTGAAGACGCAAATACTATCAGCGTCATAAATAAAACATATTTGTGTACCTACACTTCCAGCAACGTGGATGGTTATTTATGGTTAGACACCTCTGATATTTTATTTTATTAATTTTAGGCATAATTGTTGAAATGATAATTAAATAATTAATGTTAGTTAAAATATGTTCATGAATAAACCTATAACAGATACCTTCAACTTCAATAAATTTGTTTTTGTTAAGAAGGCCTGTTCTTCGTATATAGTTTGAGATTTTTAATGTATACTATTGATTAGTAAGGTTTCTGTGACTTATCCGTCTAGTGCAGCTAAATAAATTTCATTTAGCTGTACAAGACGGATAAGTCACAGAAACCTTATTATTAAAGCAGCTAAGGAAAAAAGGTCTGAATCTCAACATATTGATTAGTGTTTTAAATAAGTCAAAGATTGTTAGTAAAGAAATAGAACTCAGCTGAGAAATGAAGATTTTGATTTAATGTTACCTAACAATGGAATTTAGGTCTAATAAACATCCTTCACATACTGGTAATGAAATTTCGTGTGTATAAGATGTGTGATTTTATAAAGTAAATTATATAAGACTTAACGTAAAACAGTTTTGAATACCTGATGACTGATTGTATCAATATAATTTGTTTGTTTAAGAACATTTAATTTAAATGCATTTATTGAAATTTCCAACAGCCGTCTAAGCGTTAAAGCGAGTTGTCTACCTCTCACTCTCTTCACAATATAACTCATTTCTAATTGGACCTCGTCATGACAATTTTTTTATTTTACTTTTGTTATCTTTGGGCAATAAACTCGATGTATTTACGTATTTATCCGTTGTTTCGCACACGCGAGTCTTGGCGTGTATAGAAATACTCAGCTTTTTTAGTTTAGTATCAAATATTAACTTGGAGAAGCAAAAAATATAGATTTCATTTAAAGATTTTCCTTGCTTTTAGTTACTATCTGAGATTCAGTTTTCGTACTATAGTTAGAAAATTTTTGTTATACTTATATTTTAACACAACATAATATATGAAAAATAAGAAATTAAAGCTACATGAAACATTATCGCTAACGGTCCAATATGAAATTTGAGACACATTTTCCGGAGAATAGAAACTGACTATTAATACAAAAACAAATGTACCTAAGACATAAAGACGACACGAAAGTTACCGTCTGCGATAGTTTTGACAGTACATTCAACGGCCATTTATAAAAATATCTTCGCCGCCACGATAGCATATAAAACAACGATTCTAAAATTGCTGGCCAGTTTTCGTATGCCATATATGTATAGTACGTTCTCATGCCGTAGGTATAAATAAAATGTATTTTTTGCTTATATCTTCTACACATCCAACCGAACTTCTAGTCATCTTTCATCATCGTTTCTCAAAATCGAAATGGTTACATTGAAATTCGGCCTGGACCAGAAAAAAATATGTCGCCATTGTCCTATGTAAATATAGGAATGGACATGCACAGCGGTTGTTTTTTTTTTTTTCGTGATTACACTTCATCACTAACATTGCAATCATTAAAGCAGCTTATTAATTATTAACAATAATTAAATGCCTCATGCCTTTTGTTGTTCAGGTTGTATTTCGACCCAACCACAATCTATACGGATATTGCCGCTTCAAAATCAAGCGATACAGATACACTTAAACGCATGAAGTGCATCACTAAATACATTTTTTTGTAATGGCAGGATTTCAAGATTCAAAGTACTGCCAGCATAAATTATAAGAACTAATTTCAAAATACAACTTCAGTTTGAACTGCAAGAGCACTAAAACACGCGGAATAATACATTTTTGTATCGCCATGTAGAGTTTATTCTTGTGGTTAGGTTAAAATACGGACTAGAGCAGATTAAAAACGTCACCAAACGCGTAAGGAACTGTATATATAAGTGATTTTGACTTACGATATCTCGAGAACTACCGCTAAACGATATAATTGATTATCACTAGCAAATTGCGGCGATACGGTATACTTAGTGAAAATTCTGTATTATTTATATTAAACACAAAATTACTTACCATAAATATTACACTTCTGTTACTCTTATTGAAAAGTTAATATATTGTGTAGCGGTTTGAGTAACATTTCCTTTTAATTATACTTATCAAAATACATGAAAGCGGGAATATATGGCCAAAGAAAAATAAAATATATACAATCCAGAGATCAGTATATTCGTCTGTGGTCAAACGCTTCAGATCAATTTTTTAAACAGAATTCTAAGGTAAATAGTGTGATTTTTTTATTTAATTTTTTTGTGCAAGGAGTGAACATCTCAATTACGGTGTGTTCCGTATCTCTTACTTTTAGGTCTAGAATGTATTTAATTATTTCCTCCATTCCTCGGTACATAGAAGTCATTAGCTATTTCCGAAGATTTTGATAGGGACCATTAGCTCAAAAAATTTGATAACCCCGTCCAAAATGCTGCTGTAGTTTTTGCGGGGCTCCCGTTCAAATAAAGAGACACGCGCAGTTTGCTTACAGCCTTATAATAGTATAAATAACATAATCCAAGTAATTTTAATCGGCGAGTTATTTATGTTCGAAAGAACCTAAGATCATTGAGATATTTCAAGGAACAAGAGTCATACTTTGGAAATTAAAACCACCTGATGACCGAAAACTATAATCTTGGAATTAATTCGTCAACAACCTTGCTGCAGTGTTGTCATAATTTTCGTGTAAACATGTAATTCTAAAGTGAGTTGGTCAGGGTTTAATTCCGGTATCGTTTCTAATAAAATTAATATATCTTTGCGCATTTGTGAAATACTTTCTGCCAGATCCCTTCTACTTGCGGTTACATCTTACACATGTTCCTTGAAGAAACAAACTAGTCACTGAAAAATCAGGAATGTATGTACACGTTATGGGCCAGGAGAACTTCTTGGTAGCAAGATGGTATTGATGAATTTCAGTGGTTTCTTACATATTTATACATTTTACTACCGTTTACAGACGAAACTCAAACTTCTTAGTAAAAACTACTTCTTTATTGGTTGGTTTCACCCCCCCCCTCAATAATTTGGGTTCTGTTATTCTCTTTCTATAGATATTTGTTTCAGTTTTTGTTTTGTTTTTGGATATCTAATAGTAATATCAAAAATAATTATTTGCCTCCTTAGTAATCTATAGTTTTTGTTTTGTTTTTTTACCAAATCTTGTTTCCATTGTAATTTCGTCCTTAATAGAGATCACACACACACACACACACACATATATATAGTTTTCTGTCGGAATATACAAATATATTCTACGCTGATGCTATCAGACACGAAGTATTCACACACTACAGCACGTCAGAAACCTTTAAACATAACATTATTCATTACTCAACACGAATTTTCAATTTAATATGTGGTGTGGATTATTAAGAAAAATCTCATATAATTGAATTTTTATTGAAATAACTCAAGTAAATGTATTTCTGATGCTTTAATTACAATTTTCATTCAATAGCATTTCACTTAGGTTGCACAGCTGTGGAAAAATTGATTTCCGTAACATTATATATCTTATTGATCAAATTTGCATAAAAATACATCGCACCGGGATCTCAAGAAATATACAGTGGCATTTATATCATTGAAATATGATGTAGAATTGAGTTCGGTATCATGCGGCAACTGCAGACTCGGAAAGAGTGACGACTCTGTATGTATACATGTTCTCTGTGAGTCACAAACCATTGGGTGGCAGAGGGTGCTTTGCACCATAATTAATCTCTACTCCGTGCATTCCAATCCCGAATAGCACGAGGGAAGAAAGAATTTATTTAAGCAACAGTGTGGCATCTTATTTCCATAAACTTATCACTCCTGTCATTGCGGCCCAAATAGGTTGGTAGACGAAGTATATCACCGCAATAATAAATGAAAATGTGTGTAAGCATATTTACCAATACGTTCAAACGAAGCCTGGGTTGTCTGTCTCCAGAGTATTCCAGCCCAATCTACGAATCAATTCCGTGACGCTTTCATGAGGATTGTAGCAATCGGTCACGAATCGATTGACTGTTTTCTGTGTTTTCCTATACTGTCAATCAGCTCCTTACGAAACGCGTCCAAAACGGAGCAGCAGCAGTCCAAATCTGGAAGCACGAGAGTTTTGTTCGCTGTTCCCTTTGTTTCCAAATAAAAAAATTTCAAGATTCGACCTATGAATCGCAGCTTAGAATTAGAATTAATGGTCAAGTCACATTCCATTTGTTTTGTACTGTTACGCCCAAATACTTCACGGAATCGGCATATCAATAAATGAACTGTTTACTTTGTACTTCTGAACAAACTGTTTCGCTTTGTTAGTTATCACCATTGCCTTGCCTTTTTTTTATAATTAAGAGTAGTTTGCCATTTGTCGCACCACGCTGAAATAACATCCAGATCACAATGAATTTCTAAACAATCGTTCGAATTCCTAACTTCCCTATAAATGAACGCATAAGTACAAACAATAAAGCCTGAGAGAGTAAACTAAAACAAATATATACCACTAATAGATAAAATACGATACAAAACTAGGCTACTGCTCTCAACTGCTACTGTCGAGTTCTCCTCCACCTATCTTCCAACTACTTTAATACGAGTTTTTGATTGACCCTGCTGTGTTGCGAAATACCTGTCCTGACATGTTGGTAACATTCCACCGGGCGTTATGAATCGTCTGTTTGTGAGATAGTGAAATCATATACTATCAATATTTTAGTTGTTAGTCATACTACATTCTAATAATACACGCCAGTTTTTTAACTTTTTTTTTTTTAATCATCTTCCTATTTACTCAGAATACGTATAGTTTCATTCATGGAGTGTTTTTTCGTAAGTAAGTTCTATTGATTGTTGGGAATGTATATGGCGTATAAAGGCTAGGGCGGGTATTGGTTGAAGAATTCGTAGTGGTGCGTGATCATTAACACAAGCTGGCACTTGGTTTCAAATGTAAGGCATACATTGGTGTTGAGGCCTGGGAGGATATTGGTAACAGAATGAAGAGTAGTGCATGGAATTGTGGAGATAATCATGACCATAAGCTGCCATTTCTTTTGTAGGTAAACTAGTCGATGATTTACTTAAATTGCCCAGAGAAGTTCTGATTGTTTCACCAAAACCACTGAAGGAATTTAAGATTAATGTTTGTAAAGGACAAAAAATTGGTGGGTGGGGAAGCTAAACTTAGGGAATTTACGATGAAAATTAATAAGAAAAGAGAAAATTGGATTTTAGGGAATTTGACATCTGCTCCTCTTTTCTGTTGGCTTTTCACTTCTTTGGCTAAACTCTGAATGACCGGACGGAGATTCGGACTTAGATTGCTCATATAACTCAACGCCCCCGGCGTCACCAGTGTGTTCCGGCAAAGAATCTAGAAGTGTTACGTCCCCACATTTTTTTGTCTTTGTTCGAATCGGCGATTACAAATACGTTCACTAGCAAGTTAAATTCCTTTACGTCACAAAGTTGACAGAGATCCCCTGACTCCTGATTGGCTAGAAAAATTCTGGCAGAACTCTGCTTGCTTCGGATTGATTGAAAATACTGTGTATAAATGTTTATTTTGTATGGTACCTGGGTATTTTAAAAATTTGAAAGATTACTCCATAATGCTAAAATTTGAATGCGGAATGCAGCAGTATCGAAAATAATTGTATTTCACTATAAACGGCCTGAGAAAAATCGGAGCCTATATACTTCATCAAGTAACATTTCTTTTAAATTTATTAGTGTTTATTTTTTAAGGGCAATGCCGTCTCGCAGCTTCGTGGATAAAGCGCTCGCCTACAAATTTCAAGGTTCCTGATTCGAAAACCACTGTAGCCAAGATTTTTTAAGAGGTTTGTTTAGTTTACATGAGTATGCTTTCATTTGAGCCCCACGCTTCTATTCTCGGTACCAGGGAGCCTTAGGTCATCACCAGGTGAAACGACTGAATTAAGTCTTACGCAGGTGCCCTTATATTTTACTTGAGTTTCTTATAGAACATCTTATCCTCGATTATGAATGGGACTCGTTAATATTTTCTGAAGATAACGCTTTGACAATATTTAGCTTGATTCTTTGGAAAACTTTCCACCCCTTTACTACTTGAACCGAAGAAAATACTTTAGCAATATTTAGTGTGCTTAGTCGGAGCACGCAGCATAGCGTATGCAATGGTGCGGAAATATTTCTGTGTACTTCCTATGTTTCATCGACGAGGAATTTAGCGAGAGTGGACAATTAGAGAGAGAGAGAGAGAGAGAGAGAGAGAATAGGGCTAAATACGGTTAGTAAATTGAATACAAACGTATGAACCGTGGATGAAAAATGCACAAGTGTTTAAAATTTCATCCACTTCTGATTTAAGCTCTTTTAAGGTACCAATGGTGGACACAACCGCAACACACACACACACACAGATATATATATATATATATATATATACGCAAATACAACCAGAAATTCGTATAATTCATATATGAAAGATATGTTTAATCCAACTAAAAGACCTCTAGTTGGGTTAAAAAAGAAGGTTTCGAAGAGATTTTATCAAATTCGAACGGTTGTAGGCACACTTCCTCATAAGTATCAATTTTGTGCACTCACATGGGATAAACCTTTTTTTAACATGAAATATCCATTTCAACTCCTATCTGAAATTCAAAAAGTTCCTTCAGTAAGAGATGAAATAATTATGGAGAAACGTATAACCAACATAATCACGCACCTTGACAGAAGACTATCGTGACTAGAGTTGAATGATAATAGCAAGCAGATATAACAAACACCTTAATAGTTATTAAGTTGAATGCAATGAGAAGCTCCATGGTACTTAGAAATCAGGGAGATAGGGCAGGAGATACTACATGTCTTCGAGAACTATATTCCCGTGAGGCAAAAATCCCATTAAAGTTAAAATGCAACTCTTGGGAAAGAGTTCCTGATGGTCGCAGTATTAATTGTTCATTGATTGGGGAAATGAAGACGAATGACGTCAAACCGTCTCCAATCTGTTTACCTGTAGTTTCTAACGATGTGCCAGCAGCAGTATAGATACGAAGTGACGTCAGCTCAGATCAGCACTAATGACGCTTATAAATCAAGTAGCCGGTAAGCTTACAGTTCCGTGAATCAAGGAGAGAAGCTACTTCGTGGAATGTTTTCCAAGCGAATCCACCTTAAAGTTTTAGAGTTCTGCCGTAGTAATAACCTGGCAGCTAAATGCCACCCAATTAGAGGATCTATCGATTAAACATAAAAGAAGTAGTCAAAATAAACTCTTAAAACCTTTATTTTTACTGACGTCTACTATTTTTTTTAGCAATTGTATATTGCGTGACACTACAGTTTTGCAGGTATGAAAAATTACGGTGAATAAACGATACTCAGTCAGCAATAAAGTGTTTGTTGAGAGGAAGAAAATCAATAATTTCACTAAGACATTTTTTTTTTGTTTCTTGTCGTCAGCCTTACGTCTGGTTTGATGCAATCCCCCATCCCTTCCTATCTTGGGCTAAACTATCCATTTCACCATACCCTTTACAACACACGTCCTCGATTATCTGCTTAATAAATTCTAATCTCTGTCTTTCTCTGCAGTTCTTACCTTCGAAAGATCCCTCCACTAACAAGTTAACAAATGCATCATGTCTCAAAATATGACCCACCATTATGTCTCCTCTTCCTCTAAGACTTTTCCACAGACTTTTTTCCTCACACATCATTTACAAAACTCGTTCATTTCGTGTTTTATCTGTCCACGCAATATTCTGCATCATCCTATACCACCTTTTTTCAAATGCTTCAATGCCGCTTATATAGTAGGTGAGTGTTTTTTTTTTTTTTTTCCTGGCACTTTATAGTCTTTAGTAAAAATAGCCAAAGTCTGAACAGCCCTATTCATGACACACCAATGATAAGAGATTGAGCATTCATGGGAGATTTGCAGCCCACCTGTGGCTCAGTAAACTCACCAATATTTGCAAATTGTAGGTATGGAGTATTGCAATTTATGGAGCTGCAGCATGGACTCCAGGAAAAATGAAAATTTAACCATTTGAAATGTGGTACTATAGAACGATGTGAAAAATTAGGTGAAGAGGTATGGAAAGAAATGAACGTGTTTTGATAATGATGGCCGTATATTCTGTAAATTTTAATGAATCAGTGTAAAAAAAATTGCATATATTTATTTAACAACCAAAATACCAGCAAATAAAGCCTGCACTTCTGTCATTAGTAGAAGCGATTCCCGTAAGAATGTGCTCTTTCGAGTTAATGTGTACGGTCGATTACATGAAAACGACATATGAGAGTTGCATACTGTCAGCTTGAACTCGATCATTTCGCCCAAAGTATGCACCCCGCTAACACAGATTCACGTGGATAACATATAGCTTCACGAATTAAAAACATGAGAGGTCTTGATATTTTTCCGTATTTAGTTGGATAAACTTTTAACATCCAGTACCATATTGTTCCCTCTGTAAAAGTGTCCGGTCTAAAGGCTACGCGAATCGCTTGCATTCATTGGGAATTAGTGACGGTGGGCTTCCCCCCCCCCCCCCCCCCCCCCCCCCCCCCCCCCCCCCCCCCCCCCGTGTAGATGAGACGTATTGTTCATCCTAGGCGACCGACCGCCCCACTCCTTGGCACAAAAACGCTGGTTTTTGGGATAAAGTTCAACCATTCATATAAACTCAATTATTATATGAACGCTTTATTCTATCAAAACACGGCTTGTTGGTAAATTCATTTAAGAACATGTCTTTCCCAACAACATGAAAGACGATATATTTGAGGTGAAAACGAGTATTTTTTATAATACCTTCAGTGTATTAACCGGAGTTATCATGACACCGAACCCTCAAAATTTTAATTCGTTACAATCTGTGAAATTTTTGTGTATCAAATACATAAATAAAACATTTAGACGGATTTATCAGTTGGGGATTATGTAAAAACAGATTATTACGATTTGAAATTAGCTGAATAATTCATTAATAATCGGTTTTACATTAAATACTCACGCTGTGTTAGATTACGCAATAATTGAATAGCAAAATAATCTGTTGGTTTTAATCACAATTAGTATTTAATCACAAATCATATAGCTTTTAATCAACTTACCATATTACTTACTTATGGTAAAAAATTATAATAACAGATATTGTTTGGTCAGTTGAAGAGTTTTTAGTAACAGTACTACTGGGTTGCTGATTAAGACATAAGATATTAACGTTGCATAACTGCGGTAATTGTCGTTAGATTAAAATTTATTTTAAAACCATTTGCCGTAAAATGCATTAAGTAGGGGGTCTACCTGAATGTAGATACTTCATGTTTTCTATATATATGATATGTATTTTGTAGAAAGTGACAAGGAAGTAAAGAATGAACAAATATTTAACTAGAAGTAGACAAGAACCTACGAGCATCAGATCCATGGGCCCACTCGTTACCATTCATCCACTTTGACTTGTGCAAATAAAAGCGCCTCATCTATTATATAAGCGGAGTAAGGTTATATAATGATATAAAATACCATCAATAAATAGCTATTGATAAACTGTATAAAGTATCAAACTGTTACATCAGAAGTAATCAGTTAAATAAAACTATGATAGATCAAATGGGAAGAAAAATATTTTTCCATGTCATCGATGTCTCTGTTCTTTTGATAACGTCTAGCTATGAGACATGATTCCTTGTATGCGGAACTGACTTAAGCACTGCTTGGAGGCAGAAAAAGAGACAACTTTGCAGGAAATAAATATGGCAATATTGTACCAGGAAATAAGTCTTAACTTTCCTATTTCCATTGGCCTAGAAGAATACGTTTATTACACGTAAAGCGAATAATTTTTCACGAGCAGCACTTTTAATTTAAGATTTTATTAATTCTGACTACATTTATCCAACTTATATTAATAAGGCTGTTAATCATAGGTGGTGTTTAAAAATATGGTGGGAATCCATGTTAATTGTACGAGAGCAATCCAAAAAGTAAGGTCTTCCAAGAATTTATAGATTAAAAATATATTTATTTTCTATATTGTATACATCATTTTGAAGGCTCAACAAATTATCTATTTTTCTACATCATTACCATTAAGGAACACTAATTTTTGTAGACGTTGTGACAGTTTATGTATCACCGGGCGTGATGAGATAAACGGTGACGCTCTGGCCGCTCATTAGGGAGGACGCTGGTTTGAATCCTTCTTCGGCCATCCAGATTTGGGGTTTCCATGGATTCTCCAAATCACTGAATGTGAATATCGAATAGTTCCATTATAAGGGCAAGGCCAAAATTCTTGACACCACTGCTATCCCTCTAATGACATCGATGCCGACAAGGCGTAAAATCATAAGCAGAAAAAAAGAAGTTTTTGTATGCTCAGCTTAGGAAAAGGTGTTAGTTACTGGGTACCAAATCCGGACTATCGTGTGGGTGAGTGATAATTTTCCAACCAAAGTTTTTCAGGGCTTTATCGTGGAGAATGCCTTTAGTCAAAATTCCTCTCCTTCAGTTCTGAATTGCCCTTTTTTCTATTTTCATTGTTTCACAGTAGCTACCTGTATTTATTGTGGTCGCGCCAGGCATGAGCTCGACTAACAATACCTCATTCTGAGCCATTGTTTTTTGTTGTTGTTGTTTGTTGCATTACGTTTCGTCGACATCGAAATCATTAGACGGGGGAAAAGACTTGTGGCAACGAACGGGAAGGAATTGGGGCATGGCCTTGTAAAAGAATCATCCTAGCATTTGCCTGGAGTGGTTTGGGGGAACCATAAGAAACCAATGTCTGGATGGCCGAAAGGAAATGCGAACCCGCCTCCTCCATAATACGAGGCTAGAGCGATTATAACGGGTGACGAAACGTGAGCCTGAACAACAGTTACGCGAGTGGCGACATCCTTATTCGCCGAAAGCTGGTATTTGTTTATATTATTATTCGGACGTAATTCCAAACAAATAATGACACAGAAAAATTCATGCTTTGTTAAGTAATTAGCATGCAATCCCCGTAGGCATCAAATCGCAATGCTGTAAAGCACATAAAGTAATTATGTTAAAAAATTACTAATAGAATTGTAGAAAACGGAAAAAAACGCTAATTTAAGAACACTCTGATTCTAACACTGATTCTCAACGAACTTTCTTTACTTACTTAATTGTCCTACTATAGTAATCTTGTTATAAAATTTTGAGTGACAATGGTGGCTTAATTTGTTACAGTACTATTATTTAGTTCTATGCAATTTCCTCTCATGTATAATATTTTTGTTTTCGTTGATGGCGGTGCATAATCATTATAGTCATCCTACAGAATTGATTTTAGTTCTATTCTAAAATAAGTATTTTCTAAACATATGTGCAGTTTGAAAAAGGACAGACGACGTGATTTCGACGCAGGTAGAATCCCGAATAGGTACACTCTTTGGGAAAAAAACAATCTGGCAATGGGTGTCAGAGTCTAAGTCCCTAAAATCGCACAATCCGGCAACATGGTACAGTATGTCTTGTGAGGTAACAAGTGCTTCTATTAGCTCCACCCAACGTACTAACCAACTGGCGAGTATTCAATTCAGCGCCATCTATAATTAAATTCCTTATACCAATGCCTGGAACAAAAAAGGAAGACTCCGCTCACTGACTATTCTTATTGGCTCATTTGACGATATCATCTGAAAATCCTATTATACTGGTTTTGTCTTCTCGAACACTTGCAATTTCATCCTTACTTCTTTTATTGCTTCCTCCACATAAAAGTTTAATATTAGTGGCAATAAACTAAAACCATGTCTGACACCCGTTTCAACTGATTCGAGTCTCTCATGATTCTCTACTTTTATTATAGCCACTTGATCCTTATATAGAGTATAAAGTGTTCTTCTATCTCAGTATTTTACACCTGACTTAGATTTTGAACATCTTGTCCCTCCTAACATTATCAAAAGCTTTTTCCAAATCAAGATACGCCATGAATGTATCTTTCTTTTTCTTGACCGGTAAATTCAGAATTGACTCTTGCAGCACGGTTTTTCGTGACTTAGGGTGGTGGTGTAACGGTTAGCGTTCTGGCCTCGCATTCGGGGTTCGAATCCCCGTCCGGGCATCCAGATTTGGGTTTTCCATGGTTTCCCAAATCACTCCAGGCAAATTCCGGGATCCTTCCTTCAAAAGGCCATGGCCGAATTCCTTCCCATTCCTTGCCCCCCATCTTTTCCCGTCTCTAAAGACCTCGCTGTTAAGCAGTTAAAAAAGAAAAGTTTTTCGAGAACCCAAATAGTAGCTACTGTACATATAATATAATGCCTGTCTCAGAATGACCGGCAGGAATTTCTTTTGAAAGTTGTGACATTATCACAATTATTTTGTTATTGTTATTAATATTAAATTATGTATTATTTACTAGATATAAGTGGAATAAATAATTGTATTAATGTTTATAACCTTAGTTATATTGTCGCTGGGTTTTCACAGTATGTAGTATGTGCAGTAACCATGCCTAGCTTAGTGTTTTTTGTATTAGTATAAATCCGTGACCCTGACGAGCCATCTGCGAGGCAATAGTTGTTGGTTTGGGCGGCTGTATTATTTATAAAGGCGCAGGGTTGAGGAGGAAAAAGTCAGCGGCTGGTCTCGCTAAGAGACAGGTGTATGTTGCCAGAGCAGCCCCTATAATGTATGAAAATGTTTTAGTGAAGAATAGTAATAAGAAGCAACAAATTCTCAAGCAGAACGATCATTTACTTACGTACTATTTACATACTTGACAAGCTGACGGCTTACAAGTCTAAAATGAGGATAATGTGGGCTGACCTCAAAATTACACGTCCTATTTCTACAAGAATTGCCCCTAGCAGCTCGCAAAGATCAAATATATACATTCAATATGAACATTGTTGGGGGAAAACTGAGGATTAAAATGTCGGTGTGGGAAGATCAGTGTCAAAAAAGGAAACCAGTATTAACCGCTTTGTAAAAACAATGTTTCCATCTACTACGATAATTGTGAATTACACTCTAGTTGCGGAGAGTAAAAGAGCCGATTTATATATTTTTTTTTAACAATTAGCAATGTTATTGCTCAGCGTGATAATTTCATTCCAGCTAACTCTTAATATTTACTGAAAGAGATACTTGAAAAAATTGTAAAACATTATGGAGAATAAGTTCACATCCATACTGAAATTTCTTATTTTATCACATTCTATTGAGACAGCTAATTTCTGCAGGTTAGCAATCGATTTGATCTATTTGCTGAAGTACACTCCTGGAAATTGAAATAAGAACACCGTGAATTCATTGTCCCAGGAATGGGAAACTTTATATACACATTCCTGGGGTCAGATACAACACATGATCACACAGACAGAACCATAGGCACATAAACACAGGCAACAGAGCATGCACAATGTCGGCACTAGTACCGTGTATATCCTCCTTTCGCAGCAATGCAGGCTGCAATTCTCCCATGGAGACGATCGTAGAGGTGCTGGATATAGTCCTGTGGAACGGCATGCCAAGCCATTTCCACCTGGCGCCTCAGCTGGACCAGCGTTCGTGCTGGACGTGCAGACCGTGTGAGACGACGTTTCATCCAGTCCCAAACATGCACAATAGGGGACAGATCCGGAGATCTCGCTGGCCAGGGTAGTTGACTTACACCTTCTAGAGCACGTTGGGTGGCACGGGATACATGTGGACGTGCATTGTCCTGTTGGAACAGCATGTTCCCTTGCCGGTCTAGGAATGGTAGAACGATGGGTTCGATGACGGTTTGAATGTACCGTGCACTGTTCAGTGTCCCCTCGACGATCACCAGACGTGTACGGCTAGTGTAGGAGATCGCTCCCCACACCATGATGCCGGGTGTTGGCCCTGTGTGCCTCAGTCGTATGCAGTCCTGATTTTGGCGCTCACCTGCACGGCGCCAAACACGCATACGACCATCATTGGCACCAAGGCAGAAGCGACTCTCATCACTGAAGACGACACGTCTCCATTCGTCCCTCCATACACGCCTGTCGCGACACCACTGGAGGCGGGCTGCACGATGTTGGGGAGTGAGCGGAAGACGACCTAACGGTGCGCGGGACCGTAGCCCAGCTTCATGGAGATGGTTGCGAATGGTCCTCTCTGATACCCCAGGAGCAACAGTGTCCCTAATTTGCCGGGAAGTGGCGGCGCGGTCCCCTACGGCACTGCGTAGGAAGCGACGGTCTTGTCGTGCGTCCGTGCGTCGCTGCTGTCCGGACCCAGGTCGACGGGCACGTGCACCTTCCGCCGACCACTGGCGACAACATCGATGTACTGTGGAGACCTCGCGCTCCACATGTTGAGCAATTCGGCGGTACGTCCACCCGGCCTCCCGCATGCCCACTATACGCCCTCGCTCAAGTCCGTCAACTGCACATACGGTTCACGTACATGCTGTCGCGGCATGCTACCAGTGTTAAAGACTGAGATGGAGCTCCGTACGCCACGGCAAACTGGCTGACACTGACTGCGGCGGTGCCCAACTGCTGCGCAGCTAGCGCCCTTCGACGGCCAACACTGCTGTTCCTGGTGTGTCCGCTGTGCCGTGCGTTTGATCATTGCTTGTACAGCCCTCTCGTAGTGTCCGGAGCAAGTATGGTGGGTCTTACACACCGGCGTCAATGTGTTCTTATTTCAATTTCCACGAGTGTAGAATGTGAAGAAGGATTCATTTTTTTAAACATTTCTATGAAAAGATTGAAATTTTACCCCATTGGTTACTAGGAAAGCGATCAGCTTTTCTCCTTAATTTTGATTTAATGAAACTTCTTAATCAAGGGATTAATATAACAATATCTCCCAGATAAGAGGGGGATAGCTGCTAAATACAGAAAAAAGGGAGAGAGGGGCCAAAATGAAAGAGAGAGAGAGAGAGAAATTAAATTTGAAATGCGTTTCTGATTTCAGATATTGTTTTGAAACCCACTCTCTCACACTACTACTCATATAATTCCATTTACGATTTTTTAACCTTGCTTTAAGTAGATTTTTAAATAATTTTATGGATGTCATCATAGACCAAATATGAAAAGTATTGAAAAAGTGAATCTAATGGGTGAACGGTAACGCTATGGCTCCTCATTCGGGACGACGCGGGTTTGAATCCTCATTGGCTGTCCAGATTTGGGTTTCCCTTCGTTTTTCCAAGTCACTCCAGGTAAATGGGATTATTTCTTCGAAAGTCCATGGTCCGAATTCGTTCCCGTTCCTTACCTGCAATCCTATCACGCCTTTAATGACCACAAAGTCGACGAGGCTTAGAACCAGGGGCATAAAAAGAAATTGTTACAGTAATATTATTTAGTTTTTCTTCTAGTTGACGATGATGCGAACCCATTACAGTCCACCTTACGTCGCCAGACGATGCGATTACCACGCGGTTGAAGCCCAAGTAGGTTTCTTTCAGTGTTACCTCCTTGAAAGCTTGCATAGTTACGTGTGTAGTTTGTTAAAAAGCACTCAGGTATGAGTCTTTCCTTAAGTATGTTATTCCTGACGATAGCAGGTAAGAATGGACGTTATATTTTTCGCATAGGCCATTTGTAGGTTCGACTAGTTTAAATTAAATGCAAAAATAAAAAACAAAAAAATTGAATGCGCTAACTATAGGGCCACGGAGCGCGTAGTGAACAGACAGCTCTTGCAGTGTGTAAACAATACCTCGGAAGTCAGTTTCATTCATCTCATCTTAGACAGTTTCTCGAAATAATCTGTTTATAATCTTTATATATATAAAAAATCTCATGTCACGATGTTCGTCCGGGATGAACTCCGAAACTACATAACCGATTTAGATGAAATTTGGCTTAATGTGTGTAATTTAGTCCAACTTAAAAGATAGGATAGTTTTTATCTGGATTATAGTCCTCAATATTTATTATTTGCGAAATAAATGTTCATTAAATGTTTGTCATAGGACAATGGTTTGTAATTATTTGTAAGCCACCAAGGCTAAGCGCTCTGCTGGCTATGTGGTTAGGGCGTCTGACTGGAGATGGGAAGGTCCCCGGTTCGAGTCCCTGTCTCAGCGAGGATTTTTATAGACCACTAGCTGACCCAGTCACGCGTTGCTGTGACTTACTAATTATAGTGCGTTGGATTAATGTTATTCTAAACTTCCTCAAGTAGTCAAATTAATATTCACTAATAAAGACAAAAACATTGTAGTCGATTTGGAAATTCAAATGTAATTGGAAAAGAGTTACGATCATAAAAAAATTTAATTTACATTTCATTACAAATTACTGAATTGAAATTATATTAAAATTTATATTTATAAAATAAATAAATAAATTATTTTTTATTTATTTATATAAACTGAAATTTCAGTTATATCTTTAGTCATACTGTTTTTATATTTTTCCCACAAACTCGAAGATTGTGTTGGATAACATGTTGTCAAAATAATTGCAAACAGTTTGACGCATACTATTCGGCGTGGCTGTCAACGCTGCATCAGCAAGTGTCAGGTCCCAATAATTCTCGTCTACCAGCAGCTGCAACTCGCGACATGCATCTTGACATGTATTGAACACTCGACCATTAACTGTTCGTAAACATTCGAAAGAAGCTGGTCCGGGAACATTCACCAATAACAAACGCTGAATGAAACATTCACGTTGTTTTGGATGCACTGTGTAAGTCTTTGCTTTGAATATGCCTGCGATCGAAGGATGTGGTTCTCCTTGTTTACGTGGCTACCATTTTTTTACCTAATTTGTTCCATGAAAAATAGATTGGAACATCGGTATATAATAATATTTTTGCGAATTGGCGGAACACATCAGATTTTTGACACAATGTGAAAAATTCAGTTTGTGGTTTGTCGTTTTTGGTGGCTCAAGTATTCTTTGGAAAATATTTTCTTCTGTGAAATATACACGTTGACCGTTTTCAAGATGTATTGCAAGATGGTGGATGGAAGGGTCTCTTTCATGGATGCGAAAACTAAAATATGCAAGATAACTTCGTTGCTGCTGATGTATCTACCTATTTGGTATGGTGTCATTTTTATTTACATTTTGAACTTCAAATATTGCCAAATCACTGCCTTTATGAACATATTTGCAAACGTACTTAATAGATTTTACAGAACTGCAAAACTCGATATTAATATGAGCCTTATACGTTTTTTGAAAGCAATGGTGAGTATTGTACCACCCACTGATTGTCAATTTCAACTTGGTTTCTGGAATTTGACATTCCCATTGTAAATGTTTGGCCACCATTCTCAGCGTTTCTGTGGCGATACAACGGATAACCATCGATATCCGTAATAGTATTATTCGTATATTCCTTTGGAAAACGGTTCTTACATTTTCCACCTTCCATGCATGGCGATGTCATGTTAAAAGCACCGCACGGTCCGTGGATCGAGTGACTGGTAACAATACCAAACAATTCTTGATCAATTAATGGGTCCGGAATTTCGGCTAAAATTATTTGATCAATTTCTTCTGGACGGATTTTAACTTCAAGCCAAATCAAAATGTGAGAATGAGGCAAACCTCGCTTTTGCCACTCAATCAAATACAGATAACAACGTGTGTTACCGAAAACTGAATGTTTTACGATTAAATCAATCAATGATTTTAATTTTTGTTTGAACACACGTGCCGTGACATCATAACGATGCATTGATTGATGACCTGGTAATAGCAAAGTTTGTATTTCCTCCCAATTTGGATTACATGTAAATGTAATAAACAAATCTGGACGACCATAATGACGTACGTAAGTCATCGCATCTTGTATATATTCCTGCATGTTCCGTGAACTGCCGATGTAGCTTGAAGGTAAAATAAATGCATTACCGATATAATTGGCGTTTAAATTTTCATAAATATTGCCGATAACAGTATCTCGTAAGAGGATTATTCCTCCGATCGTAATTTAGCCTGGGTGTATCGAATAAATCGCAAATACTTGTTTTCAACCTTGGCGTACATATCCACGACGTATTGAAGGCACAGTTGACGATATCGAAGGATATAGTTATCCTAATTACGTCTAATCATCAATCGGGGGGCGTAGTACTTCATTGAAGTAACATTTTTATTTGTTTTATTACCTGAAAAAATAATAAATTAAATAGTAAAAAAAGAATAAGAAATCAATATAGTGGGCCCGCTATAATCCGGCCCATGGTCGGAATACCGCGGGTCTACTGTACTAATAAAATAACGAATTAAATAGTTGAATATTAAATTTACCAGCAACTTGATACTGGAGTGCGTCATACGAACGGCGTAGATCCGAAATTATACTAACAGTTCTATCTTGAAGTGTGACTTTAATCAACTGAGTTACCAACCATAAAAACTGCAACTTCATGTACGGTTGGCGCGATGAATCTGCCAGCGTGTTCTCCTGATGGTAATTTATCAGCTGTGATAACAATTTGATAATTGTCATTTTTTAATTGTGGCGACACAATTGAATAAGTTGATTATTATTTTCCAAACAATTTTCCAACACTACCACAATTGCTCTCTCTTCTGCTTGTTCGATGAAATTATACTGGCACCTAGTTTTCAAACGTCCCTCACAATTTCCAATAGATTTGGAGAAACTTCGGGTCATCGTTTGGCATCGGTATGAACGACCCAATCTTATGGTACACCTAGCCTTGTATTTTGAATTTAGTTTCAAAATGACGTCCATCAGATGTAAGATCGCAAATTTTTGTTGCCCCAAAAGACGTCATCTGGAAGCAAGAATTGAATTTGCGTGTCTTGCGCAGAATAAATTTTGAATCACCGAGCGTGGCGGTGTAACGGTTAGCGTTCTCGCCTCTCATTCGGGAGGACGGCGGTTTGAATCCCCGTCCGGGCATCCAGATTTGGGTTTTCCATGGTTTCCCCAAATCACTCTAGGCAAATGCCGGGATGCTTCCTTCAAAAGGCCATGGCCCAATTCCTTCCCATTCCTTGCCCCCATCCTTGCCCCCCATCCTTTCCCGTCTCTAAAGACCTCGCTGTTGAGAGACGTAAAGCAGTTAAAAAAAAAAAAAAAATTCGAATCGTTTGATTCGCCAGCAAGAAGGATTGTAAATGTTCTGGCGGATTGGGTAGTGGTAATAATACATCTTTTCCTGATGCACAACACATGCCGGCTGCTTCATTGCGGAATTTCAACTCCTGATAATACTGGCATATTTTGCTCATTGCACCGATTGCAGTTTTAGAATGTGCAGATGTGCATATTGGAACGCAAGACGAACAAATGATACACGTGTTAAAGCAGGGCTGATTTACTGTCTCTCTCGTTCTCTTTCTCTAAATGTAGCTATGTGCTGTTCTCGTGCCGCTCTTGTTCTCGATATATTCTGTCACAGACGTTCATCACGCTGTTCTTGAGATTCTTGCATACGACGCTCAGCTGTCCTGATTCTTTGAACTTCCTTACTCGCCACGATTTGTGTTGCTGATTGATGAGCTCTCTCGTCGTGCGTCTTGCCTCTCTGCTACACGCATTGTCGAAGTTAGATTCTTTGGTGACATTTCACTGAAAAATATTTGAATTACAGCAAAATGTGCCTTTCTGAAAGCCTTAAAATAATACACTATAATACAGTGGGTCCATTGAAAAATACAGTAAAATGGAAGTTAAGAACTAATGAGGAAATATAAAATAATATTGAAAAAAAATAACAGAATAAGAAGAATGATATTTTTTTGATACATTTATAGCATGGATGACACCAGGCTTTCAAGAGGTTTAGAAAGATTTGAAACGAAATAATACCAGTGAACTGTATGGAAAGAAAAATTTTTCGATGGGAGACTTTGAATATGGCAGGATTCAAAGGTAGAGAGGAGTGCAATAATGAAGGAGTACCGGGGAGGAAGAAAGAAAAAACAACGGAGAGGAAATTGACACGTGGTCTCTAGCTGACCATAACAAAAAGAAGAAGAAAAATGATAAGCTAGCGAGAAATGCTTACACAATTTCCAATTTATCGTAACGTTTTCTTCAATGTTATATTCATGTGTGTAATTACTTTGTCGTTAGGTATGAAGACACACAAACGATGAACAACAATACAGCATAATTATAACACAATACACAGCACAATTAAAATTGAAGAAACTCACACATATGGCGTAGAATAGACCGTAGCATAAATAAATCGAAATACAACGCCATCTACTGGATTGTTCGATAAATTAACACACCGCCATCTGTTAGGAATAAACTGTAGCATAAATAAATTGAAACAAAACGTGATCTACTGAATGATTACCCAACATAGCTAACTAAGTGTTGTATAGATAAGTTAACACATCACCATCTGTTAGAAACTTATGGAACTATAATAATAATTACGTGTGGTCGTAATGATCTGGTGACTTGGTTTCTACTGGCTGGGCATTCTGCCCCTGTCGTAGCCACCTTTACCTAGCCCGCCCATCCTGCCTGGTACAGGGGACCTACATTTTAACTTCGAATCCGAACCACAATACCGTCCTGGTGTATTTCCTCTTATACAGCATGCTGCGCCTGGGGTTAATGGTCTATAAAAATCCTCGCTGAGACAGGGACTCGAACCGGGGACCTTCCCATCTCCAGTCAGACGCCCTAACCACATAGCCAGCAGAGCGCTTAGCCTTGGTGGCTTACAAATAATTACAAACCATTGTCCTATGACAAACATTTAATGAACATTTATTTCGCAAATAATAAATATTGAGGACTATAATCCAGATAAAAACTATCCTATCTTTTAAGTTGGACTAAATTACACACATTAAGCCAAATTTCATCTAAATCGGTTATGTAGTTTCGGAGTTCATCCCGGACGAACATCGTGACATGAGATTTTTATATATATAAAGATTAACCCCAGGCGCAGCATGCTGTATAAGAGGAAATACACCAGGACGGTATTGTGGTTCGGATTCGAAGTTAAAATGTAGGTCCCCTGTACCAGGCAGGATGGGCGGGCTAGGTAAAGGTGGCTACGACAGGGGCAGAATGCCCAGCCAGTAGAAACCAAGTCACCAGATCATTACGACCACACGTAATTATTATTATAGTTCCATAAGTTTCTAACAGATGGTGATGTGTTAACTTATCTATACAACACTTAGTTAGCTATGTTGGGTAATCATTCAGTAGATCACGTTTTGTTTCAATTTATTTATGCTACAGTTTATTCCTAACAGATGGCGGTGTGTTAATTTATCGAACAATCCAGTAGATGGCGTTGTATTTCGATTTATTTATGCTACGGTCTATTCTACGCCATATGTGTGAGTTTCTTCAATTTTAATTGTGCTGTGTATTGTGTTATAATTATGCTGTATTGTTGTTCATCGTTTGTGTGTCTTCATACCTAACGACAAAGTAATTACACACATGAATATAACATTGAAGAAAACGTTACGATAAATTGGAAATTGTGTAAGCATTTCTCGCTAGCTTATCATTTTTCTTCTTCTTTTTGTTATGGTCAGCTAGAGACCACGTGTCAATTTCCTCTCCGTTGTTTTTTCTTTCTTCCTCCCCGGTACTCCTTCATTATTGCACTCCTCTCTACCTTTGAATCCTGCCATATTCAAAGTCTCCCATCGAAAAATTTTTCTTTCCATACAGTTCACTGGTATTATTTCGTTTCAAATCTTTCTAAACCTCTTGAAAGCCTGGTGTCATCCATGCTATAAATGTATCAAAAAAATATCATTCTTCTTATTCTGTTATTTTTTTCAATATTATTTTATATTTCCTCATTAGTTCTTAACTTCCATTTTACTGTATTTTTCAATGGACCCACTGTATTATAGTGTATTATTTTAAGGCTTTCAGAAAGGCACATTTTGCTGTAATTCAAATATTTTTCAGTGAAATGTCACCAAAGAATCTAACTTCGACAATGCGTGTAGCAGAGAGGCAAGACGCACGACGAGAGAGCTCATCAATCAGCAACACAAATCGTGGCGAGTAAGGAAGTTCAAAGAATCAGGACAGCTGAGCGTCGTATGCAAGAATCTCAAGAACAGCGTGATGAACGTCTGTGACAGAATATATCGAGAACAAGAGCGGCACGAGAACAGCACATAGCTACATTTAGAGAAAGAGAACGAGAGAGACAGTAAATCAGCCCTGCTTTAACACGTGTATCATTTGTTCGTCTTGCGTTCCAATATGCACATCTGCACATTCTAAAACTGCAATCGGTGCAATGAGCAAAATATGCCAGTATTATCAGGAGTTGAAATTCCGCAATGAAGCAGCCGGCATGTGTTGTGCATCAGGAAAAGATGTATTATTACCACTACCCAATCCGCCAGAACATTTACAATCCTTCTTGCTGGCGAATCAAACGATTCGAATTTTTTTTTTTTTTTAACTGCTTTACGTCTCTCAACAGCGAGGTCTTTAGAGACGGGAAAGGATGGGGGGCAAGGATGGGGGCAAGGAATGGGAAGGAATTGGGCCATGGCCTTTTGAAGGAAGCATCCCGGCATTTGCCTAGAGTGATTTGGGAAACCATGGAAAACCCAAATCTGGATGCCCGGACGGGGATTCAAACCGCCGTCCTCCCGAATGAGAGGCGAGAACGCTAACCGTTACACCGCCACGCTCGGTGATTCAAAATTTATTCTGCGCAAGACACGCAAATTCAATTCTTGCTTCCAGATGACGTCTTTTGGGGCAACAAAAATTTGCGATCTTACATCTGATGGACGTCATTTTGAAACTAAATTCAAAATACAAGGCTAGGTGTACCATAAGATTGGGTCGTTCATACCGATGCCAAACGATGACCCGAAGTTTCTCCAAATCTATTGGAAATTGTGAGGGACGTTTGAAAACTAGGTGCCAGTATAATTTCATCGAACAAGCAGAAGAGAGAGCAATTGTGGTAGTGTTGGAAAATTGTTTGGAAAATAATAATCAACTTATTCAATTGTGTCGCCACAATTAAAAAATGACAATTATCAAATTGTTATCACAGCTGATAAATTACCATCAGGAGAACACGCTGGCAGATTCATCGCGCCAACCGTACATGAAGTTGCAGTTTTTATGGTTGGTAACTCAGTTGATTAAAGTCACACTTCAAGATAGAACTGTTAGTATAATTTCGGATCTACGCCGTTCGTATGACGCACTCCAGTATCAAGTTGCTGGTAAATTTAATATTCAACTATTTAATTCGTTATTTTATTAGTACAGTAGACCCGCGGTATTCCGACCATGGGCCGGATTATAGCGGGCCCACTATATTGATTTCTTATTCTTTTTTTACTATTTAATTTATTATTTTTTCAGGTAATAAAACAAATAAAAATGTTACTTCAATGAAGTACTACGCCCCCCGATTGATGATTAGACGTAATTAGGATAACTATATCCTTCGATATCGTCAACTGTGCCTTCAATACGTCGTGGATATGTACGCCAAGGTTGAAAACAAGTATTTGCGATTTATTCGATACACCCAGGCTAAATTACGATCGGAGGAATAATCCTCTTACGAGATACTGTTATCGGCAATATTTATGAAAATTTAAACGCCAATTATATCGGTAATGCATTTATTTTACCTTCAA
Source organism: Vandiemenella viatica (assembly GCA_031002005.1). NCBI lineage: Eukaryota > Metazoa > Arthropoda > Insecta > Orthoptera > Morabidae > Vandiemenella > Vandiemenella viatica. The sequence goes on from CM061921.1 coordinate 196,251,525, forward strand.
GCTACATCGGCAGTTCACGGAACATGCAGGAATATATACAAGATGCGATGACTTACGTACGTCATTATGGTCGTCCAGATTTGTTTATTACATTTACATGTAATCCAAATTGGGAGGAAATACAAACTTTGCTATTACCAGGTCATCAATCAATGCATCGTTATGATGTCACGGCACGTGTGTTCAAACAAAAATTAAAATCATTGATTGATTTAATCGTAAAACATTCAGTTTTCGGTAACACACGTTGTTATCTGTATTTGATTGAGTGGCAAAAGCGAGGTTTGCCTCATTCTCACATTTTGATTTGGCTTGAAGTTAAAATCCGTCCAGAAGAAATTGATCAAATAATTTTAGCCGAAATTCCGGACCCATTAATTGATCAAGAATTGTTTGGTATTGTTACCAGTCACTCGATCCACGGACCGTGCGGTGCTTTTAACATGACATCGCCATGCATGGAAGGTGGAAAATGTAAGAACCGTTTTCCAAAGGAATATACGAATAATACTATTACGGATATCGATGGTTATCCGTTGTATCGCCACAGAAACGCTGAGAATGGTGGCCAAACATTTACAATGGGAATGTCAAATTCCAGAAACCAAGTTGAAATTGACAATCAGTGGGTGGTACAATACTCACCATTGCTTTCAAAAACGTATAAGGCTCATATTAATATCGAGTTTTGCAGTTCTGTAAAATCTATTAAGTACGTTTGCAAATATGTTCATAAAGGCAGTGATTTGGCAATATTTGAAGTTCAAAATGTAAATAAAAATGACACCATACCAAATAGGTAGATACATCAGCAGCAACGAAGTTATCTTGCATATTTTTAGTTTTCGCATCCATGAAAGAGACCCTTCCATCCACCATCTTGCAATACATCTTGAAAACGGTCAACGTGTATATTTCACAGAAGAAAATATTTTCCAAAGAATACTTGAGCCACCAAAAACGACAAACCACAAACTGAATTTTTCACATTGTGTCAAAAATCTGATGTGTTCCGCCAATTCGCAAAAATATTATTATATACCGATGTTCCAATCTATTTTTCATGGAACAAATTAGGTAAAAAAATGGTAGCCACGTAAACAAGGAGAACCACATCCTTCGATCGCAGGCATATTCAAAGCAAAGACTTTACACAGTGCATCCAAAACAACGTGAATGTTTCATTCAGCGTTTGTTATTGGTGAATGTTCCCGGACCAGCTTCTTTCGAATGTTTACGAACAGTTAATGGTCGAGTGTTCAATACATGTCAAGATGCATGTCGCGAGTTGCAGCTGCTGGTAGACGAGAATTATTGGGACCTGACACTTGCTGATGCAGCGTTGACAGCCACGCCGAATAGTATGCGTCAAACTGTTTGCAATTATTTTGACAACATGTTATCCAACACAATCTTCGAGTTTGTGGGAAAAATATAAAAACAGTATGACTAAAGATATAACTGAAATTTCAGTTTATATAAATAAATAAAAAATAATTTATTTATTTATTTTATAAATATAAATTTTAATATAATTTCAATTCAGTAATTTGTAATGAAATGTAAATTAAATTTTTTTATGATCGTAACTCTTTTCCAATTACATTTGAATTTCCAAATCGACTACAATGTTTTTGTCTTTATTAGTGAATATTAATTTGACTACTTGAGGAAGTTTAGAATAACATTAATCCAACGCACTATAATTAGTAAGTCACAGCAACGCGTGACTGGGTCAGCTAGTCGATTCTATAATTTTTTAGAAATAAAAATTCTAGATCTCTGCACATTTCCACCCACTGATTGGCCCACACACCTATAGATATATATATATATATATATATATATATATATATATATATATATACCATTCATACTCCTCGGTGAGGAGCCACTGTAGACCGTGAGCTCTTTTTGGCCTCAGGGTGTTTACATATATTTTGTTTTCTAACATTTATTTTTTGCATTATTTATATACATTTCCTAAAGGTATAATTACAGTTTCTGATATATGCTTACTATGACATATATCTACTTGTTCCATATTTACATTTTTACATATTTATATCTTCCCAGGAGGTTTGCTACTATTTAGTATTTACATCTTAGTGTTTGTTAAGTTTTTAATATCTATTTACTTGTTTTAGTTTCTTTTACTCAATCTTGTTGCGTTCTAGGTATCACACAGCTTTACATATTTTTTTGTTATGATTTTATTATTAATTTTCAACTGCTCACAGTGATCTTTCGTCAAGGTGTTGCGGGAGTTGGTCTTCTTGCGTCAGTTCGTTTTCAGGTTCGTCGGTATCGGGGAACGTCTTTTTAAATAAATATCGTTATAGTTTTATGCTAATCAGTAGGAATAAATTGTATCACTGAACCTCATGTTTGCCGCGCTTTATTTCAATATTGTTAATTACACCTTTAACGATATGTTTCATGATCGAAATTTGGGAAGAGTATAGCTGGAACAGAATTTCGTCTGACTGAGGAGTGGTCGGCCATATACAGCCGAATATGACAGCCAATTCCGGGACAGAAAAATGCATTACCAGTTTCGGAATTGGTCAATAGCCTTTTACTGAAATGTGGGGGAGGATTGATGACCTACCCTGCCAATAAGAATCGTCAGTGGGCGGAGTCTTCCTGTTTTGATCCAGGCATTGACATAAGGAAATGAATTATAGATGGCGCTGAATTGAATACCCACCAATTGGATAGTACGTTGGGTGGGACTAACAGAAGTGCTGTTTCCTCGGAAGATGAATGATGTTGCCGGATTGTGCAATTTTTTGAACTTAGACTTTGACACCCATTGCCAGTTTTTTTGCCAAAGAGTGTACCTTTCAGGGTTGCCGCCACGAAAGCGTCAATATTTACGTGGGCAGTTGGTTAAGAAACATTGGATTGTCTCAGTTATAAGACACTCCTCAAGTATGCTATTCACTGAAATTAAGAATCAATGACATATTATACGAATCAGCGATATGTAGGTTCAGAACGTTTAAAATGGAAATAATAATAAGATTTTAAAATCTGAAATACTCAAATTTTAACCGAGGCCCGCACGTTCACAAGCGCAGTAAGTTAACCACAGGACCACGCAGTTCACGTTACTGCACTACTCGTCAATGTGTAAACAACGCTGCCAAGGAAGGCAGTTTCATTCAGTCTTTCAGACTTTTCCGAAATAATCTTTTTATGATTCTTTCTGTAGTTTCGTAGTACTAAAAATTCTACTTCCTCGATCTTGGTTATTCTCTGGTTTGTCCACAGACCACAGTAAGAGTGAAATATTTTCGTAAGGATTTAGCAAAACCAGTTTGTAAATAACTATCGTTATAGTTTTACGCTAATCAATTGGAATAAAAAGTAGCACTGAGCATGTTTTCCGTCTCGTTTTAATGCGATCCCATTAATTACAATTTTTACGATAGGTTTCTCAATCTGAATCTAGGTAAAGTATTACTAAAATATAGGAGAAGTTTGATGAACTACCCCATCAATAAGAATCATCAGTGTTTTGTTTCATGTATTTAATTAAGGAAATTAATAATCTGAAATATAAATGGCTCTGAATAAAATATCCGCCAATAAGATTGCCCGGAGGTGGAGCTATCATTGCGTTACTGTTTGCTGGAATGATATCGCTTTTAAATTGTGCAAAATAAGGGTGATAGTATCTGACTTCGGTTGCCACTATTGATGGTAAAGAGTGTACCGTTTATAACATAATTCTACAATTAACTGTTACATATCATCATATAAAGAAAATCTTTATGGTATATAGCTACGTTTACATGATTGATGTACCAATAATATGAAGAGAAATGTGATATAGTTAATGTATTCTTAAGGATTCTGTCGAAGTTTCAATTTTTGAAAGAACAATATTAGTGGAGGTAATGGTTAGACTGGAACGTAGCATGCATTAAAATTACATCTGCAAAGATTACCATAATTTCATTACGCTGTAATGTGAGTGACAGAGCACTTATCTGTTGCAGCAGAGGACCAATAATTGACTTATGGGGCTCACCATATTTAAATCATTCCCACTCTGAGTTTAAAATCATTCTTCTTTTTTTTTTTTTTTTTTTTTTTTTTTACCGTCATAGATCCGCATTACTCTCTCTTTTCCAGATACAATTTAAGGGCAAAGTCCCGCTAAAAAATAAAGACCATAGTGTTCTAATTTTTTATGGTTATACGCCGCGTCGACATCGTGGTCATTAGAACCGGAAAAGGACTGGTGACACGGAATGGGAAGGAATTCGGCCATAACCTTTTTGAAGGCTCCATTGCGGCATTCGCCTGGACTGATTTCCAGAAACTACTGAAAACTAAACTTTGGATGGCCACGAAATGATTTGAATACACATTGAAAGCGAGCCTTACCAATAACCCATCGGGGTCGCTTTCAACACAATCAAAGGCCAGACTCAGAAGGTTGATAGAGGAATTTAATTTTTTACACAATTTTTAAAAATTTCGTCTGTAAAAGCAAAAATTGTAGACACTGTTGAAACGGCTTGTTTGTGCATCCTGGACCAGGCAACTACACGATATTACGTAATACAGCGTAACTTTGGAGGACTTTGTTATTAATACAAGTTTTGTCAGCTACATATTTGTGATGTCATACTCAAGCCGCATGTAAATGAATCGTAATCTGCCGTGAGTTGTGAGGTGGGGAGGTAAACGCTGCCTGTCCCCTCCATGCCTCCTGTGGGCCCGCGCAGATTTTGTGCGTGGCCGGCTGTCGAAGCAGCTTAGTATGCTCAGCTTCTAGCTGCTGGCTGCTCGGAAGAAGATCCAGCTCTGCTCCAGGTATCTCACATGCAATGTGTTGTCTTAATAGCAACAGAACATTGATGTTTCCTGTATTGTCGTAACTCTCAGTTGTTAAAACGTGCAGTTGGTGTCTGCTGTCATGTAAACGGGACGTAAACAGCAAAGTGTATATGGCATTAAACCCATTGATATCACTAAGCAATTTGATTTAGTAGTTGGATTACCAATGATCAGAGAAGAAATCTGATGTATGTACAGAAATTATTTCTTTTGTATCATACTTGGTGCGATTTCAGTCGTGATAAGTTAGAGTTAGAAAAAAATCAGTGCTACAAGCATCATATCGTGTTCATATTCGAAATTAACTTCGTTTTAGATATGACGAAAATTTCAAATATTTTAATAAATAAATAAATACGGAAGTGACGTTGTTAAAGAAGTATTTGGGAGTTTTCTGCAAACCATTTCATATTGGAGTACTGAACGTGTTTAGCATTACAACATGTTATTTAGCAGACTGTATGCGAGTAACATGTACTAGCTTCCCCTACCGATTGGTTTAGTACTTCCTGGTATCGTATTATTTTCTTGCTTTGTTGAGTACTGATCTTTAAATTTCTTTCTTCGTATCCAAAAATATTGAGATCGAATTTAAATTCAGCAAAATTTTTTTTCCATCTAACGGATCTGTACGTTATGAAGGCATTGCCGCGGCTTTTGATTTAAGTAACTATCATTCCCAGCTTGATGCTTAAATGCACACAGTTTTCTTGAAAACAACCCACCGGTCCGTTCTGTCAGTCTGAAACATGTTCCTAGATTTCAGCAAACATAGTCAGATTTAATACCTCCTATAACGAAATCGTAAACTCTGTATACAATTTTCCATTAATGATCCGCAGTACCACGTATCGCAACAGAATGTCACTTGACAAGAACGTTTTAATTCTAGATCGCGGTGCCGCTACAACGCCGTAAACACTTTACACAAATACCATTGTTGGTACTGGGATCATATGAACTTAAACTTTTGTTTATGCCTAGTGGTTGCGGTTAGGTTAAAATGCGGTCTGAAACACTGGGAATTTTTTTATAAGAAATACTTAGAAATGCGGCATTTACGTACAGCGAAAATACTAGAGACTCCGTGGACAATATTTTGCGATCGTAAATTTCTTATGACTTTTTGTAACTGGGAGAAGCTGAAATTTCAAGAACACATTACAGCAAAGGACTTAACAAACATTTTAAGAGATTTGTATTAATTTTGTAGCACTGGGGCCATAGTGGTATCGCGATCTAGAATTAAACCGATATAACATCAAGCTACGCTATCGCTTTTGTAAATAGATCGTCCATGCGGCAATAACCACTTACTACTGAAGTTGTTACCATATACTGTCGTACTCGGTTGCGTTGGCTTGTGTATATTGAATAATACACTTAGTATCAATTACACGCGTGCCACGTGAGAGAAAGGTTTTAAATTAAAAGGTTGTGGACACAATTACAGATATTGTGATTGGTTTACATTTTAATAATTAAGGTAACAGAGCACCAGACGTGTAAACTTTGGCTTATCACAATAGAATTACTTTACATTTTTTGTGGGTCCATTCTTACATCACCGTTACCTATGTGCAATATCAGTTGCTCTACTCTCATCATGATTTGTAATTTCTTGTTAATTAAGTAGTTATAATACATATGAAAGTCAAAACGCTCCATATTTGCACATGGCTTTTTGTTTATAGCTTAAGCACTTGAGATAAAAAATATATAATAAAAATTCAAATATTTTTCATTTGTATTTTTACGTGTCGTTATTAACTTTTGAATATTTTTCAACAATTTATTTTCTCTCCAAAAACAAATAAAAGTAACGAATTTAATAATAACTGAAGTTATATATTGCCTTAGTTGTCTAACTTTAGAATAACACGAATAAATAAAAAACTAATATCATTCTGTGTTTTTGATATGTCTGTCTCTGCTATATCTAAGTGTCTTCCTATACATCGGTTTAAACAGAGTGACGTGAAGTTAATATTTAGTGTCTAAAAGACGTCCAATTTTTTTTAAATATCTATAGCATCTAATGCAATACAATAGCGTAATATCTTATCGGTTATAGTTTACCAACTTTCCAAAAATGTTTCAAGCGTAAAAACAACGTTGTTACACTACATGAATGATTCTGCATAAAATTCTTATCTTTCGATGGTCAGTGACGGAAATAGAGCTCAGTGACTGCTGCAACTTTCCCTCTCGGCGGTTCTGTGGCGAGAGTCCAGTTATGATTTGGGCCACACCACACAGTGCTGTCTCATTTCTGTACTTGGGTGTATTTAAACTGTTCGCAAGAAGCTCCATTTGTGTGTTAGAAGCTAGCTAGTAAGAAGTTGTATTTATCTTCTTCTCTAATATCTCGTATATTTAAGCCTCATCACGGAATCTGTGCCAAGGGAAGAAAGTGAATGTCAAGAACTGCCTGAGTAGAGTCATTTCTTTGGCTGCTCTGTTGCGCAACTGGTATTACTCAAAATGAAATGAGAGCGCTTCGAAACACTCCCCTCAACACTGAGGAAAACCGCATGCAACCGTAATCAGGATAGTTGGTTAAGCAAATGACTTAGCCCAAAAGCGCTTCTCTATTCAACTCGTTATGCAACAATGGTGCATAGAAGAAAGTAAAATTACCAATATTGAGGAAGAATTATTTCATGTTCAATGTGCTTACTACAATTTTCCCAGTGTTAAAATCGCTTCATTTCTAGAACAGCGATATTTAGAACATGTCGCGAATGACATGTTCCATTACCTAAAATTTTTACTCAAAATTTTAAAGTAGTAATTAAGAAAAATTTAACAATCATTCTCAAAAATCTTCCTACTTCTTGGCCAAGATCTGCAAGAAACTGACGCACAACACGGGGTTAGCCGGGACCTTACTAGGTTTATTAACGCCACATTCTGCACAATACGCAGTACGTATGGTGTCGAGGCATATGACACATCTGGTCGGTTAGACGGGTGCGTAAAGCTTTAAACTGCTCTAAGTAGGAATCTCTCATCCACATCTATAGTAACACTTGATAACATTTTTAACACTGTGGAAGTTGGTAAAAAGATATAACATCACCTATTGTACCAACCTTCGCCTCGGGCGCTTGATGTCAAACAAACTTTTAGTTTTTGGCCTTCCCAAAATATCAGCCATCACGTTAATGAATACTTAATAAGTTTAGTGAATTTTACAAAATTAGCGATTAGAGAAAAATAATTTTTCAATAAAGGTATATAAATCCTGATGTCCAAGGTTAGTAAAATAAGCAGGTTTTCTTCCTACATAAAAGTAGCATCGAAAAAAATCTCGGTTTCTAAAAACTGTTCTGAAATTTTCTGAGTTTACTACCAAAACTGTGCATTGTGACTTCTGTAAACAACCATTCCAAACGTGTTACACCACGTTCGAGAAATGTTTATAACAATCTTTCACCTCCAGCAAGAATGTATTCGAAAAATACTTTGTATTTTATTCGACTTAATAGCTACTGTTGCAAGCAAGACATTTTTTCTTATTACACATTATTTTATTGATTTAAATAGTAGACTTTATAAGCCGTATATTTTAAAAACTGTAATGATTACAGGATCTTTTAACCCCTACACATAGAATTTACTTAAGATAATCTTAAAATAAACGCATCTCTTACAGTACTAAGATCAAAAATCATAGCAGAAGTGTTGGAGAATCAGGTATTTGTTTCGTATAAGAAAGAACGGAAGATTCTCACATACGTGATTTTGAGCATTTACAAATCAACTTCACCCTTTGCAACACACAATTTTGTGAATCGCAAAGTTTAGATGTAGATATTATTCGACCCGTATCCTTGTATAACTTTGCTTGTCAGCTTTACGATGAAGGAGAAAGTCTCTGCCGACCGTTAAGTTAACATCCTTTAACATCAAGGTTATAAGCGACAATGATTTCAATAGTTCCGTTCCAGGGAATAATGGGCACATTCAGAACAGAAGCAAGACGAGAAACACTTGATTGTTTGTGGGAATGATCAGTTTTATCTCGAAGCGTCTGTGCTGTAGCGAACGCGCAGTTTTCCGTCAAGCAACATTTACCCTTGAAGTTCTGGTAGCATATTATAGAGCGTGATCGTTTAAATCTTTGGTTTTCATTTGGAGCAATCAAATAGCCAGGATTTACATTGTTCTTTTTCGGTTCTTCTACTCATTTGAATGCCTTGCTTGAAACCTCGTCATGAATTTTCGGACAGCTAATCGCTTCGCTGTAGAGCTGTGGGATTTGTTCATTCCATTTTGATACACAGATATCATTTTACCACCTCACAAATTCTCTGATGCATCCTCAATACAAGAAATTAGATGGGTGAGCAATTATGCATTCCGGAGGACTTGGATTCGACCCACGGCTGGTAATATAGATCTGAGTTTGGAATTCAAGACTGGAAAATGCCGAGGTGATTTCTACCGAACACCGCCGGTGTACTGTACCCTAAGACTGCGGGTTCAAATCCCCACCCATCTATCTAAACTTGTATCTGCCTGTAGACAGTTATGGTCACTAAATTTTCGTTACATTCCACGCTTTTTAGATTGCAACTAAGATCACCGTCTATGGCCGAGGTCTAAAATTTATCTGTCCTGGTTGCAAGCAGGTTTTTGGTCTCATGTGCAAAAAAAAAAAAAAAAAGGAGGTTCGAAAGTGCATGGATACAGTAACAAGATATACACAGAACCTGCTTCATACTTGGCTGTAGTATTGACTGAATAGTAAATTTAGGACAACCTTTGTGTTTAAGAAGCACCATTCCTGAAAGTTTATAGTCCATCCAGAATAAACTATCGTAATATTTGTGAACCAATAATTCAAACGAAGAATTCTTATATTAAACTTTCCATTATATTTACTAGTGTCAGGAGCAAACACAGACATACAAAATAAAACGTTAAACAAGAATATTAATGTTAAAAAAAAACTAAATTTGAGAAATTTGCCAAATATCTGGAATATGTATCTGTATTGCGTTCAGCCTTGAATAATTCCTCCTGACTGCAGGATGCCGTGCAACAAAGACACAGAACTAAATGCTTCATAGCCTTATTTTTTCCGCAATTGTATTTTCCTGTAATTTATCCGAATCAACGTTCTATGTTACTGGGTATGTAACATCAGTTTCAGATTAAAACACGTAGGTCAAGGCTGTGGCTACCATACAACAGAACTGTGGAACGGAAAGAAATTGTCATTTAATCAGAACACTGTCTGTATCATTTCAGCTCAGTCCGATCATCTAGTTTTTAGAATTCCACGGTTATTCAAGATCACTCCACATGACTGCCGAGATGGTTCCTTTAAAAAATAAATAAAAAATGACGATTTCCTCTTCGTTCCGTGTCAATAGTGCTCTCCCGTCTCTAATGACCTTCTGAAACCCTGAAACAGACATTCAGATTCATAAATTTGAAGGTTCCATGTAAAGAACAAACGGCGAAAAACATACGTAACATTTCGTGAGGCTATAAGTTGTATGTCAGTATATATCACGGTTAAGTCTGCACAGTTCATTTCACGTAGTACTTTCATCCTTTCACAGAATGATGCAACCACATTTATACCCTAGGGTAATCACTGCAATTACGCCTTCTTTGCTTAGCTCTCACTGAGAGAGGTGATTAGTTCTTGTTACTCTAGCATTAAAAAAATGGCTTTCTCTGTCGCAAGCCAAGAAATCTGTAATAAACTTTGGTGATCTGTGTAGACCTGACATGATTTACTAGTATTCCACAACAGGAAGACAAAATAGAGAAAACACTAAACTAGCATTGTATAAAATCTTGTTTGCAACCATCAACAGCAACTTTATTCGAATGTGAGATAATCCAGCGTCAAAGTTTTCTTTTCACAGTTAATGTGGTAGTATCAACAATCAAATCACTCCTCCAGCTTCTAAGTAACCAGAAACGGGTTATGAAATGGTGGGTTTTTGTGTATTGAAAGTAGGTCATGTGATTATTGTAATAATCCAGTTCACCAGTGACTCCTATTCACTTTGGTCTTATTCATTTTGTGCAGCATATAACTTCACATTATACTTGATTTACTACTTAATGAAGGACTCGATAATTTAAAAATCATAAGCTATCTAACCGCTTGGGCACTATCAGTTGAGTTGGGTTGTAAAAATTGCACGACTCATTCTGTTGGCTATTGTGTAGATGATACACCATGATAGCGACTGCTTAAAGAATTGCTTTGTTTTTCATTGTAATTATTGGTAACAAATAATTACATGCATAGTTTCTTTTTTTAAGCTTACAGCAAAAAAAAAAAAAACTTATTTTAGTAACTGTACCATCACCCTTTACGGAAAATTTATGGATTGGCAGAAGTTTTTCTTAGTCGAACATAATACATTAATCACTTTAATTTGTCAAATTAAATGGTTCATAATGTGAATTGTTTGCTGCATCTTGAGTAATTGTTTTTCTTTATCTAAGCATGACACAACGGAACATGCCGATTGCTAAGTGAATCCTCAAAATTGGTTCACAGACCGATATAAGGTTTTAGTAAAATATTTCTACCTTTCTGAACTGGTAGACTCCTGGGATTCTTCAGTAGTCGAATGCATGTTGAGGAATGTAAAATACGGATCAACATAATATCACAAAATAAAAGCACATAAGTTCTAAAAATTACCAGAAAATGATTATATTACTGACATTATATCGGCGTTATATCTACATTACATGTAAGGTTCTAATAGGCTTCTAACACACTGCGAGTATGTCTGCAATAAAAAAAAAAAACATGTCAGCAAGTTGACATATCAATCTAGGTAATTCTATGAGCAAAATGGTCTGCTCAGTAAGATTTGCCGTCAGGTATTTCTGAATGTTTATTCAAAGAAATGATTTTTCTTTTGATGTACGCACCATTTTCACTTCGGTCTGAAAGGAAGTCGAAGCGTATAATATGTACTTTTTAGCACATGAATTATTAACTCAGCCTGGTTTCTGTCCTTTTACGCTTTAAATTTAAACAGAAATCCATGGAATGTCGCAGAGTGTACCCTTTAAGTAAAATATACGTCACGTTCGTAAAACAGCCACAGCAAGACGCAGTCGTCACGCAGCGAACAATACGTTCATTAGCTTTGTTGTTTGTAGGATTTCATTTTAAATTAAAAACATATCGTAAAACATCACGGCTGAAACAAAGTAGAATAAATTTTTACTTCCCGTTGTTGCCATTTTTCAATAAAATTGAGAGCGAGGCATATACAGTCAGTCGGTGGCGCATTGTCGCAGTACCATCGGAGAGAGCTGTCGATAAGTCGTGTCTGGCAGAAATTATCCCAGTAGAATTTTTATCCCTACTGTCACATTTTTTGGCATTTAGATGTTAAGACTGAATATCAGACTTCAGGTTAAGGCTATTAAAAAAATGTGTGTGTGGGTGTGTGTGTTTTTTTAACCCAGAATTTAATGTGAAAATTTAAGTTCTTATTTTAGCGCCAGCAGATAAATTTCTAGTGATCTTTGTCCCGAAAAATGGGAACTATTCCAAACACGTGACCAAACGCTAAAAAGAGTCGCTGGTTATTGTTATAACGATGGTAAGATATCATTGAAAACTAACATACGGCCGGGGTAACGTTGAGAGAAGAGGCCTGAGTACATGGAGCCCTAGTCTATTACATTAATCAAACGAAATTTTGTAGTTATCACTGCTAACGGTTTTAAGTTTCATTCTCCAACCAAAGCAGTGTTATTATCTGATAGCTGGTCACACTTTCAGAAGCTGATTATACGGAATGCTACAGTGTTAGTCTGACAGACGATATTGGAAGATCAATAATTTTTTCATAGTATTTTATGGACTCTGCAACTCGAGCAGTAATGGATTACGATCGAAGAAAATTAAATTACTGCGATTGCATACGTTTAATTTTGATATCAGTATGGCGTATTTCAATAAACAGAAAATATCATTGTTTGTAACTAATTAGAATCAATTCTCAGTCTTCCGCGGCCATCGTCGCTACTAACTAGATTTCGCTGAGATTTTGCGTTATTAATTTCACAATCTAAGCTTTCGGCTACAATGCTACAGCCTTTGTCAGAGATATATAACAATGAGCGCCAAGCATCGCAGAGTAATAGGCCGTTGTCTTCGTTGTGGTTGGAATTCTTTAAAACATCTGCTGCCTCCTTTACTCGCAGAGGCCACCACTGATCTTCTCTCCACAGAAGCATTATGTTTTATTTCGTACCCGGTGTTGATAACATAGGGAACTACAGTGGATTTGTCGCTGCTGTTATATTTATAGTTGCGGACACATCCCTCAAGTCTCTCTGCCACAGTACGACCCGCACCGCCACAGCTGCGGGAGATTTCATAAATACCCGTGAGCTTGCGTGGATGTAAAACGGTCTCTCACCCTGACCAAGTTTACGATGAGCCTTATACACTCCAATCGCTTTAACCATTTCCCAATCTAGTCTGATACCTTGTACTTATGGAAGACACGCGAATTTCCTTGGTGTATTGGTATCACGGTATTAGTTGACACCTTCCATACTTTTATTAGATATTAAAACCTTTCTATGTCCGATTCACGATAGGCGTTGGCTTGGAATATTCTTGTAAGGGTCCCTCTTTCTTCCATCACTGTCCTCGCTCTTATGTTTAGTGATGTTAATACGCCCCTCTTCGTCGCCGGGAGATGGTGCTACATGGCGTACAGATATCTATTAGCGTGGGTCGCCTTACGGTACACATTGTGAGCCAAACGTCCATCGTCGTACTTATGAACCAGGGCATCGAGAAATGGCAGTTGTCCATTTTTTTCCACTTCCAGGGTGAATTGGTTTCTTAGGTGGGCACTATTCAGGTTGTGTAAGAACTGCAAATTCTCCTAACCTTCAGACCAGATTACAAAGGGGTCATCGAGGTACTGGATCCACTTAGAATGCTTCCATGAATAGGTTTGCTGCAACCGGAGAAAGTGAAGAGCCCATGGCCGCACCTGCAACTTGAACATAAAGTTGCTCACCGTATTGGAAAACTATTGACTTAAGGCAGAACTCCGTTAGGTCAGTCCACTCAGTAGAAATTCCATGTGGAAGACGTTTAGCAGGTATTACGGAAACGGCTTCGTATGCCAGCACGTGGAAAGATATTGGTGTAAGAATTAAAAGTAATTCATGGAAGGGAAAACATGACAATGACCACAAGCTGGAACTTGATTTCAGGGACAAGGGTGTGGAAAGATTTTATTTCGTAGGTAAGGGGGTCAGGGATTGGAATAAGTTCACTGGAGAATTGATTAATCATTTATCAAAAACGTAGAAACAATATAAAGTTGTTTTCTGGAGAGGGCAAATGTAGGTGGGTGCAGGAAAGGGGAAAAATGGATATGTAGGGAAATTTTCTACCGGAGTGTCCGCTCCATTGCAATTAAATTAAAATTAAAAAATAAATTAATTAAATGCAAAGACGCCGGAGACCACAACGACGGTGGTGCCTGACTTCATTGTTCGAAAGTAGAAATGTATATAGAGGGACAGACTTGACAGACGATCTTACAGCTGATATTGGGTATAGACATTTTGAAAGTTTCTGCAGAATGAAGTCAACGGACTTTGATACGTTATTGCAACAGATTGATCAGAAGATTTCAAAACTTCAGTTATTTCTCTATCCCTTGGTGCAAATTTATCTAGCAAAAATAAGGTGTCTTTAAAAGCAAACTATGTCCATTTAAATATGACATCAGCTACAGAGTCTGTTTTAAATGAATTTCCCTGGTTTTGGAAGTTCACGTCTGAAGGATCCCAATTGAAATTTCATTTTCTGTATCGCGTCTTTTGACTCAGATTTCATAATATCACTAATTTCGTTCCAGGCATCATGTTCCTTATTTTATTTTTATAATCATTATCAATAGGGTTCCATAAACACTAGTATTTTCTATAGACTCTATTAATTTTAAGGAATCCGATTTTACAACTCCCTGTTCCCTGCAAAACAATAAAAACTTTCTTCTTGGCGTACACACTATAACTAAGCCGAAAGCGTGTGGTCAGCATTTTGCTTTGATGTACCGCCTCCCGAGCGCAGGCAAACGAAAGCGGTTGGAAGTGTTTATTCGCCTTCGTTTTCAAGTACACAAGAGTGAACTTTGCGTTCGCCTAGTGTGCACCCATCCTAAGTGTGGACGGAATGATTTTTAGCGAACCACATCTCCAGCTGACTCGCTTTTACATCATGCAAATCTCAGTTTACAGGAAGCATATTTCAACACTTCGTTGTCAGGTTACGGCATATCGGGTTTAGAGGGAATTTATTTGTTGTCAGGTAACTCTGAGATAAAGGATATGTGTGGGGTCGTGCGACCTGGTGACGCTCATTTAGCCTCTGTCGTTGATTGAAACCGAAAATATTAACTAAGCAAATTCCGTGTTAATTTCTGACCACGTCGGTTTTTCAACTGTGACATTGAATCTTCAGCATAAGCGTCTTTTTTTTTCCAGGCGGCTGGGGAAACGAAATTTTAACCGAGAAAATTTTATAATGTATAATGATAACCTGGAAATTTCATAATGGGAACAATGTATACCACTCTAATTTTTTGATTTTAGGCATTGGGGATATGAAGATCAGTAAGAACAGTAAGACTGCAATCTGGCATTGAGAATATCTTTGCCATCTACTTTAAATTGATAACTCATTAAAATGATAAAGTTTAAATCAGTAACATGGCTCTTATTTATTTCTCGGATTCTCAATGTTTTATTGCAGACAGTTTACAGACTGAAGAGAATATTTTATTTCAGATTTCCATAACCGAACTTGGTTCTTGTACGGTAACGCACCTGCCTTGCATTCGGGGGAATGCGGGTTCGATCCTATATCCAGCCATCCAGATTTCAGTTTTCCTGAAATCACTTCTGGTGAATGTCGGAACATTTCCCCCAAAAGGCTATTGCCGAATATCGCCCCCCCCCCCCAGCTCTAATAACATGATGTCCACAAGCCTAGAAAGCCCTAACGAAAAATTATTTTTATTCTCTCTTGCAAATGACATAATTTCCATCAAAAATCCTAGTTCGTATTTTGCTTGTAGGGAACTGGTAAGGAACAGGAAAATTAATTTTCCTTGACCTGTTTCACAGAAATTACCCTCAGATTTGTCTAGAATTTCTAGAGAACATATGAATTAAATGTTCGGTGACCAGTTTACTTACATTACCATGAGTCAAAAATGGAGGGCGAATAATTACCAAAAGATTTAACCAAAGATACATATTTTTTCTTTTCGTAGAAATCAATATTTCGGCGAGATCACTGTGCAATTTGACACTATATTTTTAGTGTCAATATATTTGTAGTTAAAGTATCTTTTTTTTTGTGGCTAAATCCTTGAATCTTTTTTTTTTTTGTGTCGAATAAAAATCTCTTTCTAAATAAATAACTTAGGATTTCTAACGAGGTCTTTTACGGGAAAAATTGCAATGAAATTAAGGTCTTATATTTTAAGTCTTTGTAAATTTTGTCTTCGTCGAATAACGTTCGAAATGTATTTGTGCGGGGAAAGGTCCTTGATCAAGTTGTTTGTATCGTCGTAGGTGCGTTCTGCGTTCCAGACCTACGATAAACGTCCCTGATTAATGGAACATTCTTGAAACGTAAACACGCACTAATTGATTGTTGTGGAATATTTCCTTGTTACTGAAGAGCTCTATGACGCAAGAAGAAAGCAGAAGGTCAAAGACTGGACAGACTGGTTTTGGCCGTTGGTCAAGTTCGTTGTTTGCAGCAATTTTTATGTCACGCCTACCTAAATAAATGGCGCGAACTTTTCCACTCCATAACAAGTACATTTTTCACGAAAAGATTTCATTGAATACATAGAAATGTTGGGCTCTCCACGTACCAATACTGACTAGTGCTGCACTTAATAAACTAATCGTGTAGTTCTCAACATCAAATCTTTGATTACCCAATAATTAGTTTTTTTCGTAGACAACTTTGTCTGTAAAAATTCAATGAACTAGACCTTCAGCCAGTATTTTAGAAATGGCTTAGTATTGCCAAACATTTATTTTTCTCAGCACTTTTGTCTAATATTTTCAAATTTTCTAATTATATCATGTTGTAAAATGCATCATCTCAATAAGAACATAAATACTAGAGTGTGACTTAATGAAACAGATCATATTACCGCAGAGTTATATTTCTAGGAATCCATAAGCGATAACCATTCCAAGTAAACAACATTTAGTATTAGTTACTTCGATTCAGTCATTACATATGATTCAAAATTACAGCTACAGGTTGTCACAGCAGAAAATTCGGGTCAATAGTTTTATCATTTTAAACATATTACGTTAGCAGAAATGTACCATTACCATTGGTTTCCGAAACCGAATATTTGTTACACGAAGGAGCATACAGTATTTCCCTTTTAGGTGGCGTAAGGTTCGGCCGTAGCTTTCGGAATGATTTCCGATCCGTCCTTCCAGACTTTGGTTTTTATAGGTTTCCCGATCTTACTTCAGGTTTCTTCATAAAGACCAAGGCCGATTCCGGCTGTAATGACGACATACTTGACGAGCCGTAAGGTGTATTAAAATAAAATAAGAAATCAGTTTCAATACAACATCTATAATGAACTTCGCCGTACAAAAACTTCTGGAAAGAGATTTCTAGCAGAATGTTATCTTTCTTAACTGGTGGATTGCCAAAGGTCAGTTGTAAGCACCATCGAGACAACAAGGACGGAAAGCTATCATTCTCTCCCAAGCCATCAAAGGTGAAGGGAACTAAGGTAGTCATTCAAGGTCCACAAATGTCTTTCTATTTCACACGCTGGCGCACATGAAGAAATCCCAAAAAATGTATGATTAGTTAGCAATACAAAACACATCTACAGAATAACTGGTTTCGTTTGAGTACTTCTCTTCATGACATCACAATTAGAGTTCGCTTCTTTTCATTTTTTTGAGACAATCATGATTAACAACGTTTGCACGAATGAGGTCTCGAAAAATGGCGCATTTTTATGTCTCTTACCGAACCTCTAGGACTAGATTTTCACAATTTGCTCAAAGTAACTGTCGGATTGGTTCATTTAGCCCGGTGGATAGAGAGTATGAGGTTATTCTCATCCGGCCATCCAGATCTCAGTTTTTCATGGTTTTCTGAAATCGCTCCAGGTGAAAAGTACATGTCTTTCAAAAAGTAAATGGCCGAATTCCCCTGCCGTTCCTTCAACCCAGTCCTTTATCGACTATAACGAACTGGACGTCGACCAGACGTAATGCCTTTTAAAAAACTGGGTGATTCAGTCAATTATGACACCGGTCAATTACTTTACCTTCATCTGATCCTCCTCCAGCTGTTAAGACTTATTGACGACCTGCAAAGCCTCAAGTTAGTAAAAAGTGTTTTCATTCACAGTTTACATGCATATTAGACACCCTGCTTGTGTTTCGATCCCGGGAGCAGGAGATTTAAAAGCCCCCAATATCTCGAAATTGTACGAGTTGGGGGATGAATACCTCAACAACACCAAAATCTAACGAAATATGGCAAGCCGAATCTAATGCCTCTATTATTTATGGCGACCTGACTAACATTATTTAGGTTATTATAACATTCATGATGGATTTTCGATAAGCTACTGAGTGGCAAAGGTCTCATTAAATATTCCTATCCTAGCTTCATACCACTGTTTCTGTCATTATAGTTATGCTATAGTCACCGTCAAAGTATATAGATTATTTTGTTTGAAAGTGTAATTTTGGTAGGTCGTCATTTGGACTATTCGTAGTTCAACAGTGATTCCTATTATAACCTTACATTACTAATTACAACAATTACAAAAATCAAATGTCTTTTCAAGACTAGCCAGTGAACCAAATTTAAAGGCTTTGACATTATCTAAATCTAAGCATCCCGAAGATCATCTAGTTCTTAGTTTTAGGCTTAAGCTTATTTTTGGTTTGATAATTTAATTGCGCCTTACCTTAAAACCTTGTTTTTCTTTCCTGGCAATGGACTTTAATCTATCTGTATTTTCATTTTTCTTAACTCAAGCTATGAGTGCATATAAAGTGCTAATAATTTAATTTCGCCCCTGCATATTTCAAATCTCAACTAACTGTGCTACATAACACCACATAGTGCTTGCACTACTATAAACCCAAAGCTGAACTTTTATTTGTGACGAATTAGCTCATAAAGTAATCGGAAGATGTTATTAATGCAACCTGTAATAATTTTAGGTATGACAAACCTGAATTTCAACTGCGCATTTTTGAGGCCATTAAAGCAAGTCAGAGCCGTTTTCGATGGATGAATAATTCCCCGCGGAGATAACATTGAAGTTTATAAAATGAGTTTCACCTAGATTTGAGAAGTTATATATGTTGACACTTAATGAGTCATGTGGCGTGCTGAAGAAATTTAAGAAAGGTGATACAATTGTTCTGAAAGTGGAGAAAATTATACGATTTTGATTACTGGATTTCTTTTCAGGTTCACAAGTGTAAATGAAAAGTCTAAGGGGAGGAATATCACCATTTTCCATTCGTGTATTTCTCATTTACAAGTATTCTTTCAATAAGTTAGTGCCAATTAAATTTAAATGCTAGAAACTGGTGTGTTAAGTTTGTTATAATCTTCATTATCAGTGATTTCTTGAACTTTGCTGTCTGTGCTCTGAAATTCTTCACGAGTAATGGCCCGTTTCTGTCCTGTGTATTTACCTTTAATATATTTCTGTGGAAAACTGACTAATTAATGATCTGTAAAATTTGTAGTGCGAGTTGTGAGTAGAGATGATTAAGACTGAAGAAGAAACTTGATGTCCGAACCTGGTACAAACCAGAACTAAAAAACAGTGGAGCCCTAGTATTTAGATGGAAGAAATGCCTTCCCAATTGTGTTAAATGGCCTTTATTCACTCTGTAGAATGGTTTGTAAACACGACTTTTTTTTACGCAACATGGAAATTATGCTTTGTAACTCCACCTCTACTTTCTTGCCTAGCAAATTACTGGATGACGAAAATTTCTTTCATCACCATAACTTGACACGAAAACCAAGCAAAGATTTCATGCGCTTTAGCTACTTTATTCTCGAGATGGGTAATATTACTTAACTACACCAGTAGACTTCATGTGAACAGCGTGAAGTCTGCTGATCACATAGAGACTCAACGTCATTTTAATAATGCTCTATAAATGGCAATAAGTGGAAGACAATGCATATTGTGAGTAAAATGTTACAAAGTTCCAATGAGGAAGAAGTAAGTCTTAAAATTCTTGGGAAGGTTTAATGCTTTATGTATTTAAGTATATAGTACAAAGAAATTTGAAATTGGATCAACACATAACACCGGTTGTAGGGAAATCTAATCCTAGACTGCGATTCATGGGTCGGATATTGAAGAATTGTGTCGTATGTATGATTTAAATAGCATATAAAACTCTTGGACCATCTTCTGGATTATTGAGCTGTGTGGAATCCGTATCGCAAGGGATTAATACTAACCAGAACGGGCAAAGCAGAAACGAGTTTGCGAAAGAATAAGATTAGGCTAGGATGAACACGCAGTTTCCACATAAAATGAACTCTTATTTCTACCATTTACGAATGCAGTAAAATACATCTCGCACCAATGCACCTTGGTTGTAATACCAGGATATGTAATATTAGGGAAATATGGTACCTTACTGATTCCTGTAAGAATTACTTCTTTCCTTGAACCATTAGGGATTGTAATACACAGAGTACAGATTAGTTTTGTACAAAGAAGCCTCTACCAGCCGCTTAGCGAAATTTCAAGATTTCATCTAATTCTGTTACGTCATGTATTCTGATTTGAGCAAGCTGTCAACAAGAACGGTAACTTCGATTGATGTCACCCTTTTCCATCGTTGGTCTGCTGATCTTGCAGCTGAGGTTGTTCTGTGCAAATGAAATTCCAAAATTTTCATTCCTGTAGAGAAACATAGTTTTTCATACTCCGTCTGAATTGGTTGGTTTGACATTGCTAGTATTACGCAGTGAATCCCATTTTTCATTAGACTCTCATTATTAAACTGAAGTTAGTAATTGGTATCTCTGGCAATGACTAAATTTTGGAGCCATTCTGATAAATGTAAGAGTCGGCAACTCTTTAGATTTGCTATAAGGACGTGTGTGTGTGTGTGTGTGTGTGTGTGTGTGTGTGTGTAACCTTTAGGGCAAGTTAATGTATTTATAGCTGTTTCTTCGACACCAACTGCTATTGCGACATTGCCATCAGTTGGTTTACCTGATGTCGCGAGAAAGCTGAAGGCTGATTTTAGTGGTAAATTTTTAAAAAAATTTCAAGGAATTTAGTGTCTTGTTTAAAGAAAATGGAAGATGTAATAAGAGTGTGGGTTTTCAGGGAACACCTATTAACATGATAGAGACGCGAGGTTTTCGCCAATTATTTGATTTATAAAGCATCGGTATTATTCTATATCGCTTCCTTTGAAGCCGTAGGTAATTGTTTTACCATTTGGATGGGTAAGCGGAAGTGTCTGGGACTGTCATTCGTGATGATGCGTGTGTGATTCTGGGTCAAAGAATTCGGATTTGTGTTTAGCATGGTTTTCCAAAATCACACAAAACGACTGCCAATATGGTTCATTCATATTGGCCCTAGCCTATGTTCCAAGCTCAAATCCTTCCTCGAATTACATCATCGTTGACTAGTTCCAATTTAAACAATGCCGTCCTTCATATTAGCGACTGATTGTTAATTTATTGAAAAAAACTTACTACAACCTATAAGTTATTAGTATCTCAGGAGCTTGTTAAACATTTTAAACCAAATTATAATCAAGATTATTTATGATTTGTCACAATATCTTTTCCTTAGTCAGTCATCCATTGTCAACTAAATTAAAATCACTTCGTTTTCTCTATTCCCCATTATTCGGAATTCAAATTTTTAATTTTTATTCATGGATGGTTCCCAAATTCATGTCAGACGATGATTATTCTTGAACTTAAAACAAGCTACGGTTACGTATATACTGAAAAATATTGAAAGTGGTGAACAAGCGCTGACAGTTTGGTCTGAGATCCTACCATCCAGAATGCTTCCTTGTCCGCTCTCCACTCTCTTCTCTCAGCTATAATTACCTCGATGTCGATGATATAGAAAAAGAGAATCGGTTACAAATTCAACTCGCTGCAAAAATAACTGACATTTTCTAGCGCTGAGACAATGTGAACTAATGGATTTATTAAATCAGATCTAGTGTATTTTATTCTCAGTTCATTTTATATTCTCAGCTGCCAGATCAGACGCAACTCCCTGACGTTAATTTTTTGTACCTGTACGCCAAGAACTTGGCAACAGAACTTGTGGAGTAACTTTCTATATAATTTAATATCAGTGAATTCATGTCAGCTATTTCAACAGTCCGGACGAACCGTCTTGCAACATTTTATCCAACGAAATCGTGCAAGCAATGAATTGGCCAATATTAAACGCACTTAAATAGAGGAGTAGCACGTGTACACTCTTTGACTTTAAATCTGGCCGCCGGTGAAAAATTCTATCACTCTTATTTTGCACAATCTGGCATGAATGTCATCCCAGGCAACAGTGACGCAATACTGGCTCCGCCTCCTCGCAATTTCATTGGTGGATATTTTATTCAGAGCCATCTATACTGCAGATTTTTCATTTCCTTAAGTCAATGCAGGAAACAATTGGCCAACAGGTAGGAATTAAGCTTCTCCCACTGACGATTCTTATTGGCTGAACAGTTCATCATCCTACCAGTTACATTTCTATAATACTTTACCAAAATTCATATCTTGAAACGTTTCCCAAAAGTTCTAATTAACGGGATTGCATTAAAGGTAGGCAGGAAACAGGCTCAATGCTATATATTACTACAGTTGATTATCATAAAACTATAACGATAAGATTGTTATACTCATTTTGATAATTCCTTCGGATAATATTTCACTCATATATCTGGTCAGTCCACAAACCAAGGGATAATCATGTTCCATGAGGTAAGAATTTTTAGTACTACGAAACTACAGAAACAAGAAATTATTTCGGAAGTCTCTCTCTCCAAGATGGATTGAATGAAACAGTCTTCCTTCGCTGCGTTGTATACGCCTATTCGAGGAAAGTAGCACCGAGCTTGCAGTGGTCCTATGGTTAGCGCTCTGGGTTGCTGAGCGAGCGGTTCCGAGTTCAAATCCAAGTAGTTCTTATTTTTATTTTTATTTTTAATTTAGAAATCTATCTTTACTTGTATTTTATTTTTAAGCGTACCGAAACTGCACATTGCTTATAAGTATAATGTATCCATGATTCTTTCCTAACTGCAGTCAGGAAAGAAGATAAACATCTGCGAAACTACCCAATGTTTCGTAACTAATAGCCGACGTAAGCATGAAAGATTTGCGGCAGCAGAACTGACGAAAATCTACACGGGTTTCAAGCCGCGCCGAAATCATATCATCTGTCC
Source organism: Vandiemenella viatica (assembly GCA_031002005.1). Classification (NCBI taxonomy): domain Eukaryota; kingdom Metazoa; phylum Arthropoda; class Insecta; order Orthoptera; family Morabidae; genus Vandiemenella; species Vandiemenella viatica. The sequence goes on from CM061921.1 coordinate 196,274,904, forward strand.
CTTTTCAAACGACACACATGTTTCCAATATATTTATTTCACAGTAGAACGATCATCGCGTTTCAGAAAGAAATAATTTACAAGAGGAATTATTGCTCTCTTTGTAGATGGACGATAATGATTATGCACTATATAAATAAATGAGAGTTAATCGCGCAGAACTAAATATTAGCACCGCAAAAAATCAAACGACCATTGTCACTAAAAAATTTACAACCAGATTATTATCGTAGGACAAAAATAAATTCTTTTATAACTGGTGTAAGTAATTAAAGTTAATTGAGAATCGGGCTTAAAGACAGGGAGTTCTTAAATTACCGTTTTTATCGTTTTCTACAATGCTGTTAGTTGTTGACACTATTACTTCATGATCTTTACAACATTGGGATTTATTAAATACTGGGGCTAAATGCTCATTACTTAACAAGGCGTGAAATTACCTGCGTTATTCTTTGTTTGGAATAACATAAATAAATAAATACAAGCATTTGGCGAATGAGGATGTCGCCGTTCGCGTGATTGTTCTTTAGTCTCCGGTATAAAGTGGAACGCTCAAGTTTTGTCACCCGTCATAATCGACTCCATAATCGCCTAGGTCTCAAGGATTCAAACAAACACAGTCTACCGATAAAGTAAGGTTGATGATGTCTAAAGACCGGAAGACCGAGCGTGGCGTGTGAGCGGTAACGTTCTGGCTCCAGGCAAATGCTCGGACGATTCTTATAGAAGGCCATGGCCGTTCCCCACTTTAATAACTTCAACATCGATGAAACGTAAAGCAATAAACAAAAAAATAAGGATAAGGACAAGGTATTGTTAATCGATTTCAAGCCAGCTGTGACCTCCTCAATAAATTTAGCCAGCTCTTCTTCTTATGATTTTACGCCTCGTCGACATAGAGGTGATTATTGGCTGGATAGGAGTAGTGGCAAGGAATTCGGCCATGCCCTTGTAAAGAACCTATTCCGGTATTCATATGGAGTGATTTGGGGAAACCTTGGAAACCACAAATATGCATGGCCGAACTTGGATTCGAACCATTGTCATTTACAGCAACGACCAACGTGTGTTCCGACATGGTAATGATTGTAAAAAAATAGATATTTGTTCAACCTCTAAAACTGTAAATAAATTAATTTGCTTCTTTATCTATGAATGCTTGGGAGACGTTACTTTTTGTATTGCCCTCATGCAGTTAACATGGATTCCCACCGTATTTTCAATTGCCAGCTGTAAGTTGGATAATTCTGAAACCACCAAAAACTTTTGCCAAATGTGCTGCTCGTGTTAAATTATTACGTGTATTATTTACGCGTTATAAAGGTATTCTTCCTTGCCGAAGGAAGTAGGAAAGTTAAGACTTTTTCCTGGTAAGCGTTGCCATATTTACTTTCTGCAATGTTGCCACGATGTTCTGCCTAGTAGTAGCGCTGTAGCAATTTCCCTATACCAGAAATAGTGTCTCATAGCTGGACACACACATAGGCGAAATGAAAAATTATTTATGTTCCAGTCTCATCTAGAATATTTTCATTTAACTGATTACTTCTCTTGCAACAGTTCGATTCTGTATACAGATTACTATTCAATCACGGAATGTTGTATCTATATGTATATTTTTTCTTTGGTCATATAATTTGTGAGGCACTAGATTCTGTGAGTCCAGGTGTCCTAGTGGTAACGCGCTGGGCTGTCAAAGTGCTGGTTCTCGGTTCAAGCCCAGGTGCTGTTTTTTTTTCATTCTTTATCTCCTTTTCACTTGTTGCAAAATACATATCATATAAGTAAGTTATATATATTTCGTGGTCAATTGGAACAGTGGAAATGAATCATAAAATTAATGTTTGGCTGAAATGAGAAAGTGTCAACGCATGATGCGTGAGTAGGAACTGAAAGCCAGTTTTCCAATAAATTTAATTTAACCATTACGATTTGTGCCACTCAACATAACCAATTTTTTTCTAGTGCAAAGGCGGGAGATTGATAATTGGGGCAATGATGGCTGTTTAAAAATAAACAAGGACCTAAATCAAACTAATGTGCGGTTTTTGTAGCTAACGTTCCTATTGGACACAGTGGTATTAGCAAGCAAACCAGAATTGAAAATGTGAGTAGTTACAAAAAATCATGATTGACGAATAACATGCTAATGAGAGGTTCCGTATTTGACAAAATGCTGCTCCTACTAGTGATCAGTAACGATATAATTGATGTATATCCTCAATATAATGACATGATAACCTTGTTTCCGAAATCTGAAATTGCAAGAAAGAAACAGGAAATTTGAGGAAGGAGGAAAGATAATGCCAGTCTGGTTATAAGATGTTGTTACCTCTCTGATAATCCAGAAAGAATGTTACTGTAAGTGGCTCAGATTCGCGGGTGCCATGCTGATCCCGGAAGCTAGTGCGGTGTCTCGCGGTTCCACGGTTCGAGTCAGGCCGCAGGCAAAAGTGGTTTTATGAGCGTTTTTCTTGTGTTGCCTGTAAACTGGGACAGTGAAAACATATTATACACTTAATGAGAATCAAAAGCTACACATGTCTGCATGTATCTATTAAGCAATCCAAATTCGTTTTTGTTGTTATTCTTTAGTAAAGTCATTATTATTGCAATGGCTCGGAAAAGATTAGTTTTTAAGCAACGAAAAAAAAAAAAATCGGCCACGGTCCTTGAGAAAGGGCAATTCCACATTCCTTTGAGCAATTTTCGATTTTGTTTTTTTTCTATTTAAACCCACATTTTGATGGCTGGATCGTGAATATGAATTGAGTACTGTCTAATGACACTAATGAACTTTACCCTTCATCCAATTCGTTCGGCTATGAATTAATGTAAACATATGATTTGTAATTGCATCTAAACATTACTGATAATCATTTTTAAAAGTGAGGTTCAAAATTTTTTGCTATTAATAGATCAGTCAAGCATCTGTACAATTCCATCAATGAAACAATACAGTTTCTGATCCATCATTCAACCAAAATATTATCGGATTAATTTCCTATTCGTTTGCTGATAGTAACGCAATCAAGATTTAATTTAGAACTACTGGTATCTTTATGTATTAACATATTAACCTGTTGTACGCTAAAGTGATGCTAAAGTCAAACACAATCCGTTTCAGAATACTGAAATGAGTAAGAATCCAGTCTTACAGTACAAATCAGGATACTGGATGTAAATTCATTTAGCCAAAGTTTCAAGCAAGTAGTTTGTTTCCTCATAGTTGTAGAAGAACGATAGTCAGGATATGGACGTCGTAACATCCACGAGGAAGAGGAGTGGTTTTATAAATATCCTACGTTTCAGTTATTCTAAGCTATCAGTTTCTAAATTTCTGAAAGATTTTGTCCCAAGTTAAAAATCATAAAACAGCAGATAGAAATAGTGACACTTATTTTGCGTAACGTTTTGGTAACAGATATACTACTAGGTTGTTAAGTAAAAATTACGTGTCAGCTGATAGATGAAGTTAGCACTATCTAGAGCCACACTGTTATTAATTATAAGGATTTATACTTTATCTCTATTACACTCTGCAAGTGATGTGTAGTAGGATAATCACGAGGAAGTCGGGCTGTTTACACACAGCGTTAAACGCGCAGCATTTCCTTGACCGGATTGTACGGAATATCCATTCGCAAGATATTCACAGTCACTTCCTGATCGCCGTACCGGCAACATCGTTCCGAAGCGAGTCAGTGAGTGAATCTTGTTTACAGTTGAGTGCGCCACAACAAGTTCGTCGGATAACAGACTAGTAACAGGTTGAAATATTTCTACGGGAATCGAAGTGTGATTATCAATCTTCACTAAGAGTGCTCCAGCTGCAAGTTAAAGCCTGCAGCTAACATAATCTCCACCATGTTCGGTGGAGATTATGGACAAGGGGGGCCAAATCGGCCTTCCAAGCGGTAGTGCAGTTAACGAGAACAGTATAAGTTCCAACATCGGGGAGGTAGTAGGTGAAGCTTTGAACACCGTGATAAACTTGGACAACTCTACAAAAGTGCTCACATCACCAGAAGAAGAAATGCCTCTACAAAAGCAGTCGAACAAGCGCCTGCTCCGAGACATCGAACTCACAACAGCAGACGCCAACGCAGAAAAATTACCGAGGGTGGAAGCCGACAGAAATCAACACCAATTGCCCAGCATAACAACACCAACAACAGGAAGCAGCACCACTACAATACCTACTGCGGTAAGTGAACAACGACCAAGCGCTGGCCCAGTGGTAAAAATAACCAACAAATACGAATGGTATGACGGTGGCCCGTATATCATTTTTGTAGAAAGCAAAGCGAACAACGTTGGTAGACTACATCCCATGGCAGTTGGCAAGTTGATCCACCAAGAAGGTGAACTAGTGACCAAAAACATAGTGAACATTACTAAGTCAGGCAGAAACCGTATTAGAATAGAGACAATTTCCGGCCCTAGTGCTAACGCTCTCGCACAGAGCAAAATTTTTCCTATGCACAATATGGAAGCGTACATTCCCATATCCCTAACGACCCGCCAAGGTATTATAAGAAATGTAGACACGTCACTATCCGAGCAGGAAATAATGGAAGTGATAAGATGTGAAGTTCAAGTAGTGCGAGTAAGACGGTTCACCAAAAATTCAAGTGATACCGATAGAGACCAGAGAAGACCCATTCCTGTTTGTGCAATTACCTTCAAAGCGCAGCGACGTCCGGAATATGTAATAATTCACGGAGTAAGATGCCCAGTAGAACCGTACATCCCTTCGGTCCTTCAATGTTTTCAATGTTTAAGATACGGTCATAATAGTAAACAATGCCGCAGCCAACCTCGATGCAGCCATTGCTCTGGAAATCACACTTTCAAAGAATGTAAAAATTCGGGACCCCCTACTTGTGCTCACTGTGAAGGTCCCCATCTGTCTACTGATCGTACCTGCCCCCTATACCAAAAACAACAACAGATTAATAGGAAAAGAGCTTACGAGGGAATATCCTACCAGGATGCACTAGCAAGCATTGAACAAAAAACTTATGCTACGATAACTGCCGAACAATTGACTCAGAATAGAGAGAAAACAACTTACAATCAAGTATCCAACCTCCCAACGATCAGAACTACAAACCAAGTTAGGAAAGCCCCAATCGCAGCCCAGAACACCCTGAACCCACCACCAATGGCTCCCATTACGACACAAAGTCGAGCAGAACAACAAAGAGGACCCCTTCCCAGCCAACAGAAACCAACCTTCAGAATAGACAGCAGGGATAAAGAGCCTAGCAGGCCACCCAGTAGCATTCAACGAACCACCCACAGAAATACCATTCAGGTCCCCCAAGAGCTTTTTATAAGGGTACCACCCCAGCCAGAATTCCCAATTACTAACAATCCTTACAGCCAAAACGCCCCAACAACGAATGAATATCTAGTAGAAAAGATACAAAACTTGATCACTGTGATCTTACAAATGGCATTCTCCGGTAACTTACCACACAATATCAGAGACCTTGTTGCCAACACATTAATGGACGTGCCGCAGTGCCCCCTAGTAACCCAGGAACAACATACGATAGAATTTCAACCTCAACCTGGAATAATTCAACCTGACAACGGAAATAATAGGAGCCCATTAATATAATAACAAGAAAAGTAACCAAAGTAGTAATACAGCTAAGAATGGATAAGAAAAACAACACCACGTTATCCCAACATCTAAGTATCTTACAATGGAACGGAAGATCAGTATGGGCGAATAGAGAAAGCTTAATTTCAGCACTCATTCAAAACAATATTGATATAGCCATATTATCAGAAACGTGGTTCAAACCAAACAAAGAAGTAATTTTCAAATCCTACAAGTTGTACAGAAATGATAGACTGGATGGCAAAGGAGGTGTAGCGATAATGGTACATCAGAACGTTCCTCACGAACCGATTGTCCTCAATTCAAGCAAATTACCCTTTCAGGCAGTAGCAGTTCGGATCCGCTCCACCCAGAACCCAATCACCATTATTTCCATTTACTGCTGCCCAAAATCAAAAATCACCCTAAATGACTGGAGTAATCTTACCAGCCAAATCAATTCACCAATGATTTTGGCTGGCGATTTCAACGCACATATCCAGAGCTGGGGCTGCCACTACAACGACGCGAGGGGAACGACAGTTAAGGATATGGCAGAAGACAACAATCTGGTCATAGTTAACGACGGAAACCCAACATTGGTCTCCTCACCAGGAAGACCCAGATCGGCAGTGGACTTAACTCTTTGCTCCCCAATGCTGGCGACCATAGCTACATGGAGAGTACTGCAGGATTCACTAGGATCGGATCACTACCCGATACTCCTAAATATTGGATGTCCACTTACCAAAGAAACTCCAGCACATCCAACAATCAGATGGAACATCAACAAAGCCGACTGGGCCCAATACAGGAGACAAATTGAGGAAAATTCCAGATACATTACAGATCAAGCCACGGGAAATGAGATCTATAAGAAATTGATAAAAGTGATTTCAGAGGCAGCAAACAAAGCTATTCCACGGAAAAATTACAAGAACGCCACGAGAAACCACCCACCAGTATGGTGGAATTCAACATGCTCGAAAGCAATAGCCCAAAGACGACTCGCCCTGAGCTTATACAGGAAGAACCCCGATCAACAACATTACTTAGCCTACCTACAAATCAACGCAAGAACAAAAAGGACCCTCAAAACTCAAAAACGTCAAACGTGGATACAATACTGCGAAACCTTGGGGAAGGATTCGAATATCTCCTCCATTTGGTCCACAGTGAGAAAGCTAAAGAATAATGGATTCAACAACGGCTCCCCGGAAATCAGCACATCAATCCTAGAAGACATGGCAGACAAAATCGCCCCTCCCACAGTCCAGGAGGAGGACTCAAATTTTGATCTAGCAACTCAGGAAACATCGGACCACCAGCTATGCACGCCATTTACCATGATAGAACTACAGCAAGCATTAAAACGATCCTCCGACTCTTCCCCTGGAACAGACGGAATCCATTACGCTATGCTAACAAACATGTCTCTCTCGGGCTTGCAGGTGCTCTTAAACACCTTCAACAAGATTTGGATGAATGAACCTACCCCGGCGGAATGGAGAACCCAGGTCATTCATTCCAGTATTAAAACAAGGCAAAGACCCCACCAAAGCGACCTCTTACAGACCGATTTCGCTTATGTCATGTGTAGGAAAAACACTGGAACGACTCATCAAAAACAGACTAGAATGGTGGATGGAATCGAACAACCTAATTCCCAACTCACAATCTGGATTTCGCAAGGGGAAAAGTACTCTAGACAATTTAGCAACCTTGACGTCTGATATCCACCTAGCATTCCACAATAAGCAATATCTGGGAGCGATCTTCTTGGACATCCAATCGGCCTACGACAATGTCAGAATTCCCCATCTGATGCACAAACTGGAGGCTATAGGGGTACCGAAGAAGCTAGTAAGAGGTCTTTACTCCCTCTTAGCCAAGAGGATAATCTATGTTAGTTCGAAGAAGCATCAAGTAGGGCCTCGTACGGCAAATCAAGGATTACCTCAAGGAGCAATCCTTAGCCCAATTCTGTTTTTGCTGTACGTAAGTGATATAATCAACTCTATTCCTACGAAGATTCTCTCACTCCAATTTGCAGATGACGTGGTTATTTATGCCAATGCGGAATCGCAGCAGGAAGTACACAGTCTATTGAGTAAGGCAATGATATTCCTCATCAAATGGCTACACATCAATGGACTCGATCTTTCTCCAGAGAAGTCATCGGTTGTCTTTTACTCAAAAAGAAGAATCCTCTACGACTCGGACTGTATTCAGATAGGACCATATAAACTTCCACTAAAGAAACAAGGACGATTCCTGGGAATGTTACTAGACAGCCGTCTTAACTGGACCCAACACATCGACCAGCTGATAGCAAAGTCGAACTCCCGATTAAACATAATTAGAATGGTTTCGGGCACCTGGTGGGGTTCGCACCCTAAAACACTCCTACTGCTTTACCGATCACTAATCAGATCGCTGTTGGAATACGGCTGTATACTGTACCAATATGCTAGGAAAGACGCCCTCAAAAAGCTAGATAGGCTTCAAGCAGCATGTCTAAGGGCGTGTCTCGGAGCAATGCGCTCAACACCAACGAACGCCTTATTAGTGGAAGCTGGAGAACTGCCACTCCACATACGAAGAACATTTCTGGAGGAAAAATACATAATGGAGAAACTGACACTTAAAACGCACCCGCTCCATCACCGGCTCGAGAGGATGCAATCACTAGCGAAAGAAGGAAGGAGACAACTTAAGCTCCCACTACTTAATGGCTACAAACTTTGGACTAAATATAAAGATAAAATAGATGCATATCATATGCACCCTATCTTCCAAGAACCGTACGAACTCCGATTAGAAACAATCCCACATTCACTTTTTAGAAGAAGACATAAACCCTAACATAAACCAGAACCTAAATAGACGCCTTGCGGAGATGGGGGAAAACTTATTCAGAATATACACAGACGGCTCAAAAACATCCGAGGAAAACAGAGTAGGAGCAGCTTACTTCTGTCCAAGCACGGGTCACTCAGCGCAATTCTCGTTACAGGAGGAAACATCGATCTTTACAGCAGAAGCGAAAGCCATACTGGAGGCGGTCAAGTACAGTCAAACGATCCACGCGGAGCAAATTGTTATACTAACGGATTCCATGAGTGTCTTAAAATGCCTACACAACAACACGTGGAATTATCACCTTCCAAGGACAATCGTAGAAATCAGAAAACAAATAAAATTCAGCAGAGAACGAGGAATCACTACCTACCTGGTATGGGTACCAGCCCATAGAGGTATAAGTTACAATGAACATGTGGATACCTTAGCAAAACAAGCCAGCCTCAAAGGAATTAAAGACGACCGGAACCTCCCAGCTTCTGACATAGTCCACACAATTAAAAACGAGTAAAGAGAAATGGCAAGAAGAATGGAGCGCATCTCTAAACATCAAAGCTGCGCACTATGGGAGCATTCAACCAATCATTCCGACCAAACCGTGGTTTTACAAATGGGTAACAAGTAGACGGCTAACAACAATGATCTCCAGACTGCGTTTCAACCATGGAAGATTTCCCAGTCACCTCTTTCGTCTAGGCCTGAGGGAATCTCCCTTCTGCGATTGTTCAGATCGCGTTGTAGGAGACACCAACCACATTATATTTTCGTGTAAAAAATTTAAACGGTCCCAGGATTCGATGATCAAAGAATTAGTTAGAAATGGAATCCCACTCCCCACTAACCTAACCCAGCTACTGGCGAGCGATAACAGAGCAGTTTACAACAGCATTACCAAATTCCTAAAAAATGAAGATATAGACCTTTAAGACACTATTAACGGTAAACAGACACACAAGACAAGCCAATAAGATCTGAATACGGGGGTAACTATTAGCCAGGGGCAAATAAAAGATCATAGCTTTCATCAAATAAGCATAATCGATAATAAATCAAGAACGCAGATCAACTAACACCAGATCGGTATTGCCTAACTAGTCCATACAGGAAGATACCAACAAACACAAAAGGAACTATAACAATTGCTGCATCGAGGCAGGTTTATACTTGAAAGGTTGTAACAATGACTAAATAAGCTTGACTGAAAATTATAAACAACAACCAAAATGTATAGTATAAGTATAAAGATAAATAGTAAATACAAGATTGTAATTAGCATAGCCAAAACTGTAATAATCTAAACAGTAAATTACCAAACTATATATAATAAGCATAACGATATAAAGAGCAATACAAGGTTGTAATTAGCATAGTCAAAACTGTAAATAATCAAACTGTATACAATAAGCATAACGATAAAGAGTAAATACAAGATTGTAACTAACATAGCCAAAACTGTAAATAATCAAAACTATATATAATAAGCATAATGATGAAGAGTAAATACAAGATGTAATTAGCATAGCTAAATTTAATTAGTTAATTAATTAGAATAATGTAACAAGTGATGACTGTATGGTTATAGTACAACCGAATGTCAATAAAATTAATAAAAAAATAAAAAATAAAAAAAAAATTCGCAAGATATTCCGACTGCTTTAAGAATTCATAATGATTTAACTTCTATCAATACTCGTACGTTTTGTTATTATATTACTGTTGACAGTAACATCAAATTTAAAACACCCAGAGCTCGAATAAAATCCGCAGTAGCTTACTTCGGAGAAGTGAAAAGTTAAGTAACGGAAAAGAAGCGATTGCTTTAGTTATTAAAGCGTCAGCATAAATATAACAAGAAACTAAGTCAGTATGCTGTTATAATCTTTACAGACGTATATATGTATATTTGTATTTGTGAAATATTCTAATTTTTTATTGTATTTCGCTAAAATATGGGCGTAAAGTGATGTTGCACCATCAACTTGGACATCAATTGTTTTTCTGAAATACTGTATTTTCAACCTCACCACTTCAGAAGACTCGTTATTTGGTAGATCCTCCGATTTGTTTGAACTTCATTGGCTGGAGATCGCGGCCCACCCATATCACTGTAAACTAATAATTACAAGGATCTTTAACGCTTCGAATAATTAAATTCTGACGGTTCGGCTAAACTGCTATAGCTTTTATCAGTCCATCGTTCGCTCGGATTCACAGCAGAATTGACGCGTCTAGATTAAAAGAAATTTGGGTAAATTTTTATTTTCTCAAACACAATGAATGTTCGTATAGAATGAATGGAGGAATTTTATAAATAATCTAGACGACAGTCTTAAAAATCTACGAGTGAGAGCATTACAGCACTGTTTCTCATTTAAGAATATAGTTGAATATTGGAGTGAAATAAAGTGTCTCTTAATGCTTGATAGCAGAGTATCAGGAAAGTGAAACACAGGTTATTTATAGAAGAAGGACGTTCATAATTTCCTGTTTCCGCATAAGAAGGCGGAAATTTTGGTAGGCACTCGCCTTTCTTTCGATCTTTCCTTCCAGTTTACTAAATGAATGGACTCTGGGTCATTATTGTAATGCATGCTTTTGTATATCGCCATCAGTGTCGGTTTCAGTACTACCTTCTAGAAGTGTGTCTTCTTTATTTATCAAATGTAATGAGATATAATAATTCCAACAGTTATGGGCAGCAGTCTAGGTGCTTAATGGTTAAGGCAGATTGA
>CM061921.1:196287110-196527398 GCA_031002005.1 Vandiemenella viatica
GGTGGTTCGTTGAATGCTACTGGGTGGCCTGCTAGGCTCTTTATCCCTGCTGTCTATTCTGAAAGTTGGTTTCTGTTGGCTGGGAAGGGGTCCTCTTTGTTGTTCTGCTCGACTTTGTGTCGTAATGGGAGCCATTGGTGGTGGGTTCAGGGTGTTCTGGGCTGCGATTGGGGCTTTCCTAACTTGGTTTGTAGTTCTGATCGTTGGAAGGTGGATACTTGATTGTAAGTTGTTTCTCTCTATTCTGAGTCAATTGTTCGGCAGTTATCGTAGCATAAGTTTTTTGTTCAATGCTTGCTAGTGCATCCTGGTAGGATATTCCTCCGTAATCTCTTTTCCTATTAATCTGTTGTTTTTGGTATAGGGGGCAGGTACGATCAGTAGACAGATGGGGACCTTCACAGTGAGCACAAGTAGGGGGTCCCGAATTTTTACATTCTTTGAAAGTGTGATTTCCAGAGCAATGGCTGCATCGAGGTTGGCTGCGGCATTGTTACTATTATGACCGTAATCTTAAACATTGAAAACATTGAAGGACCAAAGGGGATGTACGGTTCTACTGGGCATCTTACTCCGTGGAATTTATTACATATTCCGAGGTAATTGCACAAACAGGAATGGGTCTCCTCTGGTCTCTATCGGTATCACTTGAATTTTTGGTGAACCGTCTTAACTCGCACTACTTGAACTTCACATCTTATCACTTCCATTATTTCCTGCTCGGAAGTGACGTGTCTACATTTCTTATAATACCTTGGCGGGTCGTTAGGGATATGGGAATGTACGCTTCATATTGTGCATAGGAAAAATTTTTGCTCTGTGCGAGAGCGTTAGCACTAGGGCCGGAAAATTGTCTCTATTCTAATACGGTTTCTGCCTGACTTAGTAATGTTCACTATGTTTTTGGTCACTAGTTCACCTTCTTGGTGGGATCAACTTGCCAACTGCCATGGGATGTAGTCTACAACGTTGTTCGCTTTGCTTTCTACAAAAATGATATACGGGCCACCGTCATACCATTCGTATTTGTTGGTTATTTTTACCACTGGGCCAGCGCTTGTTCGTTGTTCACTTACCGCAGTAGGTATTGTAGTGGTGCTGCTTCCCTGTTGTTGGTGTTGTTTATGCTGGGCAATTGGTGTTGATTTCTGTCGGCTTCCACCCTCGGTAATTTTTCTGCGTTGGCGTCTGCTGTTGTGAGTTCGATGTCTCGGAGCAGGCGCTTGTTCGACTGCTTTTGTAGAGGCATTTCTTCTTCTGGTGATGTGAGCACTTTTGTAGAGTTGTCCAAGTTTATCACGGTGTTCAAAGCTTCACCTACTACCTCCCCGATGTTGGAACTTATACTGTTCTCGTTAACTGCACTACCGCTTGGAAGGCCGATTTGGCCCCCTTGTCCATAATCTCCACCGAACATGGTGGAGATTATGTTAGCTGCAGGCTTTAACTTGGCAGCTGGAGCACTCTTAGTGAAGATTGATAGTCACACTTCGATTCCCGTAGAAATATTTCAACCTGTTACTAGTCTGTTATCCGACGAACTTGTTGTGGCGCACTCAACTGTAAACAAGATTCACTCACTGACTCGCTTCAGAACGATGTTGCCGGTACGGCGATCAGGAAGTGACTGTGAATATCTTGCGAATGGATATTCCGTACAATCCGGTCAAGGAAATGCTGCGCGTTTAACGCTGTGTGTAAACAGCCCGACTTCCTCGTGATTATCCTACTACACATCACTTGCAGAGTGTAACAGAGATAGAAGTTAAATCATTATAATTAATAACAGTGTGGCTCTAGATAGTGCTAACTTCATCTATCAGCTGACACGTAATTTTTACTTAACAACCTAGTAGTATATCTGTTACCAAAACGTTACGCAAAATAAGTGTCACTATTTCTATCTGCTGTTTTATGATTTTTAACTTGGGACAAAATCTTTCAGAAATTTAGAAACTGATAGCTTAGAATAACTGAAACGTAGGATATTTATAAAACCACTCCTCTTCCTCGTGGATGTTACGACGTCCATATCCTGACTATCGTTCTTCTACAACTATGAGGAAACAAACTACTTGCTTGAAACTTTGGCTAAATGAATTTACATCCAGTATCCTGATTTGTACTGTAAGACTGGATTCTTACTCATTTCAGTATTCTGAAACGGATTGTGTTTGACTTTAGCATCACTTTAGCGTACAACAGGTTAATATGTTAATACATAAAGATACCAGTAGTTCTAAATTAAATCTTGATTGCGTTACTATTCAGCAAACGAATAGGAAATTAATCCGATAATATTTTGGTTGAATGATGGATCAGAAACTGTATTGTTTCATTGATGGAATTGTACGGATGCTTGACTGATCTATTAATAGCAAAAAATTTTGAACCTCACTTTTAAAAATGATTATCAGTAATGTTTAGATGCAATTACAAATCATATGTTTACATTAATTCATAGCCGAACGAATTGGATGAAGGGTAAAGTTCATTAGTGTCATTAGACAGTACTCAATTCATATTCACGATCCAGCCATCAAAATGTGGGTTTAAATAGAAAAAACAAAATCGAAAATTGCTCAAAGGAATGTGGAATTGCCCTTTCTCAAGGACCGTGGCCGATTTTTTTTTTTTTTTCGTTGCTTAAAAACTAATCTTTTCCGAGCCATTGCAATAATAATGACTTTACTAAAGAATAACAACAAAAACGAATTAGGATTGCTTAATAGATACATGCAGACATGTGTAGCTTTTGATTCTCATTAAGTGTATAATATGTTTTCACTGTCCCAGTTTACAGGCAACACAAGAAAAACGCTCATAAAACCACTTTTGCCTGCGGCCTGACTCGAACCGTGGAACCGCGAGACACCGCACTAGCTTCCGGGATCAGCATGGCACCCGCGAATCTGAGCCACTTACAGTAACATTCTTTCTGGATTATCAGAGAGGTAACAACAACTTATAACCAGACTGGCATTATCTTTCCTCCTTCCTCAAATTTCCTGTTTCTTTCTTGCAATTTCAGATTTCGGAAACAAGGTTATCATGTCATTATATTGAGGATATACATCAATTATATCGTTACTGATCACTAGTAGGAGCAGCATTTTGTCAAATACGGAACCTCTCATTAGCATGTTATTCGTCAATCATGATTTTTTGTTTCGTAAGAATAACTACTCACATTTTCAATTCTGGTTTGCTTGCTAATACCACTGTGTCCAATAGGAACGTTAGCTACAAAAACCGCACATTAGTTTGATTTAGGTCCTTGTTTATTTTTAAACAGCCATCATTGCCCCAATTATCAATCTCCCGCCTTTGCACTAGAAAAAAATTGGTTATGTTGAGTGGCACAAATCGTAATGGTTAAATTAAATTTATTGGAAAACTGGCTTTCAGTTCCTACTCACGCATCATGCGTTGACACTTTCTCATTTCAGCCAAACATTAATTTTATGATTCATTTCCACTGTTCCAATTGACCACGAAATATATATAAACTTACTTATATGATATGTATTTTGCAACAAGTGAAAAGGAGATAAAGAATGAAAAAAAAAATACAGCACCTGGGCTTGAACCGAGAACCAGCACTTTGACAGCCCAGCGCGTTACCACTAGGACACCTGGACTCACAGAATCTAGTGCCTCACAAATTATATGACCAAAGAAAAAATATACATATAGATACAACATTCCGTGATTGAATAGTAATCTGTATACAGAATCGAACTGTTGCAAGAGAAGTAATCAGTTAAATGAAAATATTCTAGATGAGACTGGAACATAAATAATTTTTCATTTCGCCTATGTGTGTGTCCAGCTATGAGACACTATTTCTGGTATAGGGAAATTGCTACAGCGCTACTACTAGGCAGAACATCGTGGCAACATCGCAGAAAGTAAATATGGCAACGCTTACCAGGAAAAAGTCTTAACTTTCCTACTTCCTTCGGCAAGGAAGAATACCTTTATAACGCGTAAATAATACACGTAATAATTTAACACGAGCAGCACATTTGGCAAAAGTTTTTGGTGGTTTCAGAATTATCCAACTTACAGCTGGCAATTGAAAATACGGTGGGAATCCATGTTAACTGCATGAGGGCAATACAAAAAGTAACGTCTCCCAAGCATTCATAGATAAAGAAGCAAATTAATTTATTTACAGTTTTAGAGGTTGAACAAATATCTATTTTTCTACATCATTACCATGTCGGAACACACGTTGGTCGTTGCTGTAAATGACAATGGTTCGAATCCAAGTTCGGCCATGCATATTTGTGGTTTCCAAGGTTTCCCCAAATCACTCCATATGAATACCGGAATAGGTTCTTTACAAGGGCATGGCCGAATTCCTTGCCACTACTCCTATCCAGCCAATAATCACCTCTATGTCGACGAGGCGTAAAATCATAAGAAGAAGAGCTGGCTAAATTTATTGAGGAGGTCGCAGCTGGCTTGAAATCGATTAACAATACCTTCTCCCTATCCTTATTTTTTTGTTTATTGCTTTACGTTTCATCGATGTTGAAGTTATTAAAGTGGGGAACGGCCATGGCCTTCTATAAGAATCGTCCCAGCATTTGCCTGGAGCCAGAACGTTACCGCTCACACGCCACGCTCGGTCTTCCGGTCTTTAGACATCATCAACCTTACTTTACCGGTAGACTGTGTTTGTTTGAATCCTTGAGACCTAGGCGATTATGGAGTCGATTATGACGGGTGACAAAACTTGAGCGTTCCACTTTATACCGGAGACTAAAGAACAATCACGCGAACGGCGACATCCTCATTCGCCAAATGCTTGTATTTATTTATGTTATTCCAAACAAAGAATAACGCAGGTAATTTCACGCCTTGTTAAGTAATGAGCATTTAGCCCCAGTATTTAATAAATCCCAATGTTGTAAAGATCATGAAGTAATAGTGTCAACAACTAACAGCATTGTAGAAAACGGATAAAAACGGTAATTTAAGAACTCCCTGTCTTTAAGCCCGATTCTCAATTAACTTTAATTACTTACACCAGTTATAAAAGAATTTATTTTTGTCCTACGATAATAATCTGGTTGTAAATTTTTTAGTGACAATGGTCGTTTGATTTTTTGCGGTGCTAATATTTAGTTCTGCGCGATTAACTCTCATTTATTTATATAGTGCATAATCATTATCGTCCATCTACAAAGAGAGCAATAATTCCTCTTGTAAATTATTTCTTTCTGAAACGCGATGATCGTTCTACTGTGAAATAAATATACTTGGAAACATGTGTGTCGTTTGAAAAGGGACAGATGATATGATTTCGGCGCGGCTTGAAACCCGTGTAGATTTTCGTCAGTTCTGCTGCCGCAAATCTTTCATGCTTACGTCGGCTATTAGTTACGAAACATTGGGTAGTTTCGCAGATGTTTATCTTCTTTCCTGACGCAGTTAGGAAAGAATCATGGATACATTATACTTATAAGCAATGTGCAGTTTCGGTACGCTTAAAAATAAAATACAAGTAAAGATAGATTTCTAAATTTAAAAAAAAATAAAAATAAGAACTACTTGGATTTGAACTCGGAACCGCTCGCTCAGCAACCCAGAGCGCTAACCATAGGACCACTGCAAGCTCGGTGCTATTTTCCTCGAATAGGGCGTATACAACGCAGCGAAGGAAGACTGTTTCATTCAATCCATCTTGGAGAGAGAGACTTCCGAAATAATTTCTTGTTTCTGTAGTTTCGTAGTACTAAAAATTCTTACCTCATGGAACATGATTATCCCTTGGTTTGTGGACTGACCAGATATATGAGTGAAATATTATCCGAAGGAATTATCAAAATGAGTATAACAATCTTATCGTTATAGTTTTATGATAATCAACCTGTAGTAATATATAGCATTGAGCCTGTTTCCTGCCTAACTTTAATGCAATCCCGTTAATTAGAACTTTTGGGAAACGTTTCAAGATATGAATTTTGGTAAAGTATTATAGAAATGTAATGGTAGGATGATGAACTGTTCAGCCAATAAGAATCGTCAGTGGGAGGAGCTTAATTCCTACCTGTTGGCCAATTGTTTCCTGCATTGACTTAAGGAAATGAAAAATCTGCAGTATAGATGGCTCTGAATAAAATATCCACCAATGAAATTGCGAGGAGGCGGAGCCAGTATTGCGTCACTGTTGCCTGGGATGACATTGATGCCAGATTGTGCAAAATAAGAGTGATAGAATTTTTCACCGGCGGCCAGATTTAATGTCAAAGTGTGTACATATCCGTATCCAGTAAATATTTATACGTCAGTTCAGGATGGAAATATAGGCTTCATAATAAATTGCGCAAGCAACAGTGTGTTCTGGAAAAGTGGATTGGCTATGTATTGTTCTGCAATAACTCTTGGAAAAAACTGGTATAGCACAGTGTGTTCCATATTTTTTTGGAAGTGTATTGGGACGATTATGACCTGCGTGACGAACTGTTTAACTGTTGACGTAAGGTGGGGTGGAAAAATGGTTAAGCTTCTGGGATCTGTTAGTGATGGTGTATCTAGTGCAATAATATTTTTAACCGACTTCAAAAAAAAAAAAAAAAGAAAAAAAAAAGGTGGTTCTCAATTCGTCTGATTTTTTAAAAGCGATATCTTCACCAATTTTGAAACAATTTAAATTAATTTTTTAGTGGGTAGGATATACCTCCAAAAATGTCCCATATGAATTTCATTGAGAAACCACCCCTTCTACCCCTTACACCTCTTAATTTTTATGCAAACCACATTTTTTTACCCCATTTCGATGGAACTTCAGACATGTTTAGTAAAAAATAAAGAGATAAATACTGTCAACTTTTTGTTCGAAAAACTGAACTCCTATCCACCCACTTAATTTTTGTCAATATTTCTTATACAAAGCTACAGTCGACACCATTTAACTGATCTCCATTAAAGTTGGCAATTACATGTAATTATTAATGGCGAAGGTTTCTGACAAAAAATTTATAAAAACCACCCCATCTCCCCATTTACATACCTTAATTTTATACAAACCTCCATTCTTTATCTGATTTTGATTGAACTTTGCACATGTATACTTTAAAATAAAGAGAAAATCCTCATAACATTTGGTCTGCCAAAGCTCAATCCCTCTCCCTCCTTCCACCCCCTTAATTTTTCTCAATGTTCTTTATGAAAAGGTACAGTCGACACTGTTTGACCGATTACCATCAAAGTTGGAATATACATGTAATTATTCATGGAGAAGGTTTCCGACTAAAAATTAAAAAAAAACACCCCTCTCCCCCTTAACACCCCCTACTTTTATACAAACCTACAGTTCTTATTTGATTTTGATTGAACTTTGCACAAGAATAACTGTCAACATTTGGTCTGCCAAAGCACAGCCCCTCTCCCTCCTCCCAGCCCCTTAATTTTTGTCAATGTTCTCTATAAAAAGCAACAGTCAACACAGTTTGACCGATTACCATGAGAGTTGGCGCATATATTTATTTTTTCACGAAGAAAGTTTCTGACCAAAAATTATAAAACCACCCCCTCTCCCCATTAAACCGCTTAATTTTTAGACAAACTCGCAACTTTTATCCGGTTTAGATAGAACTTAGCACACTTTTATTATAAAACAAAGTGAAAAATAATGTCAACTTTTAGTTTGCAAAAACTGAACCCCTCTCCCCGTTTCCACCCCTTGATTTTTGTCAATTTTTTTTTTTAAAGCTACAGTCTACACTGTCTGAGCGATCTTTATGAAGGTTGGTATACATGTATTTTTTTTATGGATACGATTTCTGACCAAACAATCCAAAAACTACCCTAGCTGCCCTTTTACACCCCTTAATTTTTCTACAACCGTACATTTTAATCCGATTTTGGTGGAACTTCGCATGCGTATACTTTAAATCAAGGAGAAAAATACTTTCCACATTATTTTCACAAAAACGCAAACTCTATCCCCCTTTTTACCCCTCTAATTACTAACAATGTTCTTTATATAAAGCTGCAGTTTCTATCTGATTTTGGGAGAAGTATGCTCATGTATACTTCAAAACAAACAGAAAAATACTGTCTACGTTTGGTATAGAAAAGCCAAACCCTTCTCCCCCTTTTCGTCCCATTAATGCAAATAAAGCTACAGTTTCTATCCGATTCTGAAGCAAATTTGCACACTTATACTTAAAATATAAAGAACAATTGTGTTTAAATTTGGTTGCAGAAGCCCAACCCCTCTTCCCTTCTACCCCAACCCCTACAAATTTCCAATGTTCTTCATAGATACCCAAAGTTTTTATCAGATTTCAATGGAACACTGCACATGTATACTTTAAAACAAAAAGAAATATGTTGTCCACACAAGCTTTACAAAAAACAAACTATTCTTCGCCTCTACACCCCTTAATTTTTTTTTATACATACCTACAGTTTTTATCTGATAACAATAGAAATTTACATACGTACACTTTAAATCAATCAGAAACGTCTGTCAACATTTGGTATGCAAAAGCCCAATCCCTCTTCCCCTTTACCCCCACCCCTTTTAATTTCCAATGGTCTTTACAAAAATCCACAGTTTTAAAGCCCGTCAAAATCAATTAATATTCATAAAATAAATGTCTCCTAATGTCTTAACATGTTTCTGAGATTTCAACTTAGACCTTAAGTTTACACGTTGTCGAAACCAATTAAAAATCTATATTTTCTGTGTGATGCCGAAACAAACGGGGATATCCCAGAGACAGATTAGCGCGCAGATGTTACATTTTCGATTTGGGAGCGTGCAAAAACCACGTAGCTCCATTGTGGCATCCTGTGAACCCCCCTCCACCCACGTAGCCTTACGTGGCTTTTCACTTTTGCCTCTAACACCCCCCCCCCCCCCACCACCACCACCACCACCGCGTGGCACGTAGCTTTTTTCCCCTATTGATTCCAGAAGACATTTCGTACTGCTTTCTCTTGTCAGACGATTGTAAATTACATAAGGAGATAATTATCTGAGGGGAAATAAATATTCACATGCTGTTGCGTGTTTTGTTCCTCATTTTAACTGTGAAAAATGCTATGAAAGGAAAGCTACGTGGCCTAGTTCGGAACCCCCCCCCCCCCTCCCCTTACGTATCTCAGCGTAGCCTTCATGCCAACCCCTCCCCCGCCCCTTGGACCGAGCCACGTAATTTGTGCACGCTCCCTTATCGGACGGCAGCTTAACTGATGTTATGATTAGGTCGAAATACAACCTGGACCAAAATGTAACCTGACATCCCTCAACACAGCATCCAATTCATTTCCTTCTGGAAGTTTTTGGGCTATATAAAGACATTTTTTTAAAGCAAGCGCTTCAACCACTGAAATACCAGGAAGTTCGCAAAATGAGAACTACTGCGGCATACTGAAAATACACCAGAAACTATAATACCACCAAAAATTTAAAAATAAAATTTAAAAAAAACTGCCTTCAAAAAAAGCTCACTAAAAATTTTTAAATAATTTTATGCCTTGCTTAGAAGAAAGTAAATTTAAATGGACAATATTTTACATTATTGTTAATGAAATTTTAATATTAATTAGTTATTTTTGGAGTCTGTGCCAGCCAAAGCAAAAAAAATAAAATAATTATGAATAACAATAATACATAAAAATCCTGTTACTACTTACCTACAATTAATGTTAGAAAAATGTTTCAACAAAACTGAAACATACAGATGATACGCCGTTATTTTACTAACAGTAAAGCGTTTACTGCATGATGCAGCCTACCAACTGTCACAGTAGCGCCCGAGATATGCCTGAAGGAACAACGAGGTTGAGCCATAGATAAAAATACTGTCTCATTTGTTTCCATAAACTGTCTCCCGCAATAACAATATCTTCCTCATTACATGCTGTAAAATATTCGGAATTTTTATCTGCAATCCCCGTTTCACCTCAAACATCAAATAAAATTCAGTGATTGGATCTTCACGACGTAACAGCTGGCACCGACCCCAAAAATAACTAATTAATGTAAAAATTTCAATAACAGTAATGTAAAATATTGTCCATTTAGATTTACTTTCTTCTATGCAAGGTATAAAATTAATTTAAAATTTTTTGTGCGCCTTTTTTCACGGTGGTTTTTATGTTTTTAAAACAATTATTTTATAAAAGCAATGCATGGAGAGTTTTTAGCTAAAAAGGACGTTGAATATTACATACATAAAAATCTTACTTAATTTATTCAATATTATTATCATTCAAAATAAGCTTCGCTTTCACTAGGGACAACTATTGCCTAATGTGATGATAACTTATTTGATTTAAAGTAAAACCGAGTTGGTAGCAACAGTTGCACGCTAATCGAAGCACAATAATGCGTTATTGATTTTGGGGCACGGTGCAAATTCTAAACTAAAAGATTTGCTTGTAAACACTTATACGGTCATAACTGGATATTGAGGGCCATGGACGTTTTAATTTGATCATGCACTTACGTCTTTACAACAAGCTGTATCATAGGACTTAAAATACTATTAGAATCTGGTGTTTTCGGTTTTCAAGTAACTTATAATTCTTAGTTACCAGTGATCTGAAAAAATATGTAAAGCTGTTAATCAATAAATGATCCGAAATTTGAGTAATTACTGCTATAATTAAGTGTCTAGCATGGTAATATCTCATTGTACGTAATTTGTAGAAATCATATTCTTTTGATTAAATAGACATTAAGCGATTGGTATGATGGTGCATTGCTCGGAATAGGATAAAGGAACGGAGGGATTTCCTGATAAACGCTTCGGAGACAGGATAATGCTGATTGTATTGACGTTTCTAAATGTAGTTGCTGTGAAGGGGCATTTACTTCCTATTTATTCTTATGCTCTGATTCGAGTTAAAGCCACGAGTGTTCAAACTCGACAGTTTTTTTGGCTTTAAATGTTACAAAGTTAACATTGTCAGTTCACTGAAAATTTAGCTGTCTTGTGACAGAACCGTATGTTTACATCGAAAGTATGGAATGGACTAACGGGAAAATGCTACAGGTTTCTCCTCTGGGCATCCGTATTTGTCCAGCTCGCGTAGTTAACACGTCTATTTGAAGGTACTGACCAAACGAAACTGTTGCAGACTACTTGAATACAACAACGCGGTAACGAATTATAGTTACTTTGTTATGGCAGCAAAAAAAGTCTCTAGTTACTGGGTGATTAGAAACAATGTTAACCAATGTAAAGACACAGTAATGACCAATCTGAATCAGTGTTCTCAGGGAAGAAATGTTGTCAATTAAGTAGTTAAGATACTTTATTGGACAAGGGTATTACAGTCACGGACATACATCTTGGTGTAACAAATCTGCAATGGATGTGATCGCATGAACATACTGAAAAAGAGAATCTAACTTATGTATTAAGCGTTTTCAGTGGTATCAACACCTCTCTTTCTTTGCTCCTTATCTCCTTCAGTCAAAATATGAGGAATAAGCTTTATTCTTTCATTCCTATAACACAGATCTTATGTATCCCCGACTGGGTTGAGGGGTGAATTGGCTTCTCGTTCACGTTGTTGTGCACGTAAATGCGAATTGCGCATTGCGTTCGCGTTCAGCCAGTTGTAAACAGGCAATGACGCGTGGCACGCTGGTATTGTAAGGTCATTTACCACTTTTAAGACGAACTGTTGGGTAATTATACACAAGATCCGACAGACTTGTTTAGGACAGCGTCACAAAGCGTGGGGGTGAGTGGTAACGTTGTGGCCTTGCATTCGGAAGGACGCGGGTTTGAATCTCGGAACGGATATCCAGATGATATGTGAACTCCTGGTTTCCCCACATTACTCCAGTCGATGCCGGGATGGTTCCTTAAAAAGGCCATGGCCAAATTCCTTCCCGTTCATTGCCCTCTGTCCGTTACCGTCTCGAATCACCTTGACGTCGACGAGGCGTAAAGTCACAAACGAAAAAAAAAAGAATAGCTTCAGATATTCCAGAAACACAATGGAATTAGACCTCAGGGTTTCCCCAAATGGTATAAAAAATATTTTACATCTGTTACAATTGTGTGAAATTTACTGCTTGTGTATATATTCGTATTAATTACACTTGTCACTTTTTTGTGTTTAAGAAGGTAATAACTAACGTTTTTTGGTTGTTTAAAACTGAGGAACAATCTCGATGTGATTTGAAACTAATCATAACTCTGATGTTAATACAATTGTTAACTTGACGATTAGCATGGACGCTAAATCTTATAACAGAATTTTCATGGATGCATGCTTAACATTGTACAGGAAGAAATAAACTCTAGAATAACTAAAGATGTAATTTAAAATACTCTTATTAGTAATGCTTGATTAATTATTGATTTTTTATAAAATCTCATAAATTTCTCTAGCAAGATCAAAATTTTTTGACAGGTGGAGTGCAGGGCATTTGAATTCACTTTTTTTAAATATTAGATTCAGTGATAATAATCTATGTTATAACACTTAATAAATAACACCGTGATGAAAAATTTTATTTACACTAATGCCTCATAGGACACAATTTTATGCAGTTACCATTTTATTGGTCACAATATCTATTCGGACGTTAGTTGCGGGAAGGTATAACGGGATGTGTATATCTTATTTGATACATGGTTTGGTTTAGAGAAAATTGAGTAATCTTAAAAATCCACAGGATATGCGAGGAGTGGTTCAAACAACCCGAAGAATATATTTTACTTGCTTCCCCTTATCTTCTGCCACAGCACATACTTTTCCTGAAATCACTATTGTGGTTCCCTGTAATTGGTATTTCAATTACTAGTCCATGATGTCTGGAGGATAACAGTTCTTTTAAGATGGTTGTAGCTCCCTTGGGCGGTAGTGGTAGTGGTTGTTAGAGTGTAAGTGGGAATGTAATTGTACACCGGTACAGGTGTGAGATGTTTGCTAGAAGAGCTCACAGGATATCTGTAGTACACGGCATAAAAAGTGTTATGTCAGTATTACTGTTTCTCTGTGCTAGAAGAGATCGTTAATGTTTCAATGCTAAACGTAGACCGTAAGATACGTAGACTGTAAGATGCTGCACAGCGAGAATACATAACAAGTGTTATGTCAGAATTACTGTTTCTCTGTGCTAGAAGAGATCTTTAATGTTTCAGTGCTAAACCTATCAATAAAAATACGTAACTGTAAGATGTCTAAATAAGCTGGGCAATCGCATATCATTTGTTCATTAACCAATATTAATTTTTTCATGATTAATAGACTTTCGGGTTATGCCGCGTTGTTTATTCAGAGGTACTGTTTATATTGACATAGCAACGAGTTCCAAGCATCGCAGAGTAAAAGGTCGCTATCTTCATTGGTGTTGTTCGTATTCTTTAAAATTTCTGCTGCCTCTTTCACACGTCGAGGCCACCACTGGTCTTCTCTCAACAGCAGCCCCGTGTCTTGAAATTTTATTTCATGCCCGGTGTTAATGGCATTGGGAACTACGGCTGATTTGTCGCTGTTGTATTTATAGTGGCGGATATGTTCCTTAAGTATCTCCGCCACAGTGCGACCTGTCTCGCCGATGTAAACATTGCCACAGCTGCAGCGGATTTCATAAACACCCGTAAGCTGGTGTGGGTATACTGTCTTTTACCCTGGTTAATGACAGGTCAAGTTTGCAGTTAGCCTTATATACTATTCGCGCCTCTACCTGCTTTATAAGTTTCCCAATCCGGTCAGTGATACCATGTATGTATGGGAGACAGACGAATTTTCTTGGCACATTGACACCATGGGATAAATTGACGTCTTACATGGGTGTTTTGTGTCTTAAAAACCTTTCTGATGTCGGATTCACTATAAGCGTTGGCTTGGCATATTTTTGAAAGTGTCTCCAATTATTCCTTCACTCTTTCCTTGCTCTTAAGTTCAGTGATGTTAATACGCCTCTCCTTTGCCGGGGGATAGTGCGAAATGGCATGAAGATATCTATTAGTGTGGGTCGCCTTGCGGTACACAGTATGACCAAACGCCCATCGCCTCACTTGTTAACCAGGACACCGAGAAATGGCAGATGTCCAATTTCTTCCACATTCATGGTGAATTGGATTCTTGGGTGGGCACTGTTCAGGTGGTGTACGAACTCCTGCAGATTCTCCTTATCGTGAGGACTGATGACAAGGTGTCATCAACTTAACGGATCCACTTTGTAGGTTTTAGTCGCGTTCCGAATACTTCCATAAATATGTTGGCGGCTACAGGTAAAAGTAGCGAGCCCACGGCCGCGGAGCATAGAGTTGACCAGTATACTGGAATACAGTTGACTTAAGACAGAACTGTCAGGTCAACCCACTCAATAGATATTCCTCGTGCAAGAAGTTTAGCACATATTAGAGCAACGGCTTCTTCTACCGGCGCATTAGTGAATAATGAAACAACATCAATACTCACCATGACATCAGTCTTCTCTACCGTCAGTCATCAATAATTTATATAAAGTGAGCGGAGTTCTTTACAGCTGATTTGATATCTTCCGTGAGATGTTTCAGTTTATTGGCAACATTCCGCGCAAGTGGATGTGTAGGTGACTTGACCGCGCTCACAATCAGAAGTAAGGGAACTTCTTTTTTTGTGCACTTTGGGCAATCCATAGAACCTATCCATCATGCAATTGCCTCTTTTTAGGTTTTTCTTGTCCTCCTGCTCAATCGCTTTGAAGGTGTTAACTCTTTGGGCTACCTCTGTCCTAATCTTCTGTAGTGGGTTCCTGTTTAACGGTTCACAAGTATTCTCTGCCAACAAGTTCTTAATTTTCGTGTGGTAGTCCTGCGCTTTCATTACTACGGTCGCACACCGCTTGTCAGCTAGGAGAACCACAATATCATTACGTTGCCGTAATACCCGTAAGGCTGATCTTATCGGATGTTATTTGCCTGATTGACTTCTAACCCCACAGTGGCACTCTCAACACCCGTTATGATATCTGAAGTTGGCAGATGTGTGGGTACCGGGACAAAATTAAGACCTTTCGATAGCAAAGATATTGTTGCATGATCTAGTTCCTAAATTTTTTGATAAAATTTCGAAAGTCTCTGGAAACTAAAGATAGCACTTATGCTGGAAGGTATTTAAGAACATATTTAAAATCGACGTCCTTCTATTGGGCTAGTCAAAATGATTGCAGTAATTTCAGAAAATTACTACAGATTTATTATTTGACATATACTTACAAGAATACACAGATATATAAACAAACTGTGAAAGTTTTTTTGAGTGTCTACAGATGCTCAATACGTGCAATTTTAGTGACTCTGCACACATCAAGTCTATAATAGAGCACTTCCCATACCCGATGCAGTATGTCTCTGTCAATGAGAGCTAATGCATTGATGATGCGATCCCGCAGGTCTGGCAGATCAACTGGTGACATGAACACTGTATTTTACGAAACCCCAAACAAAGAAGTCGCAGGGTGTTAGGTCAGGGAGACGAGGAGGCCACGACATCAGCTGACGATCTGCATCCCCAGCACGACCATTCCATCTGTTAGGAATCCTGGTGTTTAGGAAATTACGGACAACTAGAGGAAAATGGGGTGGAGCACCGTCCTGCTGGAAAATGAAATTTTCACTGTCAGCTTCCAGAAGGGGCATGAGCCAATTCTGCAACATTTGCAGATAAATTTTCCCTTTGATCGTCAGCTCATTAAATAAAAAATTCCCATAAAGTTTCTTTCGTGAGATCGCGCAAAACACCTTCACTTAGGGAGAGTCACGAACGTGCTGCACATAAGCATGGGGGTTTTCCGTCCCCCAAATGGGCACATTGTGCCTGTTCACTTTTCCATTCACATGAAAAGTGGCCTCATCACTCATTTAATTAGTTAAATGGCAAGACTTTTATGTGTTAAGCGCACTTACATGTGCTGTACATCAGTACAGCATGGATGTAGCGTACTGTAAATAAGTCATTGCTTGCTGAAAATCTCGTTCAAAGTAAGTTGTTTGACTGTATTCATTCATTTTCAGGAAGCATGTGGTCACATTCGGGCTGACACTCCATCCATTTCAACGCAATTTCTAGGCCGGCAAATACTTGGCTGGCTGATGGTCCCGAGTCTGCTTCAACTTCGACATTAAGGTCATCTTCTTCCTCGACACTTTCTTCTCACACACTTTCAATAAGTTCATCATTTTGAATTTCATCCCCAGGGTCTGGCAAATCACAGACCACCCACTCTCCTATATCTTCAGCACTAACTTCTGAACATCCAGGAATTTTCAGAAGTATGTTGCTGAATTCCTCAAGTGACAATTCATTCCCATCTTCTCCTGTCTTTTCCCTTTCCTTTTCTTGAGCTTATTTTTTCTTTTTCTCCTTTTCCTTCTCTTTTTCAGTTGATATGCCTTTCAACATGTTCCTCGCACGTTTTAATGTGACTGCCTTAAGCGATTCGGATAGTCGAAGTTCAGATTATTGGAGTGCTTCTGTATTTGGAGAAAAGCAGCTACACTGTTGTTTACGTACATTTTTTTATTGTCATCTCTAACATGTCATGATAGCTTGATTACGAGATTATGATACTCAACTAAGATGTTTTTTTTTCTTTTTACAGTATATCGAAACATTCTTGCAGATAATGAAAATGCTATAACTGACCAGCTCATAAGAGTGGGAACAGATTTTAGCCACGGAACGAACAGCAACTACAATAATTATAATAATAGAATAGAACAATAATAACTTTGTGTGGTCTCAATTACCTATTGATAGAGCTTTACCGACTGTGTCGTACAAGATATAGGGGATCCACAGTTTTAACGAGACATATGAATCACGGCACTTCCTAGCATCTTCACATTATCAAAGCAATGCTCAGTTTTAAGGGCCGTAAGAAATCCAGCCAAGATCGGGATTCGACCCTGAGACCTTCCGTACCTCTTTCGCGTGCCTTAACCAACTGACTTATATGAAGATAAAGCATTAACCTGCGGTAGTTTCAGGAAACCAAACATAAAGGAGTAGGCCTACCTAGTACCTTTTTAGGATTTCAAACAAGAATCTTGTTAAATATAGTTTGGAACATTGAAGTTCTTCTAACGAAATTTATCACAAACTGCACATTTATTTAACAGTTCAGATAGGAATAATACTTACAAGCAAAATTTAATGTTTCAAGGCGGTGCATTCATACTGCGCCGGTGGCTTACCATGCGTACCAACTCTTCTGGTAAAATTAATTCCGGAGGTTAGCTGTTGCCTATCTCATTGTTAGTGTACGCATAGACCACTGTTTTATGTATCTCTTCCGACGGAAAAACTGCCATCAACTGTTTCCACGCATTTAGGGAAGTTTTTGTGAATTAATCTAGATCTTTGGTACACAATCTGGAGTCCAACTACTGTCATATTTCTGGGCTTTAGCTACATTGGACACAACACGCGTTTGGCTGCAAATCATAGACGAATGAAAATTACACTTGCATAGATGTATGATACTTAAGCCCGACAATGTGACTGGTAGTTTGGTCGCAACTACGAGATTTTCAGTTGTAAACGAAAAGCTGTATGCACAAGTTTCTCTACACCATTGTTGCTATGCGCCAAAGAGTCGAAAAATATGGTTGGGCCCCCCAATGCTTCTGAATTTAGTTTGATATTCTCAAGGTAGATCTTCACATTTAACTCGCAAGCTATTAACATATTCTACTTTTTTTCATGCATGTTTGCAGGTTTATACGTAGAAATCATCTCTCTTGACGCATGCTTCTGGTAAGCTGAAAGTAGGTTACAATAAAACGCGTTTGATTAGGAATTTCCATACGTCTCAAGTCCTATACTTTTAACCTACCCTTTATCTTTAGATACACAAATGCGCATTTATTTATGGGTATGCTAAACGAATGACTGTTTTCGTAACATAGCTGAACAGGTTCAAAAAATGGTTTGATGTCAGCTTGCGAACTGACTCTTATATCATAAGTGGTCACTGCAAACTAGAGAGGTGTATCTCATCTAGTGCCAAAAAGAACAGCTGGTGTTTGTTATCTTTCGACCTCTATGAATGTTACGTACTAGTACCCTAAATGTTCCGCATCTAATAGAGCAATAAGTCATAAACAAGATAGTCTCTTTCCTAAAGAATCTGTTATAAAGATTGGATAGATTCTTTGAGGGTGAAAAACAAAACATTAATTTTCGAAACTTCAGCTAAGATTTATTTGGATTAAATGTGTCTGATGTCGTTGATGATATCCAACACAATTAATATCGTGCAACATTTTCGATTTCAATTTCAGGATTTTTACTATTTTGGCAGCGAATTATGATCGCCATTGAAAAGGAAATTTTGATATTTGCTCTACTTTTTAAACATGAATCTCCAAACTAAGGAACTGGAGACTAGATTCGGCGAATAATGTGTACAATTATTGGAAAAAAATTGTAACGAAGTTTTTTTTTTTTTTTTTTTTAATATAATTTTAATGACTTAGTGAAATTCTTTGCACAGTTCTCAAGTCAAAATTTGTAGTTCACATCTCAACCTTCTTTTCACGATGTTGGGGAACAATGCACACAATTTTGAATGAAAATTTAAATTTGTTTTAATTGGAATAGTGACAGTTTCCATACTCGCCTACTTCAGAATTTTAAGATATTTTTGTGTATTCCTTTAGCACTATTTGAGTACTGGCCTACCTTCCGCTTTCAAGAATTGGATTTAAAAAAATTTCAGTGTTTGAAGTTAATTATACAGTACTTTCGGTTACCATTCGAATTCACTGTTTCGCAGTATGTTCGACTGACATTTAGGTGTGGCGGGATATTCTTTATATTTTTCTGCGCGATTCCCAGTTTGAGAAGGGTTGTGGTTTCCCTATGTGTGGCATGAAAGTTGTGTTCTAGAATTGGCCGCAGCAAGCGGAGAGGTAGCCAACCAATCTTTGAACGTGAATACTTCTATAGACGCGTTAAGTTCGGGCCACACTATCCCGCACCGAGCCCGCACCGTCACTGTACCAAAACTCGGACGAGTGTCGGGCTCTCCCCCCTCACGTCCACACTGGTCCGTAGCACGGCCGAGTGACGGACAGGTTTCCTACTCAAGTCTCCTTTATCGTATACACTTGGATGTTTCACGGAATTAATGTTAAAAAATTACCTTAAAAGTGATCTGGGGATCGTAGCTGCGGCTACCACCCGTACTTCATTATAGAGTATTTTACTTTATTTTGCATAGGTGGACTTAATAATTTACAAAAGTAATGAAGTACGTTAAAATACTTTTTTTTCTGGGTCCTGTTATCTCCTCACTGTTTGATCTCTTATGCACAAAAATAGTATCCCAACGCAGTTTTAACAAATGATCGTCACACTGGACTGGATTGAAAGATTCTCGTGTATCTCTACATAGTCACAGTGAAATTTCAAGCGTCACTCACTTCATATTTAACGTGTTTGTTTTAGTTGAGGTTCTTTTCGATTCACTCAATATTATTTTAATAAAATTATTATACATTTTAATTTAAATACAGAAAGCAAAGATTCTGTAAAATAATAATAATTTTATGTGATCTAAAAATTCCACTCAGATTTTCTTAGCAGCCGCGCAGTACACCTCTATGTTTGTCGCCTAATTTGAAAAGGAGACTTACAGATTAACGTGAAATTCGAACCACGGAGCGTCCTAGCATCTTAAAATTAACAAATCAAAGCTTCGTCAGAGGTGAATATAATTTTTAAGACCCATAAAAGTTACAGCTGAGACAGGGATTTGAACCAGGGACTTTCGGTATCCCAATCATACGCCGTAACCGTCTGAGCCAAGAGATAAATCTGGAAAAATAAAAAAAAATTCTATATAATTTATTTTTGCTATCCCAAAACACACATGTACTTTAATATGATTGATTACATATTTTTCAGTGCTTCTGGATTCAGATGCTTGCGGTGTGTGATTTGGGTTCGAAAGGCCCCGGGTTCAAAATCCGGATCTGGAATGCAATTTTTACAGGCCTTAAAATCTACCTTCACCTTATAAAACAACTGGTTTTTCACATATTTTATTCTAAATTCAGTCCTGTCACTGCTTAACCCATGTAATCCAACTGTTTTACGGGAGTAAATTGATAGATATTACTATGCTGTATTTCGGCCAATCTAATGGATGTATGGAGATTTCGTAAATTATTATATATTAATGTGGTTGCCAAAGTTGGATGGTAAACGTATTTGCGGTCAATTTTAACCCTCTGTGCAGTTTAAGTATCCACAATTTCATAGAGAATTGCAACATAAAATACACACACAGGTAACGTATGCTGAAGTACACTTTTACTCTTACAGTTTTTAATGAACATTAATACCCCGACCACCAACGGAAAATAAGCAATATTTATCCGAAGATTGTAAGTTCTTCCGAGTGAGAAGTTTAATTTAGAGAAAGTCTATTCAGTCAGTAGTACAGCTGCTATCTGCTCAACAATCACCAATCCACTAACACACATTAAATAATCTTCAAGGACGTATTTATACAGTTTTATATCGCCTGGCTTTTCTGACGTTGCGGACGCAAAGCTAATGTTTCTTTACCGACGCGGATGCGCGAGTTACGAATCCACATGGACCAGGGAAATCTTCATAGCACTCCACTTATACACAGAGCCACCATCAGAAATTTTCGCGTTACTTCTGCGAGTTCCAAAACGTGACTGACGTCCAGCGAGGCTAGCTCAACGATGCGCCTCTCGATCAGTCGACTATCGATACATACACACAGATACATTTTAATAGGAGGTCACAAACCTATTGTAATGTCACAACCTCTGGCAAAACTTTGATTTGTTAATGCGAACATGCAAGGATTCTACCTACATTTTACGAACATCTGATGAACCTAAAGTGAGGCGCCTTCTAGGAGGGCCCCACACCTAGGCTAGATGGGCGACAATTTGCCCCCGGACGGCAAAATTTCGAACAGCCCGACACCGGCCCGCACCTTCAAAAAATAAACCAAACTAATGACGACGTACACTCGGCCGAATGTCTGCTGACATGCTGTGTTGTTTGAACTCACTTCAATCGAGTGAGCGACAGCAATAAGAAAAGTGACGGTGCGGTGAGGGTGCGGGCTCGGTGCGGTCTAGTGTGGACCGACCTTAAGGCATTGTTTGGACGGGGGGTTAATCTGAGTTTGCTACTTCCGTCACCGATATGTTATGACGTGTTTCGCGTATGATATGCGCGTTAGACCCTTTTTGATTGGGTAAAATCTTACGAGTTCGCGTCACTGCTTTGTTAATGTTAACAGTATATCTGTTGCGGTCTGGTGACTCAGTGGTTAAGGTGTCGGACTGTAGAACGAAAAGTCCCCGGTTCGAATCCCTGTCTTGGCATGCATTTTCAAAGACCCTTAACCCGACGTTCACCTCTGGCATAGCTTGCTGTGTAATGTGAACTACGCCAGAACACTTCCATGGTTCGGATTCCATCTTAAACTGTAGGTCCCCTATACTACCGGGTTGGGTTAAGGCGGCTTAGACGGGGGCGGAATCCGCAGCCAATAGAAAACCTGTCACCGGGTCATTACGAACACAAACAACTATTATTATTTAGTACATCTGTAGCTATAAGTATGACGTTGCGTGTATGATATTAATTGTTTTAAATTTTCACTTCAGTTGACAGACCCCAATTACTGTAATTTTTTTAACGCCTCGTCGTCAACCAAGGGTGGCTTATCTTACGTCCCGAATCATTTAAATCAGCTATCCTCACCAGGGCCGGCGGATAATGTGTGTATGGTGGGTAGCAGTACCCACCAGGGAAATTCCGGGTTAATTTGAGAGTGACTGAGCGTGTATAGAAGAAAGAAATGAGAGAAAGAAAGAGAGAGCAGACCTGCTAAGCATATTAGTTTCATTATTCAAAATCCGTGTGAAATAAGTTGTGTACCCACAACAACGCCTTGAGCGGAGCGCAAAATTCCTTTCATGTTTCAACAGACATCGCCATCCTAGTTATTGCCTACTGAGCTCGATCGACGACAATCATTGTGTACTATAAAAGCAAGAATGCTACGATAAAATATCATTCGTCCAAAATCTTCATGGGTGAATTAGTGTATTTCAAAGGCGCTCCGGCTGAATCCGTGTGCATTATCGACACAAATGTTCAAATAGGTAAATTCGTAGTCAAGCTATGTGAAGATAATGCTAGAAGACAGCAGAACGTGGAGAATAAATTTGCATCGTTCTTAGACGTAGGTCCACTGGAGCTTTAAAAGATGGCCTTCTTCAGTCATCTGTCAGTCAAAATCGTGGGAGTAAGTAAAAGTAAATTCTTATTTTTGTTCTTCACTATATACACAAGTATGTAAGTAATGAATAAAAAAGCGTATGTACTGGAGATGAAACGGAATCTACATTATGGAAGCGGAATCGGAAGAAGTAGTTATATGAAAATGTTGTATGAAAATTTCATTTGGTGTCACAGATCTTCATTTACATTCTAATTACTTCTATTTCGTAAAAATGTAAAGTGAAATATTATTTATTTTTATAATCAAAACAATCCATCAGTAACTAAATTTTAAGTAAATAATAAGTTTTCTAATTACTGTACCTAATATTCGAAAGTTCAAAATGGCATATTAAATTTTAAAAATAAAAGCTTAGCGGCCTTTTCCATTTTAAATTAAGGCTTCACTGAACAATTTTTCGCTAGCAACACTGATAGGCGGAGGTGACGAAAACCTGCAGTCTAATGAAAACAACACGGAATATTTGTGAGCGTTCATTTGCCACCACTTATGAGGATCTTCTTTTGATGGAATTTTATTTGCTTGGACTAAACTGACATTGATATTTTCTTCTTCTTCCTGCAACTTAAGTCCAGATTACTTTTCCCCACTTTGTAACTCTTGAGGATGCATAGATTTCAAATGACTTTTAAAAGCAACGGTAGCATAGTAGAAATTCTTATAACGTACACTTTGCCAAAGATTCAATTTTTTTCTGCGAAAAATCCCTTGGTTCTGGTTACATTTTTGGATGCTTACTGGTTATTTATCGAAATATATACTTTGGGGATAAACTCTCACGGCGCTAGTTCTCTTGATACAAGTTGCACTGAAGCGTTAAAAAACGATAATATCAACATGGTACAGTCGATATCAACTGATCATTCAAAACAGATGTTCGATATCTGTACAGGGTTGTCGAAAATATTTATATCCTCGAAAGCCTTCATTGAAAATGAACATTTTATTGGATTTTTTTTTTTTTAACTGGGAACACCAAGGCAGAAATCTTACTTAATCTGGTCATTGACATATTCACCAATCACAAGTTTGAACTCTCAAAACTCGGAGGCCAGTGCCACGATGGTGCTTCGATGTTTCTGAAAAAAAAAAAAACTAGATTTCAGAAACGAATACGCAAAGAAGAGTCTCGCACTTTATTTGTGCATTGTAAAGCTCATTATCTCAATCTTGCAATAGGCTACGAGATGGAATTGAGTGTTACAATGGCACGGAAATTCATTGCAACTGTTAAAGATTTGATAAACTTCATGCGAGTCTTGCCGAAACGACTTGGACAGTTTCAGAAACGGCAAATCGGAATAGAAAAAGGAACGAATGATGATTTGCCTCCTCTTGCAGCTTATTGTCCGACAAGTTATTTAAAGATTACAAGTTTTCTCCCTTTTCTAAATTACGGTTTTGTAATTGTAAACATATTTATTAATTTTTTAGAGATGGTTAGTGAGAATCAAATCTCCTAAAACAGTAAGATAAAAGTATCGGCAGGTAATACAATTTTTATACGATCATTCTGCATACGGAGAAGTAGTTAGTGATGTCACAGCTAAGGCTTATGGATGTTACTTCTACATGGAATCGTTTGAGCGTATTTTCTATTTAACAATGATGATATAAATTATTTATCACGTCGAAATTTTGAAAGTAGATCTACAGAAATCGAATCTGTGAGTTTAATGAATCTTATAAGAATATAGGATCAATCACTGCTGTTTCGTACTGTGTTCAAGATTCAAAATTCGAAGAAATTTGACGGAAAAGTATACAGTCAGGCATTAACTTTGAAATAAACGAACCACAAAGCCCACATCAACGTAAAATTCCCATTACCTGGACCAAGGTAGAAACAAAAACCTTAGATTCAAAACAACTAAAGACATTTTTCGTAAATCTTATTTTGAAGATTATGATCAAGTTCTCAAGTATTTAAGGAGTCGATTTTACAACAATTCCACAACTTCCTTAAATCTTTAGAACGATTCGCTTTGGGACAGCCCAGAAATGTTGAATGAATTATAAATTTCTATAACCATGATTTTGATAGAGGAAGGTTCTGCGAGGCTTTAATGCTCAAGAAAGTTTGCTGCTTATTGTACGACAAAGATTACAAGTGTAATCAATTTTGTTTTTAAAATTATAGTTTTGTATTTGAAAACGTATTTGTTAGTGATGGACGTATGTTTTTGAAACTTTTGAAAACACAAGACGGGGACAAAAAATTTGAGAGACGTTGTTGATTTTGTTCACAGAAGTACAAATGGACTAAAGAAGTCATACCAGAGTGTGTGCGCTTCGTTCGACTTTTCGTCACGATTTCTGGATCATCCTGTTCGAACAAACGATCTTACGCCAACTCAAGATCGATAATGTTGCAGAATGGACTCAATAAAATCTCATTATTACAAGTGCATAGCAATCTCACTGACGAAATAGATTTTGAAGAATTGGTTCATTTCCAAACAGGCAAAGCGCAGTACGGTTTTTTCATAACGTCATTAATACTGAATAATAAATTAAAAAATAATTTTTGTATGTAATTAAAATATATTGACTAAGTTGTTTGATAAATTTTTTAAATTCACATTTTTTGTCCCTATGGATTTCTCTTATGAATTTGCTTGCATGATTATAACTTTAATTATTTTAGGTAAGATAACCAAATAATATATTCAAGGGACCCCACCCCCCAATTCCCTGACTACTCACCCTGGCCTAACACGAAACGCCGGCCCTGATCCTCGCATTGAATTTTGATAACAGGTTTATGCTTCTTGTGATCACCTGTCCTTTGAAACAAATAATTATCTATTCACTACTTTTTTTAAAGCAATGTCAGAATGTTACCGCTCGGCCAACATGCTCGGTTTTTGTGAACTATTGTTGCCATAAAATAATGAGGTCCACATGATTAGTTAGAAGATGTACGCGGGTTAAATATAGCGTGTTTGCTCACAAACCGGATGTCCTTGCTTTGTGAATGAGTAGTTTGTGTCCCTGAAGCAGTTTTCGTTGAGTTGCTTCGAAGGAGGTTGTTGGAGGCCAATGTCAGGACCTCAAGTCACTCCAGAAGTAACTTATTTTGCTGTGGAATAATACTGCAAATGTGACTCCCCACTAATATAGAGACGCTCTTTTAAATCATGTTGCGCACCTCCACCTTTACCAATAATTCTCAAAGATACCTCGTTGCTTCGTTTTTTTCTCATTTGTCAAATGGAATACACACTCCAGTTACACAGTACACAAACAAATAAGTCAGAACTCTTCAGAAAAGAGAATGGAAGATCTTCAAACAACTTAATTAGTATACTGTATGGCTGTGTTTATTTTCGAAATGGTTAAAGGAACCGGATTTTGAGCCTTTCATCTGTGTAGGATTGGCACTATTTTTTGTATGTGGCTTCTACGTTTATTTTTTGTGATACCCGTCAGTGTGCTATGGCTAGAGTCCTAGTCCCCGCGTACCACTCATCCTGATTACGGACTTTAACCGATATCCCGCAATCATCTAGAGGAATTCTGGGACTGTAGCTATTCTTCGCCTTATAAACTACACATTTCACAAACAAAAATATACGTATCATTCATAATACAAAAAGTTACATGTTTCGCAGACCGATGGTAACACAGGCTTTCCTCCCTTATGTTGAATACGCCGGGTATAATAAATCCCCAACTCATGATTCACACTGGCAAAACAGTGGGCCGGTGGCGCGTGGTCCGTGGAGAATCACGAACAAACTTTATGAGAGGTCAAATGAAGACCTTAAATTAACTGACAACGGAAGAAGTACCATGTTACTGTAGACAGTGAACCTTGGTGTAAGCTCGTGTCAGTGTTTAGAATAAGGTCAAGTGTTTACAATAGTTAGTAGGTCACGAATTCCATTTCATACAAAATAGTAATAACGGGACACAAAGTAATGTAAGAAATTTTTAGTGGACTAAAAATGA
This sequence comes from Vandiemenella viatica, assembly GCA_031002005.1. Classification (NCBI taxonomy): domain Eukaryota; kingdom Metazoa; phylum Arthropoda; class Insecta; order Orthoptera; family Morabidae; genus Vandiemenella; species Vandiemenella viatica. Next base: position 196,313,353 of record CM061921.1, read on the forward strand.
GTTTTTAAGTTTACAGGTCATAGCTAAGTGATCTGATTTGGTCTGTTTCCTTAGTTTAATGTCTATCTAAACCAAAAATCATTTGTTTAAGGTCTTAAATGAGATTTTGGTGACAAAGTTTTTAGATACGAAAAAAAAAAATAGTTTTCGTGGTTTGGATTCCACGTTAAACTGTAGGTCCTCTGTACCTAGTAGCACTACCGGGTTAGGTTAAGGCGGCTACGACAGGGGCGGAATGCACAGCCAATAGAAACCCTGTCACCGGGTTATTACGACCACGCGAAATTATTATTATTGTATAGATTTTACACAGTTATTGTTTGCTTTATTAAAATTATATTATTATTTATTACAGTTCTGTCAGCGGCAGTTTTCGAGTAATTTGAGCATGGCGGCCAACATCACAGGTTTCGTTGAAGGGTACCACATGTTCATGGAAACCAAAAGCGGTGAGTATTCCAGTAGTCTCATGAGACGGAAGTATTAAAAAAAAATGCTGTGTGTTTTCTTTCTAGCAAATAAATTTTGTAACATTTTCACTTAGATGAACGTTCACAAAGAATTACGTCTGCAACTAAGATGGGATAATTACTACCAACATCTTCTTTTGATCTCTCGACTGTAAAACATAATGAAAATGATATGAATGTTGGAAACCTCTTGGAATACGACTTTTAAGTTCGAGAAACTTGCATAATAATTGGATGTACGTCATAAATGGCTTTTCTGGAGATAATGTCCCTAACCCATCTTCCACCAACGTCACTTGTAACTCTTCCTGCTAAAAATTCTGTTTTTCTGTACTCGTTTAGTTTTGGAAACGCGAATAAAAAATTTTCATTTTGTATATAATTATTTCATATTTTTCTCTTGGATTGTTTACAATTAAGACGTTAATCGATTTTGAAGGATTAAATTTGTTAGCCATGCGCCTTGGCTTGTTCATTGCTATTGTGATGTCAAATTAGATTCTGTTATTCCTGTTGGGAGTACCATGAAAAGTATCATCTGGGATATGGTGACATTACTAAAAATCTGCAAATTGGAATGTGATCCTATTTCTCTCTCAAGAAACGTGGTACTCCTAGGACGATGGTGGAAAGACCTTTCGTTTTATTTTGTATTGAATCACTAACATATTTTACAGAATATTGTAATGCATTTATATTTGTTTTTATGGAATGTAATGATCACAAATTTTTCAATATTACTTGTGTTGAGATAATGTACAAACTAGGAAAACAAATTGAGAAAATGAGTCAATAGTGAGAAAATTGCTGTCCAATATGATGTGATCTACCTGAAGGAAAGTTGAGTTAGAATTACATACAAGTTTAACAGTTCTGTTTCTGTTCACGATTAAGCTGTATCACCATTACATTTGGCTAACCTGATGGTCAATGTTGCTAAGGTACAGTATATACATCTGGCGCAAGACATCAGTTGATAATGCGAGAAGCTTTTTATCAGGTTAGTTTTTCTAAGTCTCTTAGGTGATTGGCCAGTAGGCAACAGAAATGATGGTGCACAATTCCTAATCACCAGATAATGTAACAAAGACATGGATTGAGTACCAAACGTATATTCACTGTGTATCGAGTGCTGGTAATTAGTCCGAGAGGCAGGCATCGAATTTCCCCACACTAATGCACAAAATTATCAACACATTACTTTTAACACACCCATCAAGCATCTATTTCTGCGTTACAACAATCGTAACACAGGCAACACTGGGAAATACAAAGCGAAACCATCCCAAAATCAAATTTTCTCCCGTAAGTTGATATTGAGGGAAATCACTGGCATCCAGGCAATCAATCATAGCATTAGCGATTTTTTAAGGTATGCCTAAAAAAATTTCTAAGAGTTTTGACTACCTAGAAAATACAAAAAGCATAAATGACGGCCACTATGTGAAATCACACTAGCTATGAATTGAACACACTGTGTCTTGAAATGAATTTCGACTGTGATCAAACATTTTGTTGAAAATTAAGTGAAACAGTAGCAGAAACAGTTCTCCCGTCTGGTGTTTCATGTTGGTCTGGTGTTCCAAAATGTTGTAAGGCTTTCACTCTGTGTATCATCGTGACAGATAATGCTAAAATTTACAGCACGGCGATACAAATATGCTGATTAAAGCTACGCTTCAAGCTGGGTTGTCAATTTATTAAGTACATCGTATCATTAGCGAACTTAGGTAATTGACAATTGCTTAGCTATACATATTCCTGTCAGCTTCCTCTAAGCAGATGGAATAATCCATGTTAAGCGGAATCACCAGTGTTATGCAAAATTGTAGCACTATTTTCCACTAATTATTTCTTTTTTTCCGAACATCTACTTGAATACAATCATGATTTCACTGAAACAGAAAATGATATGCGAATAACAAAAATCATCAACTACAGAAAAAGAATGCTCACATTACAAAAAAAAATGTAACATAAAAGTAACAAAATGTAATGAATAAATATGTGAATCTCGTGAACTATTATTCAGAACACTGAAATAAATTTCATACACAAACATATCGCCATATCATAGATAGAGCTAAAATAATAATAATAATAAAAACTATATAAATAAAAATAATCATGTTCGCAATTCTATTTCCTTTGATAAATGGCAGTTCCTATCAAATCTGTGCAAAATTAAAATGTTCCTCTTTTAAACATATAGTTTGAATTGCTAATGAAAAATGTGACTGAATTGTCAATTGCAATTCATAAATAATAAATATATTAATATGAAAGTTTAGGTAGCCCTGATTTGCATAATAGACGTTACAATTAAAGTGATTGAACTTGGATATAAAGAATGAATACGAAATTGCAATAATACGCTCAAGGAATTGTTTTTCTTGAAACCGTAGAAAACACTAAAAGGCTTATAAATTGAAATGCAGTTTAGTTTTGAGAAAACTACAACAAGAGAACCTGGGTTCCATCTTCATTGACAGGGTGCTTGAGGAAACTGAGTTTACCCCCTTGTTGTGTAGCATGGCTTCACTGTATCGTGTTTGAAGGAGGGGTTGAAATCCACCAGTAGCACTCAATCGTATTTTCTGCTTTTCTCACTAAGCAGTTATTGGGAAGGTTTTGTCAGGCGACATTTATAAGTTTAGTTGCTTTACCTACAGTTTGTCTTTATTTTTCTCGTTAAGTGTTTCATGTATTTGTCAATACTGACTGTTTTTTTTATGCTTGTCAAATGTGTGGATTCGTGGATTGTCCTGCTGCTGTTATTTTAAGGATCCTTTCTCTGAACAGCGGGACGCCTGCGGCTTTTGCTTGCATTGTACCCCACACGGGGCACCAGGCGTATTCCGGTGGCACCAAGTGTTCCCCCGAATATGGCCCGAGACGGGTAAAGGCATTGCCACACGTCCGCTGCACACAACCTGCAATGGCTGCGTGACGTAAAGATCCCATTGAGATAGGATTAGTCGGATGTATTCGGCCGAATGGTAAACGCATCTTGCGCTCCTAATAAACAAGTCTTTATTTGATCTTTTGTTTGAACTTCCTCTGTATTTTTTCAAACTCTATCATACACTGTGGTGGTACGCAATGACTATAAATATTTTAATGAAAATATCTACGGATAGGACTTATTGCAAGTTCATCTACGCACTTATAATAATTATTTTACTAAAATTTGTACAGTAAATTATTTGAATTTCTTACTGGAATATACTCAAGCGATTATGAGATATCACTACCGAGCGTTGTGGGTGAGCATTTAACGCTCCGGCCTCGGATTCTGGAGGACGCCGGTTCGACTCCCCGTCCAGGCATCAAATATAGGTTTTCCATTATTTCTCCAAATTATTACAAGCAAATGCCGGAATGCTTCCTTCAAAAGGCCATGGCCGAATTTCTTTCCGTTCCTTGTCCCCAGTCCTTTCCCGCCTCTAATGAACTCGATGGGCGTAAAGCATGGGCGTATCCAGTGAGGGGCAGACGGGGGCTGCTGCCCCCCCCCCCCAGAAGAAAAATTAAGTTGCCTTCAGTACGCTTCGACGAGTGAAGAACTAGTTCAGGAGCACTTTGGGAGAGAAAGATTGACTGGATTATGTCTGATGAGTGTGCATCGAAATTTCGTGAAAGAACACCATGAGATATTAACAAACAAAATTATTGAAATTGAAAATCCGAGATAATTAATGTTTACATAACAAACTAACTGACTTACGATCTTAATTAACTACATAGTAGGTCCTTAGATTAAGTAGTTGGGTTACTATATTAATCAATGATAAAAATAGTTTCCTGAATAGGTTTGAGTTTGATTTTGTAATGTCATGTTTCAGTCCCCCACCCCACTTCCTCGAAACTAAAATGAGTTGCCCCCCCCAGTTCAAATCCTGCCCCCCTCTAGTTCTGATCCTGGATACGCCCTTGGCGAAAAGTCATAGGTAAAAAAAAAGAGAAGAGATTTCACTCTTTTCGGGACCGCATTTAGGCATAGGCTCTATAGGCTGCAGTGTTTCTTCTAATAATTCTTTTTTGTATCTTTTTTTATGTTAATTTATTTTTAAAATTGAAATACTGACTTTTGTGAAATTGGCAACATGGACATAACTTTTAGCTTCGCATTGTTTTTCTTCTATAATTGTTCAGAGCGATGTTAGTAAATTGTATTGAATATCTCAATGATTTTCAGTTGCTTTCATTTGAACTCAACAATCACTAGATAGACATATTAAAGTATTCAACAGTTAAATAAAAAAAATATCAATTGTTTATTTTTGAATTTTGGTTAGAAAGTAACTATAAAATGCGAGGTTTAATTTAAAAATATTTACGGAGCTGGGGGTGCTTCACAGGTTCAGCCCAAGGGACTACACGTCCTAAATACGGTCCTGTCTTGTAATATTTCGCGAGGGCAAGGGAAAGTATTTTTACGAAATGTAAGTGACTAAACATTTTAAATAAACACGCCGTTCGCTTGATGTTGAAGCAACTGACATATCGGCAATATGCATCGGACCTTATTCGGCTACAGTGGACGAGGTTAATCGGACAAACTGGCCGACCTTCAAATCGGGCGTTACTCTGACGAATGCGGTTCGGACGAAATTCATTTACAGTGAACGACCGGTCTTACTGACGCTGGTGCCGAGTTATCCGGTTGAGTATTGGGTATAGCTATGACACTTAATGACGTCTCCAGGCTAGATGAGAGTAATTAACTGTGGTCGACCACGCAATGTCTGCCCCGCTTAGGTTTCCCCAGGCGCCTGGTAATCATAGTCTCTTTGGTTTTTCTGGTGTTAAAAGTAATTTTCCACCGTCTGGTCAAGAATTTGGTTTGTTGTTGGACCTCTTGCAGTCAGCCGACGGCAGCAGCTTTGCTTCTGTATGCAGTGAAGAACGCCGTCGCAAAAAAAAAAAAAAAAAAAAAAAAAAAAAACTACCCCAGATGGCTTATTTGTAACCGAAAATAAGGGATCAAACTTGTAATTGGTTTATACACATCACCACATTTGTAAGCGTTTCTCGGCGTCAGGAAAACAACCTCACTTCCAAAGATTCTTGTTCTCAAGCAAAGTTTCTGGGCTTACACGTCGAAAACTACCACTAAATGTTACAGCTCTGAATAGTCCTGTGTCCTTTGTTGCTATCCTTCAACCTCCCTCCCCCCCTTCCACGCCCTTCTGCCACACTGTGTTGGGTACCTAAGGACACTAAAACCATCCTGTTTTTTTACTTCTGTCCGGGATTTATCTTTGACAGTTCTCTGCGTTGAATTGCGATCACATTTTCCCGCTCACAGTATGTTATCAATAAGTGTTTACTAACATTGGAAGTTATATAGTGCATGTGTAAAACACAAAAGGAAGCTGGGCAGGAAAACTGATATGGAACGCTTCAAAATTAAAATTTACTTTTTTTTTTTTTTTTTAATCGATACATAAAATTTATTAATAGTTTTTATAAATACGAAATGTGTGTTTTCGTTTAGGGCAAGAGTAGTGTCGAAACGCGGGTCGGCGCCAGCAAAGGGATTAATTAGCATATTACTATCATAACGCCATTAATCATGTCAGAAAGGTGCCAGAAAAGCCATTAATCATATCAGTAAGGCCATTAATCAACGGGGGCCGCGTTACAGCGTTAACCTAACTCAAAGGGGTCGCTGCCTGGTCGTAAATCGTCGTAATGGTGTCATTCATTAAATGCCAATGAGGCCCGTGCCACGCGCCACATCTTAACCTAACTTAGGGTCACAATATGTATCTTCTTATAGAGGAGGGTGTGAGCCCAGATCTTAAATCGTCGTAATGGTTTTGTTAAAAAAATGTGAATGAGACCGGTGCCGCCTCTTGGCCTTAAAAAAGTCGCCGCCTGTCTCTATTTTTCCCCAAAAGGGTTATTGATTTCAGTCACGTAATAATTTCCGGCAGTGCGGTCCTTGGCACCGTTTATGCTAATTATCCACCTGCGCGTATAGACCACAACTTGCAGAGATAAGTCTGAAGTTTATTTACTGGGGATAAAAATTTCTCAATTATATGACCGATTTTTCTATACAGTGTTCTTAAAATATTAATTAATCGCAAATTCATCGATTTTTGCAAAAAAATTTCGTTAATAACGATTTTTTACCTAACAGTTCATTATTATTAAAATGTAGTCTAATATAGACATAGACATGTTCGATGTTCTAAAACAAGTAACGCAAGGTCTAATCTTTAAATAGTGTTACGACGTATCAAAGGACAAGTAAATTTTCAGCCAAGTACACAGAAATTTACCCTATAAAAATCGGTTCAGTTGTTTCCTAGATACGAAATATTATCTTTTAGAGCTATTCACCACCCCGCCCGAATGGACCATCCACCACCCGCCGCGAGTCATAAATATAAGTATCCCTCCACTGGGTCGGCAGCAGGGTTAGCAGAAAACAACGCATAGACCGCAATTGGTTTAGAAGTGTCGTCTTAAACACACGATCCCTTTGCCAGGCGTTTTAAAATCGCATTTATTCATTCGTAGGCCTACTGAAAATAAGTTTATGATAAAAAGTACTGTGCAATTCTGCACAGCACAAAATCATCTCATTTTTTTTCGTTACATGAATTGAAGAGATGTCGGTTATTTTTTCTAGCTGTTATAGACTTTACAAATAATTAATGTACACTCCTGGAAATTGAAATAAGAACACCGTGAATTCATTGCCCCAGGAATGGGAAACTTTATATACACATTCCTGGGGTCAGATACAACACATGATCACACAGACAGAACCATAGGCACATAGACACAGGCAACAGAGCATGCACAATGTCGGCACTGGTACCGTGTATATCCTCCTTTCGCAGCAATGCAGGCTGCAACTCTCCCATGGAGACGATCGTAGAGGTGTTGGATGTAGTCCTGTGGAACGGCATGCATAGCCATTTCCACCTGGCACCTCAGCTGGACCAGCGTTCGTGCTGGACGTGCAGACCGCGTGAGACGACGTTTCATCCAGTCCCAAACATGCTCAATGGGGGACAGATCCGGAGATCTCGCTGGCCAGGGTAGTTGACTTACACCTTCTAGAGCACGTTGGTTGGCACGGGATACATGTGGACGTGCATTGTCCTGTTGGAACAGCATGTTCCCTTGCCGGTCTAGAAATGGTAGAACGATGGGTTCGATGACGGTTTGAATGTACCGTGCACTGTTCAGTGTCCCCTCGACGATCACCAGAGGTGTACGGCCAGTGTAGGAGATCGCTCCCCAAACCATGATGCCGTGTGTTGGCCCTGTGTGCCTCGGTCATATGCAGTCCTGATTGTGGCGCTCACCTGCACGGCGCCAAACACGCATACGACCATCATTGGCACCAAGGCAGAAGTGACTCTCATCTCTGAAAACGATACGTCTCCATTCGTCCCTCCATACACGCCTGTCGCGACACCACTGGAGGCGGGCTGCACGATGTTGGGGCGTGAGCGGAAGACGACCTAACGGTACGTGGGACCGTAGTCTAGCTTCATGGAGACGGTTGCGAATGGTCTTCTCTGATACCCCAGGAGCAACAGTGTCCCTAATTTGCCGGGAAGTGGCGGTGCGGTCCCCTACGGCACTGCGTAGGATGCGACGGTCTTAGCGTCCGTCCGTGCGTCGCTGCTGTCCGGACCCAGGTCGACGGGCACGGGCCCCTTCCGCCGACCACTGGCGACAACATCGATGTACTGTGGAGACCTCGCGCCCCACATGTTGAGCAATTCGGCGGTACGTCCACCCGGCCTCCCGCATGCCCACTATACGCCCTCGCTCAAAGTCCGTCAACTGCACATACGGTTCACGTACACGCTGTCGCGGCATGCTACCAGTGTTAAAGACTGAGATGGAGCTCCGTATGCCACGGCAAAGTGGGTGACACTGACTGCGGCGGTGCCCAACCGCTGCGCAGTTAGCGCCCTTCGACGGCCAACACTGCTGTTCCTGGTGTGTCCGCTGTGCCGTGCGTTTGATCATTGCTTGTACAGCCCTCTCGTAGTCTCCGGAGCAAGTATGGTGGGTCTTACACACCGGCATCAATGTGTTCTTATTTCAATTTCCAGGAGTGTATTTTCTTGTAAATGTGTTTATAATTAGCTGTTTACAATTACAGTACGGTCCATTTTATCAAGAACTAGTGTTCGAATGCAGTATGTGTAGATTTTTTATAGTGTTGCGAACTTTTTATGTTCTTAATACCTAATATTCAATCCTGATGGACACATGCATTCGAGAGGATATGGTTTTGAGCCTCGGAATATTTAATCTGGTTATGAAAAAAACAAAGGATTGCATCAAAGCGTTCTCGAGCAGATAACGTAGTAAGAAAACTAATCGCAGAGTGAAAATGTTTAGCATTACATAGTATTTCACACGAATGACATTCCATTTTTTGTCAAGATTTAGACATTTTCGATCGCTGGAGGGACCTGCTTAGATGTTTAGCTATACGTCCAGGTTTTGAAGAGTCTTAAGCATGGTTCGTGGCGGGCGCGTCAAATAAGTGTAATACATTCTATAGTTAGCTAAGCATTAATTTTACCATTTAACCAGACAAGTCAAAACCGTTTATGTTTCATTCAATGTGTACATTTCATACTTATGTGATTATTTTCCTCTGTATTGTAACGTTCCAAAAACAAGGTTGTTTTGACTATGTGAAAGATTTCTGGGATGATGAACTGTGGGGTCTTATTAAACAATGATCTTGGCAGAGCCATTCGGTGTGTCGTAGATTCGACTTCTTGGTAAGTGTCCGGAGGTATCTGGCAACAGATGTCTAGGCATGGATGAGGAAATTCCCTTAAATTAAGAGCCATCGGTTTGTGGGTGATGCACCTGAAACGAGCATCTCGGAAACGGTGAGGCTGGTCGGCTGTTCACGTGGTAGCGTAGTGAGCATCTATGGAATGTATTTGAAGTATGGTGAAACCACGAATAGATGAAAATGTGGTGGACATCCTCGCCATACCACAGAACATTAAAATCGGAAGATCGCCCACTTGTAAAGCAGGATAGGCGGCGCTTTGTAGAAGATCTGACGGCAGAGTACAATGTTGGCCTACTGATCAGAGATCAAAAGACCTCCGGTTCGAACCCCATTTTTTGTACTCCTATATTACAGAAAAAGCGCTCAACAAACTTACAATCTATACACTGCACAAATGCTATACAGATTAGCGAAAGCCTACAGCGTTATTTCCTTTGCGGATTGAGATGACAGATGGGCAGTCATATTTCTTAATGTGTTAATACGCGTGTGTAGCTTTACTCAAGTCCAGGTTTCATTTCCAAAAAGCACTATTCTCTGATACAGTTTTAGAAAGGATATTTTCATTCTTCAGGCTTTACACCTGGTCTACGTTGAGCCCATTAGAGGTGGGAGATGAATATGGACAAAGAGACTATTTTACTATTCTATATTTCGTTGTCGGAGTCCGGAAATTTCAGATAAAGACGACGAGGACGAATATGCAAGTCTATACATAGACACAGATGTGTCGTTACTTGCAGATCTGTTACAAAAAATTTAGGAGTGTATTTATTGAGAAGTACACGAGAGGACTGGCCTTTAGAAGGATTTCGGAAAACTGAAATCAGGATGACATGCGGATGTTTGAAGCCCCGTCTTCGTTAAAGGTAGGCCAGAACATTGCTACTCGCCTACCAGGCTCGGGTCTTTAAAGGTTTCATTTCTTTGCACTGCTTTTCATCCTTGCGTTCGGATTACAGCTACGCTTTTTAGCATTTTTTATTAGTTGAATACCAGATAACCCGTGGAGATGGTACATTTTGTGCTTAAGAACTTTTCTTGTAGTATAAACTTGTAAACTTTCTCCAGAGCAGAGCCTTCGTTGGTGCACCCTCAAAAATTACGCTATGCTTTAGGTATGCTTTCAACTGGAGTGAGAAACATCCACTTGATTCCTAAATGGTTGCAACAGGTATCGTCATGTATTATCCCTTTAACCCACATGAATACAAAACACTAATCCGTATGCCCAGATGGAGATTCACACCGGTATCCTCCTGAACGAGAGGCCACCACTCTCGGCGAAATGATAGGTGACAAAATTATGTGTTTGATTTAAAAGTGACCTCTTCACAGCATCAGTTAATCCTAAAGTACTTCACGTTGCCGAGGGGCGAAGAATTCTGGTATTTATGCGCATTGCGAACGAAGAAGTCCGGTATTTTTGCGCGCCGATTTTCCTTATGTAAAGCGAGTTTATTTGCGCTACGCAACAACCCGTATTTGTGGGACGGAATACGCCTCGGCAAGGGGAAGTGCTTTTGGATTTCCATGTTTCAACGACTTCATGAGAATAGCATACCACACTGTGGTAACTAATGCACGTGACTATACCACCACCCAAAATTATTGTCGCGGCTAACTCAATATAAAAACCCACAGTTTACTTAATTTGACCTAACCTAACCTGAACTTACTCTAAACTACTATTATAACAAGCAATTGAACATCCTGCATTAACCATATTTTTATTATATATGTCTCGCCTACCTATTGATGGTAGTAGATTCGCTTATTCATTGCTATGACGACTTCTATGTCAGTATACATAATGTTAACACCTTTGATCAGTAACATTGAGCTCTATGATGCAAATAATTGTAGGTGTTATCATTTTCACACCCTTATGATGGTAACCTAACGTGATGTGTGTTGGGGGGTTCTGCCGGTTTATCTGCAGCTGCGTAGGCAGCAGAAATTTAATCTTTCTTTCTTTTTTGCCCATATGGCACACCTTTCTATAACCCATCTCTGCTTTTCATTATTTTGTGCACTCTGTAAATCACATGTACTATAATGATGATGTTATGCAGTTTTTTTCTTTAGAAAAGAGTTCTGGCGTCACGCAGAAAGGAAAAATTTAAAAACATTGTTACGTCAATTTTCTTTAAAATGGTGGACTTCTTACATTTGCTTAGATACAGATGAAAAATATTTAGTCAGAATGTGACTTGCCATTAAAAGTATGCCACAGTATTGGTGGCATCAATTTTTTCTTAGCACTTTAGCTAAAAATGGATTTTAGAAATTCCTCAAGGTAAATGTTTGATCAAAAGTAATTTACATACTGACGGTGAGAATGAGAGGCAAAATGGCCGTAGCACCCTTATGGTTTCACTTTGTTTTATAGCTTAAGGCAGAAGCAACACGGGTCATATTCGCTGGCCGGCCCAGCCAGTTGTTTATCTCTTTTCCTTGTATAATATAATAATACTAGCCCGTAGCCGCGACTTCGTACGCGTGGATAAAGAATTTTTTTGCCAGAATTAAATATAGAAAGTTGTTGGTAATTAAGGATGGTCCCAAACAATATCGAGTCGGAATAATGTGACAGGAAAGCTAACACTATATCATTGTACCGTCGAACCTGGCTCTTGAAGAGAATCAATTTCCAACATATTTCTGTCACCATTCGATAAGGTCTCAAAATTTCGTGACTACAACCGTTAATCATACTGGAAAAAATATCTGTGCCCTTCATACCAATTTCCTTATAAAATTCCATCACAACGATATAGCCATTTAGTCGTCAAAACGTAACAAAAAGACAGGGACTTACTTCCGTATTTATAAGTAATATTACTGTGATTCACACTCACACACTGCCTGGGAACAACACCTGAGGGATCATTATAACGTAAAAAATGTACACCTACAATATTGCAAGACTACCTACGATTTGCCTCGCATTGCACCCGTAACTTTCTAATATCTACAGTTTAACATTCAATCCGTATAACCTACGGCCCAGGCCTGACTCTTACGATGAAAAACAATTTTTAAAAATCTTAGCCTATACGGAGATTTGAACCGGAGACCACGACGTTAGTAAGCAAGCGCTTTAGCCACTTTTTTCACTTTTTTTATTTTTTATTGTTTCACTTTCACAAATGTTACAGTAAAATAATACATTTTCTAGTCATTACGAAATTTAGCGTAAAAAAAAGAAAGTATTTAAATTTAAATATATAATAGTTGGATTACAATCATTTCCTTAAAAAGGCATTATGTAATTCAGGTAGTTAGCATAGTTTTCTTTGTACTATCGATACGACATAGCTCGTTTGTTTTCTGTTACTAAATAATACCAGTATTCTCGTAGATTGGCTCTTTCTTTGTTTGTGTATTATTTAATGGACATAATTTGCTAAATTCAGGTGTCATTATATCTTTGATTTTAAATTCTGTGTCGGAAGTGAGCCACTGAGCTACCAGCCCACTTCACAGAAACACGGTACGGAGACGTCCATACCCAACGTGTCTGTCTATCGCCGTATTTCGAAGTTATGAGACAAATGTGTTATTTATACACATAATTTTTCAACCAAATGTAGACAGTAGTTTTCTCCTTGTTTCAAAGGATAAGTGTGCAAAGTTTCATCGAGATCGGATGAAAACTGTGGATTTCTGTGAAGAACAAACAAACATACAATCGTCTTTATATATAAAGATAATTTTATTTCTGCTTCTTTGTAACTCTCTCTGTGGGGGGGGGGGGGATTTGATCGAACGTTTGTTTCAGTTTATATTCATGAGTAACAAATACAGGAGTTGTAGTGGGTGTAAAAGAAGGCATATAGATGTGTTCATGGAAATTACCTCTGTACACAACCAGTAAAAACGCTGGGTTTGGAGTCACAGGAGGCGGCTGAACAAATAGCTGAGTGCGTATCAGTAATTCACTGACGAGATGGCCGGAAGGATACTGGCAAAAAAATTTGTAGTAATACGTAAAAGGATGCAGATGAACATACACTTTAATACATGGTTAAGGGGGACGAATAAAGGAGTCGAAGACTATAGTATATTATATTGGTAGCTGCTGAACAATTTACCTCAAACAGTGAACGGACAAAATTCGTGAATTGCAAAAATAGGTTAGTAACAGTAATTTCCACCAAAGTATATGCTCCTACGCAGTCAATAATAATAAAGAAATTAGAAACTATTACAATGATAACTGGGGTAATATTAATCAAATGTTCTCTTCTGGATTTGAAGTTATTTGTCCCCAAAACCAGTTACTACATTTGCCTTTGAAATGATGCTGAAGTGTAGTACCATCGTACTAGATAGCATAGCGGAACAAGTAGCTAATGTTCAGCTACAGACGATTTGGGTAGTTTTGTTGGTCCTCAGATAATGATCACAGTAGTCATGAATTAAGAGACCAAGTATTCCTTTATGGAAATGAGTGTAATGATATTTTAACACTGACCATACTCTCTCTCCGTGCAGTACAAATACTTGAGAGTAGTTGACAGACGGACAAAGCTGGTGTTGACGTCAGAGAATAACAGGTGGGCAGACATGCGAAGGATCGCTGGAGTCTTATTTATGGCTTTGGGAGCATCCGTAAACCACGTTGCTGCATTTTGGCCTCCTGTCAACCCTCCCTCTCCTCCACGTAGCCCGTCATGGCTTTTTCCTCTGCCCCTCCTCCCACCACGAAGCACGTAGCTTTTTTCCCTATTGATTCCAGAAGACATTTTGTACATTTTCTCTTGTCAGACTATCATAAATTACATACGGAGATAATTAAATGACGTAAATAAATATGTGTGTATTCTGTGCCTCATTTTAACTGTGGAAAAAATATGAACGGAAAGCTACGTGGCCTTGCTCGGAAATTCCCCCCCCCCCTTTCCCACGTAGACCAGCGTAGCATTACAGCCAACCCCTCCCCCACTAGACCGAGCCACGTAGTTTATGGATGGTCCCATTACGGCTCGTTGACTTCAAGGTTATTAGGTCCTGGAAAGAAATTGAGACAAGCCTTTTGAAGGATCTGTCCCTGCCTTCACCTGGAGTGATTTCGGGAAGTCATGGCAAGCCGAAACCTGGATGGCCGGACGGGGATTCGAACCATCGTCCTCCAGAATGCGAAGCCAGATCGTTACCGCTCACCCACCATGCTCGATTCACTCGGTTCGCTGGAGTCGCTTGGCACAGAATTGACCCAAACATTTATAACTGAGAATGACTGAAGTCCAGTATGTGTTCATGACCTTCAGGCCAGATCGTTACATGAGGGTAATAGTAAGCTCTAATTAAAAAAAAGGAAAAATGGCAGTCGCTTGCGTAAATGTATGGTTGAAACGGTACAGATTTTATGCAATTGTCACTCTGATCACTGGGAAGTCCTGGAGGCTATTCAAGGACGACCAGAGGCACTGGTTATCCTTGAAATTTGATGCGGAAGATTCCTTAGATAAATCTCATAAGCAGTATGAGCAGTTGGTTGAATTTGACTTCAGGGAAGCTGATGGCTATGCCGAATCAACCAAATATTTCTGAGGAGGAGGTGGAAAAGCAATCGCTCCTCTTGTGGATAGCTGTGACTGAAACATCACTATGCTTAGGAGTACAATCCTCAATGAACCGCGAAATCTGTTTTTGTAGCTAGCAAAGCACCCATTCAGAATAACAGCGAGTAGTGTTCTATACTTTCTTCTTGTTTCTTTAAAGAGTGAAAACAGTGAAATATTGTTTGTTACCAGGAGTCACGTCCGATTATTATGTCCCTTACAAAGACCCCGTCCGGTTCTGGTGAATGTGGTAGAAACAATGAAAATGACTCCATATAAAGAGACCTTAACTATCGTTGAGTAGGAAGTAACGATACACTAGCCTAGTGTAGAGGTTGAGCGGTAGCATTCTGACGCTTTTCGAATCCTCGTTTCGGCCTCATGGGATTACTCCAGGCGAATGCCCGGATGGTTTCTTCAAAATGCCATGGTCAAATTCTTTCTCGTTGCATGACGCTGTCGACGAGGCCAAAAGACAGAAGGGCGATAAACTGCTTTCATCGGAATGAAGTCATGGGATCAGGAATATGGCTCTTGAGAAAGCAACCTAAGTTAAACATTAAAATCCTTATGCTCTATGTTACACCACCGAATGCTAATGGTAATTTTGATTCTTGCTGCATTTCAACCTAATCATCAACTCTGTTAGTATTACTGGTTGAAAATCGAAATCTTTACCAAGCGCGCTGGAATGTATTTAGTGTATCGCAATCTCAAGCGGAACCGGTTTATAGGTAGGTGAATAACCTCCCAGGCGCTAATGGTAACATCTGTATCTAGCTACTCGTACCTTAACAAATAGCATTGCTACAAATAGCTGAAAATAATTGTTCAAATTTTTTTTGGGCCTTACACCGCGTCGACGTTGAGCTCGTTAGAGAAGTGTGGACACGGATCAGGAAGAATTTCTGCCATTTCCTTCTGAAATGGTTGTAATGCTTTCGATCCTACTTAAGCTCTGATAATTTTGCTCATACTCTCTGAACACTACTGTTATTAATTGAAAATTAAAACTTTTTAAATCTACAATTATTAAATAGCTATTATAATTTGTCTGATTACCAGTAACATGCAGATCTGTCAATTATTATCATTAAAGGGACTCGAAGAAATATACGGGAATAAATGAATGTCTCGTTACATGCACGTAGTTAAGTATAAACTACTAGCTGTTACCCGTGACTTCGTATGCATTGACTTAGAATTTAATTGCTATAAATGGATATAGAAAGCTTTAAGTTATGTAAGAAAAATCCAAAAAAACACGTAGTTGGCATAATATGACGGGGAAGACATACCATACCATTCTACCACCGGGAGGAGCGTTAAGTGAGGGCAGCTTCAATTTCAACATAGTCTTCTCTTCTTTCTTCAGCATAAGCATGAGATTCTTGGAAACTAATAAATTTAGCTGCTCGTGCTCTGCTGGAGCTACTTCTTAGATCTGGTTTATGCCTGAGAGGCATTGAAAAATAAAATACAGAATATACTGATGCCGGAAATTTTTAGGTACACGTAAAATAATTGTACGGTGCAGCAAAAATCAACATCTTTACTAAATAATAAGTTCTGTCTGTAAACGAAATTTAATCACAGATCAGACACTGACTGCGAGAGACGCACAGCCTGAGCAACCGATGTAATGTTACAGACTTACACACGTATCCGTCTGTCTGTCACCATTCGGTAAGTTATCAAAATTTCATGACTCAAACTGTTATTCATCCCGAAAAATTTTGTATTTCCTTATCAAATTTCATCAACATTCGTACAGCCATTTAGTAGTCGAAACATAACAGACAGACACTTACTTTCGCAATTATAATATTAGTATTGATCATTGAGCCTTACACAATGACCATAGTGAAAATATAAACGTTGCTGATATTCGCGTTCGGTCTTTCCTACCGAGCGCGGTGGGTGAACGGTTAACGTTCTGGCTTCGCATTCGGGAGGACGTGGGTTCGAATCCCCGTCCGGGAATCCAGATATGGGTTTTCCATGGTTTCCCCAAATCACTCCAGGCGAATGCCGGGATGCTTCCTTCAAAAAGGCCATGACCGAATTCCTTCCCGTTCCTTGTCCCCAGTCCCATCCCACCTCTAGTGACCTTAGCCGTCGACGAGGCGTACAGCAATAAGATAAGACAGTCTGCCTTTCCTATAATCAATCCAGGCTGATGCGGATTGCAGGAACTTCCTGTTTCTTGGTTCTAATGACATCTATATCCAAGTGCCGTAAATAAATAACATTACTACTACAGATAAAGTGTTCACTTGGCTACAAGGTAAACGAATTCAGGCGTAATGTTGTAATTAACAAAATCAGAATTTCATTGCCAGTTGTCTGTGCATACAGCAGAGCTCTGACTAATATTTGAATTACCGTTTATTATTTTTGGATACTGTTATTCTTAGTTCGAGATTGTAGTTTCATGACTTTCATCATTATGACGAACGTATGTACGCTTATTATGTTTCGATTCAACGATAAAACTCAAACATTCTAGGAAAGACTAGCATGACTTCATATCATGAACAATGGAGTACCTATGGAGAGGGGTGTTAGGTTGGTAAGAGCTTGATTTTGAAATATATTGTACCATTTCTGAAGCGGTGTTAAGTCTTTGTTCAGCACTGCTGCCTTCACTACGTCTTTATGATGAAGCTTGTAACGTTAAAGTTCATCCATTCCGAAAAACGTGTTAATGTTTAGTTTTTCAATTATATTAACCATTAACGCTTACGTGACTTAAGTGGCTTGAATACGTCAAATTCGCTTTCCTTGAATTCGTGCTTGGCCTTTACGTGATTTAAAACATTTCTGTACCATGCAAAACAATCTTTTTTTATTTTTAAAACCGTCTCATCAGGCGGCTTCTTGATAAATTGCCGCACGTGAAGCCTCCACATTCATTTTCAATCCTCTGCTTAAAACTGTTAGTGACCATTACATTGTAACCTTCGATACACAGCAGCGTTTAATTTTCAAGGCTCAGTTCAGGATGTTAGTGCATTTTGGAAGAAAGAATCCAGAACGCAGTGGTACGTTAAAAGGTGCTAAAAAGCTGGGGAACTTGGTATTATTGATGGAAACTATCACCTTCAAGCAGTCTGCCCTCCTCCTTAAGTCAAAAAAGCTCGTGGAGTTCGCAGTTAAGTGCGAGGCGTGGTCACCTGTCGTGACTTGATAGATTTAGAGACGGAGGAACTCCTTAAGGAGTGGGCATCAGAACATGTGGTCGAGGTTCTTTAGATCTCACGAAGGGTGAATGGCAATCTTGAAAAGACTGCAACCTTCGTCCTGACGTTCGACACTACGAAATCCATAAAAGCAGGACATTTAAATCTGATTGCTCACGCATTGTACCGGGACCGATGCGCTGTTTCAAGTTCCAGCGGTTTGAACTACAAGGGAAACCCCACCTGTGGGAAATGTGAAATGGGGTCACATGAGCAGGGTGCTGGCTGCAACCTCCCACATGTGTGCGTCGACTGCTCCGGTTCACATCCAGCCTGGAGCAGGGAGAGTCAAGTGTATCTGGAAGAAAAAAAGATACAGGAGATAAAAACGAAAGAGCGAATACAGCACGGCGAACCAAGAGACGATATAAAGCTCTGGCTCCATCTGTATTGAAGGTCAGCTACGCGAAGGCGTTATCAACTCCCTTCAGAAAGAAAGTGTTGCTACCCAGACATCCGTTGCAGACATGAGCACAAGTACAACGTGCTCATGTCAATGCAAATGTGGCGCAAAATTCACTAAGGTCATAAAACCCAAGACCACGGAAGTCGGTGGCAACAACTTCAGCAGCAGGTTCAAAAGTTCCACTTACGTCAGCACAGTCTTCAGTTGCAATGTCTACAACTTTAGGACACTCTGCTGCAGCAACAACGTCTGCAGAGGAAACGGAAGCAGCAACACCAGTAGGCAAACAGTTCAGAAAGTTCGGGGTCCAAAATTATGTGAAGTCCCCTTCCTGTTCTCATAGAACATCAACTGGCAGGGAAAGAAGGGGTGAAGGCATTGGCGGATGAAAAATCTGCAAGTCTCCGAAGCCTTATCACATTCAGATTCGTCTTCGAACCCTGAAGACATAGAAATGCTGGTGGACGAGCCTGATCCCGTTCCTCAGCAGTCAACGACAGAGGACCCACCCGTATCGGGGCGGGTGAAATTAAATATTTAGGATGGCTCCTATATTTCAGTGGAACATTAACGGATTTTAGGCTCACAAAGAAGTAGTACAATTCTTAGCACGGACTGAATCCTTGTGTCTGCTTACAAGAGACATACTAAACACACAGTCCAGTGCTAAGAGGGTATGACATTTATAGAAAGGACGATACCAAGGGTGATCGAGCGAAGGGGGGAGTGGCTGTCTTTGTCCGAAACACTGTCCACTCCAAACCTGTTGCTCTCACCTCTGACCTACAAGCAGTGGCAGTGAGATACACGGTCCCTTCAAACTGAAAGTATGCTCTGTTTATTTATCACGTAATGCACCCGTTGAATATGACGACCTCTCCAACATCTTGCGGCAGCTTATTCGGCCATTTCTCCTTGTAGGAGACTTAAACGCACACAGTGCGTTGTGGAGTCCAAACACCGATCGTCCCAGAGGGCGAGTAGTTGGTAGATTGAGCAAGAGGAAATATGCATCCTCTATGCTGGTCAAATGACGCTTTTCACTACTGCTACCGGTTCGTCCTTTGCAATTAAACTTTTGTTGTACTCCTATTTAATTGCAGACTTCGTGCGTTGGGAGGTGTATTGTGAGCTCCACGGAAGCGACCACTTCCCATTTTGGCTACACGTTTAATTTTGACGTGACTGTGATAACAATTGACTCAATTGGAACGTCAGCAAAGCCGATTGGCAGCTCTTTCGCTGTACTGTTGTTCTAAAAAATAAGTATGACAGTATAGAGAAGAACGTGAATCACTTCACAGAAGTTATTAACCAGGCTGCTGACGTTTCCATAACCAAAATCTCCGGAACGCTGCGAAGAACGCCCGTCCTACCGTTATGCTATTCAGGGTCGGAGGAGGGCGTTGCGCCGTTTTATGTTGTATCCAACATCCGACAGCCTAGCAACGTCCCGAATTACCGGAGATAAGGCACGTAAGGAGAGCAAGAAAATCTCATGGCAGAACTTGAGCTCC
The DNA here is from genome assembly GCA_031002005.1 of Vandiemenella viatica. Taxonomy (NCBI): domain Eukaryota; kingdom Metazoa; phylum Arthropoda; class Insecta; order Orthoptera; family Morabidae; genus Vandiemenella; species Vandiemenella viatica. Next base: position 196,333,358 of record CM061921.1, read on the forward strand.
ATTAACCGTTCCACTAGTTTATCGAAAGTGTGGGAGTGAATCCACCGTATATCTGGAAATACTCCCACCCGCCAGTATCTAGACTGCTGTATCAGAGGCGTATAGATACCGACGAACGAAGCATAGCGCAGCTGACTGCAGAGAACTTCGCTGCCATTACTTTATCTGATAATTTGGAACTTCTGGGTCAGCGACGAAGAATTGCTGCTGAAAGGCGCATGCTGAATTTCGAATCGTCGGATACAAAGGCGTGCAACGGGCCTTTTACATCTTAGGAGGTGGAGTCTGCATTAAACAGCACCCAAGACATCACGCCAGAGTGATACCGCGATACCGGGTTATTACATCACATATATGGAACATATACCCGCGACCACGACATGATAGCTCTCGCCGACTGTAAAGCACTTTACTCGACTGTATCCCTGCGCGCTAGACGACCGTCCAACGCCTAAGACATTATATACATATCTGTGATCACATTATCAACTTACAAATTATATGTAATGTTCACGGTTTCGTCGCAAACTGTAATAAGGCTTTCCATAAGGTACTCATTATACATTAATAATATTTTAATTTTTTGAGCATCGTTCATCCTGAGAAGCGTTGAGTGGCAGCTATAACTCGCACTGAACAGGTTGCATGAAAGGTCAGTGCACACTGGCTTTCGTTTACCTGCCGAGAAAACTCGGTGTATACTTTTTATCCATATCAGAAGTCTTTTAGCGGAATCACACCTTAGTTTGAGGAACACCGTTTTAAGTTTTACTGAAACTGTTCGGTTTCTGCGTCTCAGTTTAGACAGTGGGCTAACTTGGCTGCCATATTTAAAAGATGTGAAAGCCAGAGCCTTAAAAGCTTTTAATTTTTTTAAATGTCTGTGTGGCAGGTCATGGGCACTAACCGCTTCTGCTTGCTACAATTTTATGGAGCCTTTGATCGGTCGCGGTTGGAGTAGGGTTGCATGGTAGACGGTTGACACGGGACAGTTATCTCAGTATTTCGGATGGTGTCTACTACGCAGGAATTCGGCTCGCCACAGGTGCCTAACGCACCAGCCCGAAACCCAACATTTCTACTGCGTATGGAGAGCCGCCGCTTTCCATCCACCGGCTCCTCCTCACTGTGCGACACTCTATACATATTGCCGCAACTCCTGGCAATCCCGTGTACGACGTAATAACTAATCCAAATTACTAATGGTTTTACGCCAATCGCACAGAGTGACCAAACTGTACAAATGCTATTTTAGAAGAATATTGTTGTGAGCTGACTCCTTCTTTTCTCCAGGGTTGGAGTAAATCTCTTCCCTGGCTTTTCTTTTATAATTTAATTTTAATTCCAGCAGAGCGCACGCGCAATTTCGCTACACACCCACCATCGCCCTTTCCAGCACCCACCTACATTTGCCCCCTACAAATTTAATTTTAAATTTTTCAACGTTTTTGTTAACTATTCATCATTTCTCTCGGCAACTTACCTAAAAAAGAGAATCTTCCTACACCCTTGTGCCAGAAATCGAGTGCCAGCTTGTGGTCAAGGTCATCTTTTCCCTTCCATACATTACTTTTAATTCTTACACCAATATCTTTCCATGCCTCGTCACCAATATACGCCTTGTACACTCCCATGACATTCTTAACCCTTCCTGTATTTCAATCAATCCCATTCCGGCTCTTTTATCATATCTGTTCTGATTGCGTTCTGCGGTACTTTCTAGAAACAAATCTAGCAGCCCTTTTTTCCACTCTCTCCAACAGCAGTATTTGATACTCAAAATGTGGGTCCCACACTACACGACCATATTCAAGCAATGGTCTAACCAAAGTTCTGTAACCCAATTCCATTTGGTCTGTCGTACATTCCCTCATCACCCTCTGTAACAACTGCAGAATTTTGAAAGCTTTTCCTACTACCCGCCCAATGTGTCCTGCCCAGTTATCAAATGTAATGCCAAGTTATTTACATTTAAAGTCTTCTACAATCAATTCTTTCCCCACTTTATAATCATAATCAACCTTTAATTTTTTATCTTTTTATTTAATAACCTGACACTTCTTTGCATTTATCTTCATCCCATGTTTACCAACCCAACTAAATATCCTGTCCAGATCACGCAGCAGCTCTTTACAGTCACCTACCGTTTTGATCTTTTTGCATAGCATTATGTCATCTGCAAACAATCTAATTTCTCGTAGTAAACCGTCAACACAATCATTCATTACAATAATGAATATTAATGGTCCCAATAAGCTATCCTGTGGCACTCCCAGTTTTACTTCCACTTCTTCTTTTGATACAACATTTCCTACCCTAACTTTTTGTTTTCAACCTTTTAAAAATTCTTCTACCCAGAAAATCATTTTTTCATCCACTCGAATAGTTGTTGACTTATTTACTTCAATTTTATGACTCACTCAGTCAAAAGCCTTTGAAATATCTAGTGCTACACAATCTATTTGGCCACCCTTGTCCATTTCATCCAAAATATCTTGCAAATATCAGTGAGATTCTCACAAATATCCTTGCCTATGGCCATGTAGCCTACTTGAAAAATACTTATGCTCCTCACATATATTTCTGAAGTGTTTGTATACCTATCTCTCTATATTAATTTAACTACAGCTGATGTAAAAACTGATTGGCCGATAATTTTCGACTCTCTTTCTCACCCCTCTTTTATGTACGGCCACCAATATTGCACTTTGCCTGATCTCTGGTAAGCAGGAAGTATCTAGACTCAATTTAAATTATAATTCAAGATAAAGTCCTGCTGTCTTTAAGACATCTATAGTAATACTGTCTACACCAGCCCCTTTTTTTCAGCTTTCTTGGTTACTTCATGATATTCTCATGATGAATTTCAAATTTTTTGGTCTGCCCATTTCTAATTCTGTGTTAAGCTCGCTATCCGATCTAGACCCTCCCGTTTCTAATTCATTGTCCCTAATGGTCCCACTATACCAGTTACATAAAATCTCTGACGTCTCCATCCTTACCTATAACTGTCTCAAACCCTCAGTTTTCTAACATAGCCATAGAAACATGTAGATAAATTAGTCAATTGTCCTCCTGCTCTGACAATACTCTTCATAAACCTATCTGTAGCCATCTTGTTTTAAATATTCAATACTTCCCCGCTGTCTCTCAACTCTGATATATTCTCTTCTTACCAACCACATTAACTTCTTCACCTTTATATTATAGTATACAGGTTCTCTACTTCTCTTTATTTTCTGTTTAGGAATAAATTTACCCCCCCCCTTTTTTCTTATTATTTCCTAGAACTCTTCCCACCTTGAGTCTACTGTACTTGTCCCTTCCTTCCATTTGCTGAAACGTTCTCTGAAATATCTCTTCAAGTTAGAAATCTGTACCTATTTCCCTCTTCAATTTTAGCTGCTGGTTCACTGAATAATCTAATATCGATCAGAACTGCTTCATAACCACTTGTTCCTTCAGTTACTTGATACCCAACAAGGTTATCATAGTGCTTTATTAGGAATTTATCCAAAATATTTTGTCCCCTAGTGTTCTGCTCTACCACTTCTGTAAATCCTCCTTCCCTTATTAAACTATTTGCAAATATCTGTTCCCTTGCGTTATTATTCTTATTTCCTACCTAGTTTACCCCTGGCAAATTTAAATCACCCACCAATAATAACCATTCTATTCTCACCTCTGAAATCTGAGTATGAATTTAATTTCTCTCCAAGAGCCTCATGTCCATCGGTCATTCTTCCACTGCGGTAAGCAGCCAACACTCTGATTTTCTCTTTTTTACAACCCCAGAAATCTATCCCAAGTAACTCATGATCATCATATATGAACACCAGTGAATTGTGGTAGTTTTTGCTAACTAGTAAGAAAACTCCTCCACCAATTGCTCCTCTATCTCTACGGTACACACTGTAACCTTCCAGAAAAACCTCATTTTCTAGTACTTCTTCTTTTAACTATCTCTCTTACCCTATTATTACTTGTGGTTCGTGAATCTGTATTAAGTTTGCAAATTCAATTACTTTGTTTATTATACTTCGACAGTTCACCAGTAACACCCTTATTACTGACTTTAAACTTTTAGCATTAAGCTCCTCTCCCCAGTTCTATCCCAGCCAGTTATTATTTCAGCATCTTCATCTATTTCTTTAATATCTGTGATTTTTTTCCCATCGCTGATCTACGGCCAGTATCACTTTGATCATCTGTTTCCATCCCTATACCAGCAGCCCCTAACCTAAAAAAAAGGCACAATTCTGACCTCATCATCACTGGAAATGGGCTCCCGTAATGCTTCAGATAACAACTCAGTAAGTACCCCCTTGCCCCTTCTATTTCAGTGTAGGCCGTGATTAGTGAAACCCCACCTACCAATCATGTTCACAGGCACAACCCCCAAGACAGAACTAATGCATTTTCCAAGTGGCACCTCCGTTTCCACATTTCTACATCTACATCTACATATATACTCTGCAATTCACAAAATTGTGGGTGGCAGAGGGTGCTCAGCACCAAAGCTAATCTCTTTGCTGTGCATTCCAATCCCTAATGGTACGAGGGAAAAAAGAATTCATATAAGAATCAGTCCGGCACCTTATTTCTCTAATTTTATCTTTCCTGTCCTTCCGACTCAAATAGGTTGGTGGAAGAAGTATTTCACTACACTCATGAGTGAAAGTTGGAGTACGCATGTTTTCCAATAAGTTTAAACGAAACGTGTGTCGTCTGTCTACCAGAGACTCCCAACCTAATCTACTAATCAGTTCTGTGACGCTTTCATAAGGACTGTAACAAGCGGTCACGAATAGAGCGGCTCTTCTCTGTACTTTCTCTATACTTTCGATCAATCCCTTACGAAACGGGTCCCAAATGGCACAACAATAATCCAAATGTGGACGCACAAGAGATATGTACGCTATCTCCTTTGTTTGTTCATTACAATTTTTCAAGATTCTACCTATGAATCGCAGCCTAGAATTTGCTCTACCCACTAAAGAATTAATGTGTATGTCCCATTTCATGTTCCTTTGTACTGTTACTCCCAAATATTTAATAGAATCGACCATATCAATAACTGTATTGTTTAACTCGTATTTCTGAACAATCGGATTCTTTTTGTTAGTTATGCTCATTGTCTTGCACTTTTACAGTTTAGAGTAAGTTGCCACTCAGCGCACCAAGCCAAAATAACATCCAGATCGCGCTGAATTTCTAAGCAATCGGCCAAAGTTCTTACTTCCCTATAAATAACCGCATCATCAGCAAACAATCTAAAAAGGCTTTTCACTTTGTCTCCGAGATCGTTTATAAAAATTAAGAAAAGAAGTGGTCCTATTACACTTCCTTGAGGTACACCCGATGTAACATCTAGATTAGAAGAACTTTCTCCTTCAACAACAACATACTGCGACCGACCAGTTAGAAAATCCTTTATCCATTCACAAAGCTGATCCGATATACCGTACGCTCGAAGCTTTGCTAAAAGGCGGTTGTGTGGCACAGAGTCAAAGGCTTTCTGGAAATCTAAAAAAATTGCATCTACTTGTGAACCTGTATCGATAACTTTCATTACGTCGTGTGTAAATAGGGCCAGCTGTGTTTCACATGATCTTTTCTTCCGAAATCCATGTTGATTTGTTGTAAACAAATTATTATAACCTAGAAAATTCATAATGTTCGAGCATATAATATGCTCCATAACTCTACTACAAACAGATGTTATAGATATGGGACGATAGTTCCCAGGATCACTTCGATCACCTTTTTTGAAAATCGGAGTTACTTGCGCGATTTTCCAGTCTGAAGGTACTTTTCGCTCTTCTAATGATTTACTGAATATATCAGACAGAAATGGCCCGATTTCTGCAGCATACTCTGAATACTCTTACTGGAATTCCATCCGGGCCCGGTGCTTTCCCCCACTTCAGGAGCTCTCATTGCTTAACGATACCTGCAGTATCTATTCGTAATGATTCCATCACCGACTCGCCACGGTGTGGGAAAACGGGAATACTATCCTTATGTTCATTTGTAAATGAATTTTTGAATACAGTATTTAGTACGTTAGCTTTATCGCGGCTTTCATTAACCTCGGAACCTTCACGAATTAGTGCTGGAATATTGCTGTTGGTACAATTAACTTTTCGCACATACGACCAAAATTTCTTTGGGTTTTCTGTGAGACTCTTAGAGAGAGAGTTGGTTCACAGGCACAAACCCCCAAGACGAACTAATGCATTTTCCAAGTGGCACCTCCGTTTCCACATTTCTACATCTACATCTACATATATACTCTGCAATTCACAAAATTGTGGGTGGCAGAGGGTGCTCAGCACCAAAGCTAATCTCTTTGCTGTGCATTCCAATCCCTAATGGTACGAGGGAAAAAAGAATTCATATAAGAATCAGTCCGGCACCTTATTTCTCTAATTTTATCTTTCCTGTCCTTCCGACTCAAATAGGTTGGTGGAAGAAGTATTTCACTACACTCATGAGTGAAAGTTGGAGTACGCATGTTTTCCAATAAGTTTAAACGAAACGTGTGTCGTCTATCTACCAGAGACTCCCAACCTAATCTACTAATCAGTTCTGTGACGCTTTCATAAGGACTGTAGCAAGCGGTCACGAATCGAGCGGCTCTTCTCTGTACTTTCTCTATACTTTCGATCAATCCCTTACGAAACGGGTCCCAAATGGCACAACAATAATCCAAATGTGGACGCACAAGAGATATGTACGCTATCTCCTTTGTTTGTTCATTACAATTTTTTCAAGATTCTACCTATGAATCGCAGCCTAGAATTTGCTCTACCCACTAAAGAATTAATGTGTATGTCCCATTTCATGTTCCTTTGTACTGTTACTCCCAAATATTTAATAGAATCGACCATATCAATAACTGTATTGTTTAACTCGTATTTCTGAACAATCGGATTCTTTTTGTTAGTTATGCTCATTGTCTTGCACTTTTACAGTTTAGAGTAAGTTGCCACTCAGCGCACCAAGCCAAAATAACATCCAGATCGCGCTGAATTTCTAAGCAATCGGCCAAAGTTCTTACTTCCCTATAAATAACCGCATCATCAGCAAACAATCTAAAAAGGCTTTTCACTTTGTCTCCGAGATCGTTTATAAAAATTAAGAAAAGAAGTGGTCCTATTACACTTCCTTGAGGTACACCCGATGTAACATCTAGATTAGAAGAACTTTCTCCTTCAACAACAACATACTGCGACCGACCAGTTAGAAAATCCTTTATCCATTCACAAAGCTGATCCGATATACCGTACGCTCGAAGCTTTGCTAAAAGGCGGTTGTGTGGCACAGAGTCAAAGGCTTTCTGGAAATCTAAAAAAATTGCATCTACTTGTGAACCTGTATCGATAACTTTCATTACGTCGTGTGTAAATAGGGCCAGCTGTGTTTCACATGATCTTTTCTTCCGAAATCCATGTTGATTTGTTGTAAACAAATTATTATAACCTAGAAAATTCATAATGTTCGAGCATATAATATGCTCCATAACTCTACTACAAACAGATGTTATAGATATGGGACGATAGTTCCCAGGATCACTTCGATCACCTTTTTTGAAAATCGGAGTTACTTGCGCGATTTTCCAGTCTGAAGGTACTTTTCGCTCTTCTAATGATTTACTGAATATATCAGACAGAAATGGCCCGATTTCTGCAGCATACTCTGAATACTCTTACTGGAATTCCATCCGGGCCCGGTGCTTTCCCCCACTTCAGGAGCTCTCATTGCTTAACGATACCTGCAGTATCTATTCGTAATGATTCCATCACCGACTCGCCACGGTGTGGGAAAACGGGAATACTATCCTTATGTTCATTTGTAAATGAATTTTTGAATACAGTATTTAGTACGTTAGCTTTATCGCGGCTTTCATTAACCTCGGAACCTTCACGAATTAGTGCTGGAATATTGCTGTTGGTACAATTAACTTTTCGCACATACGACCAAAATTTCTTTGGGTTTTCTGTGAGACTCTTAGAGAGAGAGTTGGAGTGAAAATCGTTAAAGGCCTCGCGCATTACATTCTTAATACGTCCTCTTAAATCAGCTAAGGTTTCTAAATCGCTGATAGTTCAATTGTGGCCGGTTTTGGTGACTTAGGACCTGCATGAGCTCACCTCCTTCACCACCTTCATCAGGTCACTCTCTGTACTATAACTCGCATTTGGCCCAGAATGAATTTAGATTTGTCACCGTACAGCAAGCAGTTTACCGCTGACAATGTGTTTGTCAGAGTTTTTAGCGATGTTTTAAACCAGCATCCCGACTTTACCCCGGTATATAGGTATGGGTCTTGGCAGGCTAAAAGAGTGGATTGCTCCGTAGTGCTCCCTCGAGCGACTTATACATACAAACTGAACAGCAAGTGCAGCGTATACACTGCAGAGTGTAACGCTTTGTTAAAGTCGCTCCAGCAAATGAACGTGATGCGCGATACTAGGTTCATCATATGCTGTGATTCTCTCAGCTGTATTCAGGTGCTAGTAAGCACGTACCCAGCAGATCGTTTGGTCCATGATATCCAGGACGCCCGTCTTTCCCTCCAATCTTGTCGAAAGGACGTTTTATTCTGCTGCGTACTCGACCATGTGGGAATATGGGGGAACGAGGCAGCCGATGAAGCTGCCAAATTACCCTGCATCAAAATCAGATTTTACGCTCGGCGGGTTAAAGAATTGTTTCGATGTATGGCAGAGGCAGTGGCTGGAAGTAGAGCATAATAAGCCCCGACTGGTCAAACCAACCGTTCAGGCGTAAACCAGCTCCTCCCAGCGAGCGAAGAGGGATGAAGTTCTCCTTACTCGCCTCCGCATGGGGCACTATCTTTTTGACACATAGCTTTCTTCTCTGCCGGGAGGACCCACAGGAATGTGATGCCTGTGGCGTACCTTTGCTTTCCGATGTCTTTGCCAATCCATAAGCGCTACGGAGAAATTTGTGGTTTAATTCAGAACCTCTACTATTCTGGAGGCCAAGACCGTTTTGATTCCTATATAGATCAGAAATTTTATTGTTTCTTAAACAGGTCTTTACATCTTCAACAGATTGCTTGAATCATGTTGGTATGTCTGAATCCACTGTAAACTGTAGGTACCCACTCATATTATTTTTTTCTTATGACCTTACGCCTCGTCAAAATCAGCATCATCAGCGATGGGAAAAGGACTGAAGGGAAGGGACGGGAAGGAATGAGAGAATGGTCTTTCGAAGGAACCAACCCGGCGTTCGTTCAGAGTGATTTCGGGAAATTAAAGCAAAGCACCTTCTGCAACCAGCAATTTTGTGAATTGCAGAGTATATATGTAGAGGTAGGAAACGAATTCTGTATGACAGTAAAGGGATTAAACCCCACGTCCTCCAGGTTGCCGAACGGGCTCTGTGAAAATTCCGGCAACGCCGTCTCTGACATGCAGACTAATCCTTGGATTGGGATATAACTGGTTGTTCTTAAAATAGAAAAAGTATAGTTATTTTCCAAAATTTAATTTATCTTATATCCTAACACAAGTACTTCATGAAAATATGGCCGCTGCTTCAGGTCGTGTTTGTATACCTTGAACGTATGATTTTTATAAAGGCAACCGCGAGGAACAGTATACGTCTATTACCGCACGTAGAAGTACGGTGCTTCATTATATTTTCAGGTATCCCTATGTTATTCAGCTTCATACTTTCAGGGGATCAATTGATGGACGTCTTTCATGTAATAGTTCTGCTTATAATTGAGAGTTGCAGTATCGTTATTTTGATGTGTCCCTGACAGTGTATTTCTGTACACGCTGATGTCCTAAACGAATGCTTATTGCTTTGGTTAATCGTTTAGCCCTTGTAAGAAACGGGGAACTTGAATATCACTCAAAGGATACTTTACGTGAAGAACTCTTAAGTATGCGTAATTCCGACCTCCTTGACGTTTTAAGCTGTTAACTACAGGAGCTAACTCCAGAAATTTAACATTGCATCACTGCTTTGAGAGGTTGGTCAAAATGTACTGAGCTGGGGCAAAGCACGTACTTCGAGACACTGTTGGCCAGAGGTAATTATTGTGGATGATTTCCCCTTACGTTGTTCACTTGATATACACCCAAGAGATATCAGAAACAAACTACTATATTCCTTTATGAGTAGTCTCGAAATAAGACGCTCCGAGTATAGGGTACTTTCCCCTGACGTATCTTCCGAATCATTCACACTCTGTTTGTTCCGGAAAAACCAAAGAACTGTTCTTCTGTAGAAAGTTGTTTTGAGCTACAAGTAGATAATGTATGTGGCTTAACAGCTCTTGTCCATTACATTGCCAAACGTGGCAAACTTTCTTCCTACCATTCCGTTTGAAGATATTTCCTTATATCGCGTTATACAAACAAAAATTGTGGTTTTAGCAGTTACGATGAATGATACAGATAAATAAATTACGGAAGTTTTGTGAAATTACAACTACTAGCAGACAACCATTTTGATGATGACACTAAAATTTTGGTCAAGCAATGTTCTTCAGAGTTTATTTTTAAATCCTTCCTTACAAAATTGTAATATTTTTTCGTTCTGATAAAATTCAAACTCAATACTAGCATCCCTCTCATATTCACAAATCAAACATATTAATAATTTAAGAATTATTCCGATATTTACAATGCGGTAAACTTTTAACATATACTGAACTAAAAGGGAGATTGGGTTAATGTATACCAAATTTATTGATAAATTCCATGATTACTTATCATATTTTAGAGCAATATTGAAGAAGGCCGGTGGATCAAACGAGTAATACAACTAGTTTTCAAATTTGAAATGAGAATTTAGTAATCTTGGAGATCCAAGAAAAGGGGAACCAAATATAAAATTCTATCAAAATAATTTGATTTATGAATTTTCGAGTTCACACAAGTCAAAAAATATGAGGATAATTCGATACCAAAACTACGAACAACTACTAGTTTCTGTCAACCCTGCGGGGAATGGTAAAATTCTAAGCCATTGAATCAATATAAATTGAATTAGTCGTTACAAAAAATTTACTGGTTTTTCTTAATAAAATATAATTCCTGAAGATAGGACCATAACTTCATAATTTTTCGCATAGGTATCAACTTTTCCAGATAAGCAATATATACTTAATATATTGAGAAAATTCAAACTTCCTACATTTTTTCCTAGCTCATTGATGTATAAATTTGTACACAGCTAAAATACTGAAGGTTAATTGTGATTAGATGGTGGGGAAAGAATTGCTTGTTGAAGACTTGAAATGTACATATCTTGGAATAACATTAGATAATCGGCTCAACTTGGCAGAACACGTTCAACAGGTGGTAGAAAAAGGTTTCAAAATCCTTGTTGGAGATAGTGATGAGGGGATGTACGACAGAAGTAAAGGATTTGGGTCACAAAACTTTGGTCATATGATAATGTATTACGAGATTCACATTTTGGGTATCAAATACTAGAGTTTGAGGGGGTGGGAAGAATGGTTGCTAGATGTGTCTCTGGAAATTACTGCAGAACGCAATCAATAACCAATATGATAAAAGAGCTGGAATGGGACACATTGGAAGACAGGACGAGGGTGAAGAGAGTCATGGTAGTGTATAAGGCGTATATTGGTGATGAGGCGTGGCGAGATATTGGTGTAAGAATGAAAAGTAATGCATGGAAGGGAAAAGATGACCTTGGAAAAGTTGGCGCTCGATTTTAGCAAAAGGGTGTGGAAAGTTTTTCTTCCGTAGGTAATGGGGTCAAGGATCGGAATAAGTTTCCAAGAGAACCAAAAACTTTGAAAAATTTGAAAGTTGAAATATGTAGAGGGCAAAAGTTGGTGGGTACAGGAAAGGGGGAGGGGGAATGGGTGTGTGGGGAAATTGCCACCGGAGCGTGCATTCCACTGCAATTAAATTAAATTCAATCCGATAACTGTTAGTTGGCCGGGAGTTTTTATATAAATTCATGGACGATATACTTCATCCACAAAAATGTGTTTAGAGGACATTCCTGGCAACATTGTGATTTTATTAGGATTTGTTATTTATTTATTTCCCGGCTTTTCCTTCGACAGTTGTTGCTTTATCAGTTTAAACAATTTGATAGTCTTCTTATGTCATCAACAAATTACTTACTGAAATTGTTAAAGGAAATAAACGAATAAAAGCAGTGTTTTTACTCACAATTCACTGCTGAGATGCAGTGTACAACATAACTTAGAATTCTCTAACGGTGAAAATATAGCATGAATGTATGTTGACGATCATCACCTTCTCAGTCAGACATAAATTTATTAGACTAATCTGTTTACTATTAAAAATAATTTAATGTAAATTATCAGCCACTTGGTCGAATATTACGCATAAAATTGTTTCATTTTATAGTCTAAGTGTAGAAAGTCTTAGTCTGTTTTTATCGGCCTCCTGATTCTGGATTAGCTAAAGCGGAATATTTTTGGGAGACACTTAATAATATTTCTCAAAAATTTTAGGGATATATATAGATCATGGGAGGTGATTTTAGCCTCCCATGTATGGTCAGGTCAGGTCAGGCGGAGAAGATAGTTTAATAATCGAAACGTTCCTAAAATAATTCTCGGAAAATTTTCCACAACAGATGAACAAAGAGTCAACGCGTTATTTTAAAATACCTCGCCAGTTCCGGGTTTTATAAAAAAAAAAAAAAAAATCCGGATATTGTAGATATAGTTTGTGTAGAAGACTTTATAAGTGATTACAGGGCGGTTGCGGCAACTTTGAAAACTAGTCTGAGGCTGAAACATGATAAACAGAAATCATATATTGCTTCGATAAGGCAAACGATCGTAAAAGTGTTCGACAATTTACCTAATTCCAGGTAACTTTCGAAACTTCATAACTGTGGCATATCTTGACAAATATGCAACTGGGTAGCAGACTTCCTGAACGGCAGAACGCAGTATGCAGTTCTTGATGGTGACCGTTCATCACTGACCGAAGTGCGATTCGGGCTTACCTAGGGAAGTGCCCCTGTATTTTCTCATATACCTTAGAGATTTGTGCAACGTAATAGAGACTATTTGCCGATAGTACTCTTATTTATCGTGAATTAAAACTGAGGACGACTGCGCTTTGTTACAAGCCGGTGTTATGAAAATAATCTCCTGTTGCGAAAACTGGTAGCTGGAGTTCAACGCTAAAAAGTACCAACTCAAGCATATAAGTAAAATGTGACACAATTTAGCTTTTAATATACGAATAATGTCACTGTCCTTAGAACGGTTGATTCCACTAAATACCTAGGTATAACGATTCGTATTAATTTGTTGTGGAATGCACACATTGATAAGGTAATTCGGAAAGCAAACTATATGCTCGATTTCTAGGTCGTAGAATTTAAACAGTGTATACCTGTAGTTAAATCGATTGTGTACAAATCACTACTGTGACCTCGCTTAGAATATTGTTCTTCTGTTTGAGTCCTCCATGAAAAGGTATTAATGTAGGCACTGCATAAGGTCCTAAAAAGAGCCACCCGTTTCGTAACGGGTATTTAGAGCTGGTGGGAAAGCGTAAGTGCGATGTTAAAGGAGTTTGGAAAGATCTGGAACACCGAACGCGTTGCTCTCGGCAGAAGCTAATTTAAAAAAATCATGAAAGACCTATTTCAGGATGACAGCAAACACATGCTGCTACCAGCAACATTCATATGTAGGAATGACGGAGAAAATAAGAGAAATCAGAGCCAGAACCGATTCTGTTCTATACTATTTTTTTCCACGAGTGATAACTTAATGGAATAGGGAGGATTTATCGAGCGACAGAAGGCACTCCATCCATCCAGATAGCTCCAGGCGAATGCCGGGAAATAATCCATCGGCACCTCCTGTCATATTAACGTTAATTTCAACGCACCCTCCGCCACGCACTCTTACAACGGGAGGCCACCAACCGTAAAATTCAGATTAGATTCATATACTGTGTGTAATAAAAGCTCATGGCCAAAGGTGTAATGTAGCAAAGCAATAGCATGCAATTTTTCGCCGTTGTCGAGAAAATTGGCATTGAAGTATTCCGTTGTGTTCAAATGATTTCTACGTTAGGGAACTGTCAAGATGTGCGTGGTGCATCGAACAAGCTTTCTGCTTCATAAGACCGTTGACCCCTGATCAAATCTCGCTGCTGACAGCTGTGTATTTATTTATTTATTCAAATGTGTGTACATATAATTTGCGGCAAAAGTTTCAAAGATTATAGATATAATTAGTTTTTAAATGCCATTTGTTGTGAAAAAACAACACCTTTGAACTTCTTAATGTAGTTTGTAAACAGTTGTATGTTGTTGTTTTTATGCAAATAGCTTTAGAAGTAAAATACAATATCACAAATAACATTCAGGTAGGAACAATTTATTGAAAAGTTTCCTATATACTTGCAGATAATTTACAGTTAGTGAGATGAAGTAGCCGCATTTTCGTACGCACCAGAGTGATAGTTACCATAAAACAGGGAAAGCAAAAAATAACACGACATCTAGCACATATGATACACGATGCGTTTTCACAAGAACAATCTTTTTTTTTTTTTCAAATATAAGTTGGGAAACACACCTGATTAACATGTAAAAAAATTGTTCTATTGTCCGTCAGGTGTGATAGAAACCACACGTGTCTCATAATATTGGAAAAAAATCGGAGAAGACAACTGGTGGCGGACGATCAATTGGATTTTTATGCAATCTTCTCTGAAACTGATCTCACCCTCTTTTTCGATTAAATAAGCACAATTTTGAAGGCGCTTGATCAGATTTCTTACGTTCCGGTAAATATACACGTCACAAGGCTGGAAGAGACGATTGCACTTTGGAAGAATGACCTTCGTAGTGCACGTTGGTGAAAATCTAATCATAAATATATTTAAAAAATACCAGTAGCGAGATTCGTTCTGCTGATGATGGACTTGTAATCAGAGAGTTCGCTTGTTGCAACACACGCCCCTTGACATTTTCTTAACGTAGAGAGCATTTGAATGCAACGGAATATTTCAATGCCAATTTTCTCGACAACGGTGAAGAAGCGCATGTTACTGCTTTGCCACATTACACCGCTGGCCATGAGCTTTTATTACACATAGTATGATTCTAATCTGAATTTTGAAGTTGGCGGGCTCCCGTTGTTAGTGAATCGTGGAGTAGTACTACCAGTAACCAATCAGTTAATAGTTTCTTGCTTCTCCTTATAACATTTTGTGCAGAGCAATTAGTAAATTTCAATTCATGGCTGAAAAATACATATTATAAACATTTTAAGGTTGTTACATCGATAAAAAAGAATAATACATTATTTTCAAATATTTTTTTCAGCTTGTCTAAGATTTTTGCTTTGCCTCTGATGGTAGTTGCTAAAACATGAGCTCCTGCCGCGAAATAGTTTGTGAACTGTATGGGCTGCTTAACAGAATATAGACAGATTCTAGTAACAACATGAGGGAATATCTTTTTAAATATACTGGCAAGTACAATGTATATGCTTTACATTGTTACCATGTATGTTGCTATCATCTCAAAGAGAGTGACAGGACACACACAAAACTTAGCTAACACCAATCCTGCCCTTGGCCGGATTCCATCCGATGACTGTGTCTTACAGGCTTTAGTTTGCAAGCAATTATAAACTAGTGACGGTTTCCAAAGTCTACATTTTAATAGAGAACAATACAGGATTTCTGTGTGGGATGGGTTAGATTATGATGTGATTATTATTAAATTCTTTCTTTATGTTAGAATTGGTAATGTTTTGTTGCTTGAAAATGTTCATTTATCTCTCTTTGAATTTGTGAATAAACTGTGAATCTCACTATCCCACTTGTTTTTAAGCTTTGGTACTTTGTACAACAAAAGATCATTCGAAATTCTATTTAAGGTGGTTCTAGAAAATACCGTGTATTTTGTAATGCACTTTGTATATCGAGAAGGTACTCTTGGGTAGATGTATACTTTAAAACTGATTTGAATATAAAGTGAATATTTAAGTTATTATGTTAAGAATTAAAGTACTACGTAATTGAAAGCAAGTCATTACCACGATTATTGATTCTGTTTAAAAACATTAGACTTACTTTCTTTCCACAAATGATTTCAGACCCCCGGACGCGCGACTGGTTCCTGATGGGCAGCCCTGCGCCGCTCTTCACCCTGCTCATCTCCTACCTGTACTTCGTGACGTCAGCCGGACCTCGCTACATGAAGGACAGGAAGCCCTACGACCTCAAGACCATAATGATGTGTTACAACATCTTCCAAGTAGTCGCCAGCACGTGGCTCGTCTATGAGGTAAGTCCTACTTCAATATAAACAGAACAACACAAGAAAATGGGCCAGATTAATTTACTACTTTACTTTCATTACTGCAGTATCATTTTTCAATTACATATGTATTTCCTTGATGCCGAAAAAAGTTTGCAATCGGGAACAAGAACTCTTAAAGAGAACCTCGACATTTTAAAATAAAGTTCGCAATCAAACCAAGGATAACAGACGTCTATTCAAAACCAATGGTCCAGTGATCAAAGTTTTACACACACTACAGATATTTTAGTGACAAAAAAATTTTCTTTGCGAAATAAAAATCTTGTGTTTTAATGGGTGTAATAATGAGTAACCAATGTCGGACCGAAACTGTCTCGTAACTACAACTGCATAACTGAAGGTCCCAGGTTCGAATCATGGTTAGGATTTGAATTTATGCAAGTACTTACCTTTACCTTCAACCTCGGTAGGGGATGCTTCAATAAGGTAAAGTACGCTTTGTAATTCGGATTCCACGTTAAAATGTAAATCAAAGACGCTTAAAATTGAAACTCTTGTCCTCACGAATTTACTTCGCATCTGTCAGATATAGGAAGTTTTTTTTTTTTTTTAATTGCTGTTCGAGATTGACTCGTGGACAGGAGAGCATGATGATGACCAATAAAAGTGAATGCAGCACTCCGTCTGAAAATCCAGCGTTGGCTTAGATATTTGTATAAGGTGTGTTAAAGAGAAAGGGATGAATAAAACTGGTATCCCCACAAATGATTGCGGCTAACAGCCTGAATTGCTCAACTAAATATTACGGCAATATTCCAACCACAGCTTATACAACACTGTCGAGAACTCTCCAAGCCACAGTAAATTATCTATGTAAATGGTGAGTTTGTTATATATATCAGAAAGTTTTTCCTTTTACCTAAAGTGACTTTTAAGCGTGCGAAAGGCGAACGACTGTATATTGCGGGAATAATTAGAGATGTATAAACTCGGTTTGTCCAGTTTTTTCAATATATGCCTGGCAACATTTCAGCGTTCAAAACTTATTGCAGTTACGTTTCGTCACTTCATTGCTTCGATGTTATTCAGTATGCATCAAAATATGATTTTAGCATAACGAAAACAAGAAATAATTCAAGGGCTCAAATTTTTAATCATAATAAACATAGTTAATCGATTTTAAAGTGTTCGACATTAGTACATTGAGACATTAATCTTTGAGGTGTACGATTATTAGATGACCAGAACATGAATAGCATTGTGGGAAACTTTTTTTTAAAAAGAATTCTGACATTTATTAAACATATTTCAATGTTACTTATTATTTCTTCATAACTTATCCTCAGGGGCAACGGGAGTGGCACAAGCAATAACTCTTGAGGAAGCTTCCAATGTACACCTGCCAACTAGCGAAATGACTTAAGAGGCATGGCGTTGTACTGGTTGAAGATTTTTTTTTTTGTTTACTGCATCCTATGCTCTTTGCAAGTTTTATTAGTTGATATGCCTACCTATAGTTCCAACTACCGGCCACTTTGAAATAAAACGCAAAGTAATTTTCGTGAAATAATCTTTTACGTGAAAGATACGTGACTCAGTGTGTAGGCGTCTGGTTCCTTGCTCTGTGTTTTAGAAAGAACATACGCTCTTCAGTAAAAGTACATTGTCTTTTTCTACACGGTTCAATTATTTGTAAGGTATTTCAGTGATCTATGAACACCAAAGACGCGTTCTTGAAACCATATTTCCTTTTTGAATCTGACCATAAACCGGATGCACTTTCCGAGGAAGTATATAAAGCTTGCAAAATTTTTCAATTTCTGTTTATGAATTTATTACACCATGAAATGTTGTAGAAATTACAGCAGTAACGGTCCATTAAATATAAAATTGGTATCAGAGGCAAACGAAGAAGTGAGTGAATTATGTTACTTCGGAGCAGAATACCATTGCCGGAAAAGATAAATCTTTTAGTTTCAAATATTGAACTGTGATCCGAAAGAAAATTCTTAAAATAATTTAGTGATCGCTACACTTTATGGACGTAAGCAGGTGCTTTACGAATATCAAATAGAAGGAAACTTAAACGTTTGAATTGTGGTACAATAGGATGATATTGAAAATTGAGTGGACATATAAAGCACGATAAGAAAGTGTTTTAAAAATGATAGGCGAGGAAAGATGATTGTTGAAGAGGTTCACGGGAAGAAGAGACAATTTGGTTGGCTACAATTCAAAACATGCAGGATTGGATAATTTGTAAGTGCAGGTAACAGTTGTTGGAAAAATAATGTAAAATAGGACAAAGTTTGAATAATATGATACAATTAATTCAGGACGTTAATTATAAAGGTTATGCCGAGATTAAAAGGTTAGCTCAAGCAGGCTTACATCAAACTAGTCAAGAGACTAATGATAGAAAATAAAAACTTCTTCCGCTACATTGAGAAATTGTTTGAAACAGATAAGTAAGGGAGCTTCAAGAAATAACGAAAAAACTCTTTGGCACTAAAAACACAAAAAATAACGCATGAGCAGGACATCAGTATCATTCAAAGAAAAATTGTTAGTATTTTCGGTTACGGTATGTTGAAGGAGCGTTTGTTGTATTAAATCAGGAATATTCAGATCCGTAACTTCGATTTTGCACATTTCGTCTAGCGAAGTTAGTAATGCTTACAATATTTCAGAAATGATTACCTTAGTAAAAGCCTAAAAGATCCTACAGTGACGAACTGCTTTGAAACATTTTTCTGACCCCATTCAGACATTTAATGTTATCCTAAAACACGCATAAGCCGCATTATGAGAACTTAGAATTACGGAAGCTTGATCTCCACTTCCCTAAGGCCAATAAGAGACGATCGTCTGTTTAAAAAGAAGCTAAGAGCATGTATTTTTGCTACATCAACCGCAAGTGAAGTGACCTAAAACGGTGTGCAACATGGTTTGCAGTGATACCAAGAAAAAAAGAATGTAGTTGAAATGTGTTAAAGTAGCTTTGGTTCTTTCCTCATTATCTCTTAACGGGCAAGAACAGTACTGTTTGGATTTACACCTTGTTACTCTAAACTTTTGCTGATCTGTTAAGAGAACATTACTTCAGTATTAAACCGGTGTAAAATATATAGATGACTTTTTGGGCTGGAAGTAAATATTTCTGACGAAACGATTTATGGTAATGATTCTATTGGTTAATCTGTTTTCAGGTTTTACTACAGTTGGTAAAATTATGAAATAAGACAACAGGTCAACAGCTACAAAAATCTCGTATGCGTTTCATGTAACGTTAATTTCGCTATAAGCCTTATTTAACTAGCTAAACGCATGGCTTTGTGGTGGCTCCCGAAGTATTTTTGTTGTTAGAAATAATAAATACTAAAAAAGAAAGTAATAATAATCAATAGAAGGTTAAAATTTAAACTTCAACTAGTATTATAAAAAATAGTATTTTTAGCTTATTCAGAAAAAATAGACATATTTATAATAAGACGCAATCTATACATATTTTACAAAATAAACAAATAAGTTTATTAAATTTGTTTTTAATCGTGTAAAAAATTTCTCATTCGAGCTTCTTCCGATTTTCTACACTTTAGTATAATCGAATTTTCAGTATTACTAATTCAGTCATAAGAAAATCTTCAGTTTAATGTTAAGCCTTCTAACGTTTTTACTCTTGATAACGCAAGATACGTTAAACCAATGGAATTTCTTTTTCTCCAATATCTGTAACAACATTATCCAATATTAAACCTTGAGATTAATAAATTGTCATTGCGAAACTTAATTGTAACGGAAATTGTTTTCAGCGACAAATGATATTTCCTCTTTTACAAAATTACGTTGTCGGTGGAATCTGATTACAACCATTATTTTTATAAGTTGTATGAAAATCATTTTCAAAATAAACAATTATATTTGTGGTATATAATCAGGCGGACATAGGTTTTATTCATAAATAATACGTTGAACATAACCATAAGCTCCAGTTACTAATCCTTTTTCCATCTATAAATTAGAACTTACATAACTTTAGATCCAAAACACCAAACTATAAATGATTCCAGTCCACTTAATAATTCAGTACTTGCTGATTTTGCTACAGAACAGTTAAGAACAGTTGGAATATATGAAACAGATTGACGCAGTTGTTTTAATTTTTGATGATTAAACTCTTTTACATGTTTATTTGTTGCAAAGGGTATAATGGCCAAAAAAAAAAAAAAAAAAAAAATACGTTCTCGTAATGGAAAAGTTTGTAGATTCTGTGTCATTAATTTTTCAGTCTTCCATAGTAATCTCACCAATCCCAATACGATCAAGTATATCTCTAATTATTTGTTGAGATTCATTTTGTGGGAATGATACAGATAAGAAATGATATTTTTGAATTTTTGATCTGAATAATAATTTTCCTTCTGGGAGAAATTCATTTCCTTAAATTTTACTACTGCAAATTGGTGTGTCATTAACAGGCGGTAACTGTTTGATATTATTTCTGATGTGGCCTCTTAAAGTAATAGCTTCAGATATAACTTGAGCAGTCTTCTTGAGGTCGCATGATCTTGTGCGATCCTCTGTTAACTCCGAAACCCCTGCTTATGTCCTTGTCCCATTGGTCTGGTGGTCTTCTTCTGGGTCTGGGTGATCACTTGGGCTCCATTCTAAAACTGTTTTTGCCCACCTCTGATCTTTTCTCCGCGCTTGTTTCATAAGCCTCGAATATTTGAGTACAACTCTTCATTGGCTGGACGATTGTAGAACACTTCTAAATAGCGAGACATGGAAGACATAAGTAATTATCACGCAATACCGAGAATTCGAGATGAGAGGTGAACAATACAGAAAAACACGTAATATGTTTATGAAGATAAAAGTTAAATTAGCCCACATCTTGAAGATCCTTCCACAGGAGGCATACTAAGCCATTGCGTCAGAGGAAGGACGCCGAGTTCCTTCCCTCTGGGTCCTACAGTCTAACGAGGAATCATAACCATGGAACGTCCTAGTGCAACTCATATGATCAATCACAGCTCTTAAAATTTCCTGCCCGCACTGGGATTCGAACTCGGGACCAGAACAATACAATTTTGAAAGCAAGCGCCTTAACCACCGAGCCACCATACCAGGACCAGCCTGATGAAACCAGGTTTCTTTGGGGCACTATATCGATAGAAATTAGTCGATAGTTTAACCAGTGGCTCGGTGATTTTACCTGCAGAGCCATTACTATTGACACTTTGAAATGCAGGCTGTATGTTTCTCCCATTAAACAGTTTTCAAAACCTCCACGTGGAGTGTTTTATTTTGTACATATAATTTAATTATTTCTTAAGGTTCTGTCAACAGTTCACTTTGCGGCAACATTATTTTCGACTAAAATTGTTTTCACAAAAATTCCACAGAAGGCGGTTCTTTACGCCTCAGGCAGATGGTAGCACTTTACATATAACTATTATGTACAAGTTTATTATTAATAAGAATAATAAAAATTATTGCAATTATTTTTGCAAAAAATAATGATTGCCAACACATCTAGAAATGACTATGAATTACTTTGTTCAATTTTACGTTCATACATGCAGTAGTTTTTTCAAAAACTGTACCACAAAATTGTAGAAATCGTCGCCAAGTGTAAGATAATAGAACCAAACTTTTCTTTCAATTTTAGGAAAGATAACTTTCTTTAAATTTGTTACTCACTATCTGCATTTCTTAAGGGTAAATTATAATCAAAAGCTCTGTAGTTTGATAAATGAATGTGTCCTGATTTCAGCAATTTGGGTCGATGGTAGCATATTCTGAGTTTTACTTGATTCGCAATAATTTAATTGGAATGAGCAAATGAGAATAGAATTTTTTTTCTTGTACGACACATGTAGACAAACAGAATTCCATTTTTTGTTTATAGAGTTCATTGCACTGTTCCCTAGAATTTTCGTTTGGTATTATTTGAAGATAAGAACTAAACAGTTACTGGATTATAGAACCTAAATATCTTCTTATTTCATCTAGTCTTATTTCATGCAATATACATTTTCAGGGCTTGCAGGCAGGATGGCTTCATCACTACAGTTTAAAATGTCAGCCAGTTGATTACTCGGATAATCCATTGGCCCTTCGTGTAAGTAATTACTAAAATATTTATTAACATTTTCTGCGAAATATAGTTAATTTTTATTTTTTCAACCTCAGCTGTACAGTCGTTGCATATATGAGTAACTGTTAGAACATTTGTTTGCTAAAAAAGGTTGAAAATTTGTTTGCTCTTAAGATTTAATGTCATTAATATTTCGTGACAGTTCATGTTTTTTATTATTTGTAGAAAAACCAGTATATATGTATAATGATCAACTTATATTAATTTTTAGTTAGACTGCTACTAATTATATTTACGAATTGCTTAGTTCTGATTACAGTTGCTTTCTTTGAACGTGATGTTAATCATGATGATGATGATATCTTCTGGGCAAAAAGAATTAGCAGTAGCCAGTGTCTATCTTCTGATTTTCCTTATTTGCGTTAATTTTTATTTGTCCATTTCATTTGCAGATGGCACGGGCTGTGTGGTGTTACTTCATGTGTAAGTTAGTGGAGCTTTTGGACACGGTAAGCAAACTAAGTTTAGTGAATTTTACTGTTAAAATTGAGTACATGTTGGCAGAATAAGACGTTACGAATGACAAAGTTTAACTATATCAAAATACACATTTCGCTAAAAAATATACACTTATCCTGGAAACATAAGTTACATGAATCGTAGACGGCTACTCTTTGCTCCCCATTTTGAATAGTTTCCTTTGGCAAGAGGGAGAGTTACCAATTCGCCACTGCAGCAGGGTTGGAGACTATGCTTCCCATCGTGATTCAAAAAGGCTTCATAGGTGATGGCTGATGATTTTTATCAAAAAGCATACTCCTTATTATCGAAACCCATATGCGTGTATTTCTTCGGTTATCGACTGAAAAAAATATTCTTTACGGCACGTGTGAAACGCATCATTGAATACTGTGCGTGGGAAGAATTAGTAATTTGTGTAGGATACACGAAAATATGTTTTCACTGTAATAAGGACAACCTCTATTATGAATACGTAACACAACAGCTGACCTAGTTATTGTGTAATCACTTGTTATAGTTTATCACACAACACAGTTGAAAGCTTACAGACGTAAACAGTGCGAAAACTCCCGGGAGGACTTGGCTTTAAATTCCCGTCCTGCCATCCAGTAATAAGTATCCATGGATTCCCAAAATTGCTCCAGCTGAAGATCGAGATGGTTCCTTCAAAAGGCCATGGCCTAATTCCATCCCGTTTCTTAACCCTAATCCTACCCTGTCTTTAAAGACATCAACTAACCATAAAGCCCCTAAATGCAGTCACAATGAAATAAAATTACTGAACAACATGGTATTTTGAGCCACTGCCTACCATCAACAAATATGTACGTTGGAGGCTTTCATATTCTTGGTATGTTTTGGTTTTTAGCATCTTGTATTTAATTTTTTTAATTTAATAAATTATATTTATTAAGAATGAATGATTTACCTGGGATAACTTGTTATTAAATTTTTTGGCGAATACTTTCGTTCCTTATATAAAAAAATTCATAAATAATTAATAAAGGATAATTGTGTTCGGCAGCGGATAACTTGTCACAGCATCTTAACAACGCCGTGGGAAAACCTTATTAGATGGATTAGTTGTTTTAGGACAAGATCAATGAGAACCAGCAACCAGTCACGATCTCTTGCATGTGCCTGAAGTTGTTGGATTTATTTTTTGTACAAGAAGCATTTTTTGGGTTGCAGGTATTTTTCGTGTTGCGGAAGAAGCAGAATCAGGTGTCGTATCTGCATCTGTGGCATCACACCCTGATGCCAGTCTGTGCCTGGGTTGGAGTGCGCTTTCTACCTGGTGGGTACCATGTACCATGCTCAATTAATTAATATTTACTGTCGTCCAGCACAGTTTAAATAAAAATTATACACATTTGCTTAAAAGAAAATATTACGCAACATATTAAATGTAAATAAGGCAAATAAAATTGTAAGTTAGCCGTAAGCATTTTTCTACAGTATGAAAGAAACTAGAACAAGATATTTTATTTTTATGTACTTGATTCACTTAATTGATCGGCTTTTCAGGCTTGAAAAAGACGTAGACAGACACCTTTGCGCAGATACTGAAGCTGGCTATAACATTGATATATATTTAATTAGAGTATCAAAATTGAATTTCAGAATCGGAAAGAATGTTACTTTGTAAACCGTTCTGTATATAAGCAGCGCTAATATTAAAATTCGAGACACGTGATAATAGATAAGAATTTGATGTGGTGGTAGAAAAAAAGTTTCTTGCATAGTGTTGCTTAGTTATTATTCTTATAATGCCACAGATTGTTAGGTAGAGCGAAAGGAAACTAGTTTCGAGGGTAGGCTAAGCTGTTACCCATGTCAAGAAGTTTTACATATGCACACTTTTTTCTACAGGTAAATTGTATTAAAAATTTAACAGCGCTTAAGATAAAAAAAATTCCTTAAAACTATTTTTTTTTTGTATTGAATCATTTGAATATAGATACATTAAAGGAATATTGTTGGAGTTACGATAGTTTTGACTCAAAAGTAACATGCACTAACTTTCTAAATGTTATGAAATGTGCATAATACCAGACACTTTTTTAATTTAGCGTCTGTCTAAGAGCATGTTGATTATGAGCTGGCGTGCTCCATACATGTGGTAACTACTGAATTTGAAAGTATTAATGCCGGACGTAACTAAGCAGTTACTATAAATATTGTACAGATGTGCTCCGAGAAGGTGATCTGCAAATTGTTTACACCATTGTGACTACTAGAAAATATGTGCATGATTTAACTGCACAAACCACTGACAAGAAATAATTGCAGCTACTGTTGAGTAATGGAAGGTTAAATTTTATGATTTCCTGTTGACTATTAGAGCATCAATGATTGTATACCATGTAAAACAGTCCATAGGAATTTGAACAACTATCGTTCATTTAGTAAGTTGAGATGCCTAAACAAGAAACATTAGTAATTGCAATTAAGTAAGGGGAAGAACTTAAAAATATTTGTAGGTACTAAACACACACAAAAAAAAGATATTTAAAAGTCTTGGTGTAATATTTCCAATGATGCCAAATGTGTTCACAAAAGTTCTTATTAGCTGATCTCTGCCACATTTGATTAATAGGTAGTGAGTGGCGGCAATCTTCGTCTACTCCGCAAGACACATTTATATCGTTCACACCTGAGTAGGCTGGTTCCTTCCCCGGGGAGACTATCTTGATTTCCGATTTCCTCATTCACTCCATGTGAATGCTACGATGTTTCATTTCAAAGCAATAACAGAATTCTTTTAAGTTGCATGTGTATCATCCACTCCCGGAAATAAAAGTGTGTTGATTAAAGGATATGAGAACCGTGATTCACTATGTACAAGTATGAATTATAAGTTTCTGTGAATGAAAAAGTAGGATTCTTTTTCCAATGGTGTCTCTGTCAGAAGTTTTGTGCTTAACGATCACATGTATATCGTATATAGTGCAGTTATTAATTGAAATTGTGAATATTGTGTTGCAGGTGGACATGGGACGCTCCTCGGTCTGATAAATAGTTTCGTCCACATCATCATGTATACGTATTATCTTCTCGCGTCACTCGGACCTCAATACCAGAAGTACCTCTGGTGGAAGAAGTACCTCACAACGCTGCAGATGGTAAGAAGCATTTATAGGGATAGGGAATTGCCATCGTAATTACCTATTCTGATAGTGGCTTCAAAAATTTCTCGTAATACACGTATAATTAGCTTCCATTTCTGAGCATTCAAAGAAAATTGATTATGTAGCATCTGTTGTTTTGTAACGAACTAAATCCACATTAAGCCAAAATATTCTTGCTGGATACGAGTGAATACTTCTAATGCAATCATTAATATTTTATACGTCCTCAAGTAGCACAGATTAACAATTTTACGAAAGAAAATGCGTCTACGGTTTATATTTGTTAACTTCTTTACAGAATTTCTCGTGTTGGAGTCGCTTTTCAATTCTGTATATCAAGGCAGGAAATTGTAATAGTTAAATTCTTTAGATGGGCATAAAGTCGGAAAACGGTGTTATGCTTTTTACAGAATCTTAAGGAGCTTAAAGCAAAATATTTGTGTTTTTTGTCTTTCATTGCCACGTAACATTTTCATGTTAGCACGTGGAAGCCTAATTTGGTAGAAAAAGGTATATTTCTATTATGAAGCAATCAAAAGTAATTATTTAACCAAAGTTTTTTTTAAATTAATATAATTTTGACATCAAACTATGCGTGAAATGCTGTATGGACACGCATTGTTGTCGATCAGTTGTAACAGGTTGTTGTACGGTGGTATTTCTCTTTAATAGATGAAATTAAAAAGTAATGAGGAATAGTATACGCTCAATAGAGTGTTGTATATTGCACGTTGAGTTGTGTCATTAAACTTAAAGAGTAATGACTCATTACTCTTGAAGTTCAGAGAACTGTACCTTTCTCCTTGAACTATTGCAGCTTGCGCGGTCATCATATTTTATAACAAATGGATACGATAGCATGTCATACGCTTTTCCTTTAAATAATGATTTCGATAACAATGGAAGGAATATTTGCTCCCCAAATACTAAGAGGACAGCCGTGGATAAAATATATATATAAAAAATCAACCAGTCATTCATCAGGAGTGATTGGGGAAACAATGGTAATTCCAAATCTACATTGTTGGATGGGGATTCGAGCCCGCGTCCACCCGAATGCGAGGCCAGAGCGTTACCGCTCATCCAGCACGCTGGGTTTCATATGAATAAGTGAACAAATAAAGTCCTCGGATGTACAAATTATTCTCGTTATTCATTACTGGAATCAAACTTTGTGTCTTATCCTTCATAAACTTAGAGGAATGTTCAGTGTACCTTCATTACCTGAAATGAGAAGAATAATCTCGACTTTTTCTTTAAGAAATTCCTCTGGATGTCCTATAAGCCATTTCGTAAAATAAATTTTTAAATTTTTATCGCTGCCAGAATTATGTAATCTATTGCCAGACAAAAGAACTATTTATAACAATTAAAACAGTTCTGTCATAATCGCTACATAGGTATAGATAGAATTATAATGATAAAATGCTAATTTTTACAGTCGTGATGTTCTCTTGTTCAGATATAACATAAATTACCAAAAATTATTCGTAGCAAAAATAAGAGAAAAGAAAAAAACTTAAATTAACTTTTGAGTTCCATATACCGAGAAGTCTGCATTATTTGAAAGAAATCTATGTCCATCACACCACTGCAAACTGATAAACTATTCTAATGAATAGATGACATTCATGAGAAAAAATTTACGGATCGATGAGGCATTACGATCTTTTTCCTTTATAAATTTGCCGACGGTTCACAGGTTGTGAGACATGTGTTCGTTTCTCAATCGTTTCGTTAGATAATCCATACAAAGTTTTATATTTGTACTGAAAAGGTTGAGACAGCATTAAACAATAAAAAATATATAAATATATTAAAAATATAGACAGTAAAAATATATATAACCTGCTATCATCATTATTATCATGGTATACATCAAGCGTGTTGATTAACGTCAGGTAATTTCCTGGCAATGTTGATTCGCAAACATCCCGGAGTATTAATGTGGAAGCAGGATAGTTTTCTAATTAAATATTTTATCTAGTGTTGTTGTAGGTCATTTTTCCGCAGTTGCTCAGTAAATTAAATAATAAAATGACGCCAATGCAACTGTTTTTGTAGCTTTAATGCCGTACGCCTTTCACTTCTCATCTAGGCATCATCAGCGACGAATCTATTTTAAAATTTTACTTTGATTATTACAAACTTATTCTATATTGTTTAACCAAATTCTAAACTGAAACATTTTCTGATTACTATTTACATTAGTGGTTTCCAGGTTCGTAACCACACATCTCCGTTTTTTCTCCAAAGCATGTTTCCGCTAAAGTCATTTGTCCTGGCTGCTGCAAATTGGATGTAAACATTGTGTATGCTACAACTCCCTTGTTTACGGTGGCCATCTTGTTTTCTTAATGTAAATGGTAGTGGTGCGCTGACAGTGCCAGTTTTGAAATAGCGTAGGAGCGTGTCGGAAAACAAATTGAAAGTGCGTGATTGATAACAGTTCCTTCCGACTCACAAATTAGTCCCCTTTATGATTAGTTTCGACCACCTAAGATAAGGTCCGTCAGACTTCGTTAATTAATTAAATTATCGGCCGCCACCATTGGCTGGCTAGGGTACAAATCAATAACAAATATAACCAAAAGTTTCTTCAAAGAAACACCTCGGCATGCAGACCACAAGCCAAAGATTTGTTCAGAGTTTTGTGCTGCACAAATGCACCCGGCCACCAATGGAAAATAATAATAAACACACACACAAGTAAATTACTAGTAGTGACAAATATTCCGAAGATGCAGGTTCTTCAGAGTGTAAAAACAATACATTCAATAACTATCACGTAGCTGTTCATACCAACAGTTCACCAACACTCCACCACGTAATATCGTAGTTTCCTTCTGTCAGTGAAACGTTTTTCCCGACAGGGTAGCCCGTAATTAGTAACTCACGGGGACCTATACACTTCAATACAAATCATTTAATTATTTTCGGCCACGACTTACACCGAGCTACAAGACCCAGAGGCTTGATACCAACACGACGTTCTTTTCCAGACTCCACACTCTCTGCTTTACTAATCGATTGTCAGTCTCGCCAGTCACCGATGCACATAGAATTCGATACTCGGCATAGAATAAATGTAATAATTAAAATAAGTTAATTACTGAAGGGGGCAAGCCTACTGTAATGTGACAAGCGTGATGTTTAGTTGTTTTGTTTCCAATTTTCTGTAAGGGTGTGAGTGCATGTGTCTGTTAGGTTTATTTATTTATTGTTCTTATTGTAATTTCCTTTCTGTAGGGTTAACATATGTTTACTAGTTTGAACAGCGTTTGGTTTTTTTTTTAGGTTTATGTGGTCGTTCAGTACCTGCTTGCCATTTTTATTGCTTTTTGAATTTGATAGTTTTCTTGTAGAGTGATGGTATTGTGTATGTGATTGATGAGTGTGAGGAATTGGATATCTGTGTTAATGTCTTTTGGTAGGGTGATCATTTTCTATTAGATGTTTAGCGAATGTAGAGTGATTGCTGTACTTAAGTGCCCTCATGTGTTCTTTGTATCTAGTTTTAAACTGTTTTCTTGTTTGTCCTATGTGTATTGCTCACAATTTTGACATGTCAGTTATAAATCCCCCAGTTTTGATGTTTTTGTACTGAGTTGTCTGTTCGTAGAGCAATGTTTATGCTTTTTTTTTTTTTTAATGTTTGTGATTCAGTGGGTGTATTTGTTAGAGGACCACATACTTTTATTTTCGGTGTCTTTTGTGGTTTGTGAGTTGTTTTTAAATGTCTGTGTTATGGGTGTCCTTATCTTGTGGTGGCTGAAGTTTTTGATTGTTTTAGTTATTGTCTGTCCTTTCTCCATTTTGTTTACGATTTTTCTGTTTATTGTGTCAACTGTCTGTGATTTATATCCATGGATAACACACACGTTTCAAAACAACTCACAATCCACAAAAGACACCGAAAATAAAAGTAAATGGTACTCAATGACATATATCAACAAATACACCCACAGAATCACAAACATTTTTAAGAAACAAGGCACAAACATTGCTCTACGAACAGAAAACTCAGTACAAAAACAATTAAAAACTCACTTAAGGTATATAAGCATTTGGGATATGATCAGTAAGAAAAGTATTTAAATTTCTTTTATGTACCAATGATCGATCACCAAATGGTACACGCACTAAGCCTGTCTATATGGGAATTTTTGATAACATATCGTAGTCCATTTGATTCTACTCAACGAAGCTGTAAAAGATGATGAAGGTTAAAAGTTGAATAAAAAAAAGCTAGCATATAAATCTGAACGTAAGGTTATTTGCGAATTAGAATAAGTTGATGATGTTTCCTTCTCAAATTATCTCCTTTATCCGGTGACCCATGCTTCTTTAGATATACTCCATTACAGCTTCGAAAAACTCGGTTGCTATGGAATAAGGCTGGATAACGTTAGTACCTGCTAGTATTCAAAACAGATTTTAAAATTAAACTCTGAATAGCAATAACTTTTTTGGCGTATTATGAAACCACCGATAAGCTGCAAATTAATTAAAAAGCTCTAAATAAGCTAAAGTCCGACAATGTATACAAACATATAAAATTGTCTCTGCATGCGTAGTATAATGGATGTATGTAATTTTCTGCCTCAAGTACTTCAATTATCTTTTGCTCTTTGATTTTTCTGTTTCCGCGAACAATGTATTAACACCAAATTTTAGTGTTATGAGCAAAGAATAGTTTCATCCAAATTCCTTCCTTTCATTCATTTTTTCAACTATCATTTAATTTTATTGATCTCTAACCTCTTCCGTTCGTGGTATAGCACAATTTAAAAAAAAAAAATTACGGCTTTATCAATGCACCATAACTTCACTAACATAAGGTTCAGATCAATATTTTAAACAGAAACATTTATCAGTTTTATATTGAAAAGTTGTTTTAATTATGCTGTTTTGTTTTATTTGCTTATCAGCTTTAATTTTTAGGACGTAAATAAAGTTTTTTTCTGTCAGTATGTCTCTGATATATTTACTGAATCTTATATTTATTTTTTGTGTTTTTTTTCGTATTTATAGCTGCTAAAAAGCTTTTTATTCTTTACGTTTATCGAAAAGCATTAAGGGATGCGGGTGGTCCGCAGTAATGTAGTCCTTCAGTGAATACAACAGGTCCCATGGAGGCCCAAGAATGTCTCTCATGCATAAAACTGCCCCCACCGGCCTGCGTGCATGTTTCGAGCAGACGGCGTATCAGGACACGACGGTCGACTTGGTGCAACAAGAAACGTGATTCATCCAATCAGGAGTCACATTTCCACTGATCCACGGTCCAATTTCGATGATCTCGTCTCTATTTCAATCGAAATTGACAAAGTCGTTGCGTCAATATGGGAACACGTAAGAGCCCCATGTTCAGCAATGTGCTCCCAAACACTTCTAGCTGCATCAGCATTATACTTTGCCACAGATCAGCCCCTATCCATCTTCACAGAGCGGACAAGCTTCTGACCTCCACGTTCCATGATGAGGCGTAGACGTCCACCTTGTCGCCTACTCGTGGTTTCGCCGTCCTTCAGACACTTTCCATAGATGCTCACTATAGAACAGGCGACCAGTCTCGCAGTTTCCAAGATGCTTGTTCCCTTGCACCGGGCCATTGCCATTTGTCAAAGTTACTTTCAGTGGATTACACGTGTCGTTGTCTGTTCTGCTTGTGTACGTTCCTTGTAGCGTGACCTACTCAGTCTCGCGGTGGGCAGTGGCCACAATATTTTGGTTCATCGATCTATTTCAACCTGTTAAATAATTTTGTTTATATCTTTAATAAAACAGCTGTTAAGTACAGCAAGTAACTTTTATCCACTGCTTCAGGATGGTTGAAAGATGCTAAAAGCTATCCTCCATAAATGGTATAGAAATTCTCATAACAAAAAAAAGAGAAAATGGAATAAAAATGATCTAGGTGCTTTTTTTTTTTACTGTTTCGAAAAAATAGCATGAAGCACGAATAAACAACGAAAATCTATTACTTTTGAGTGTTTGCGTCAGGAAATAATAAAAAAGTATTTGAAATGTCTGTTCTTTATGACCTTAAACATTCTCTTTCTCAGCATGAGATGCAAAGTTCGACAGAAAAAATAATTTATTTTGGATATTGTTAGTACGCATAGACAGGATGCAAATTGAGCTTACACACACTCGAATGCAGAATTAATAAAATAATGAAGTTATAGATTTTTTTTTTTTTTTTCTGTCGTCAGTCTTTCGACTGGTTTGATGCAATCCTCCATCCTTTCCTATCCTGTGCTAACCTCTTCATTTCTACATACCCCATACAGCCCACGTCTTCAATTATCTGCTTCATATATTCTAATCTCTGTCTTCCTCTACAGTTCTTACCTTCGACTGTTCCCTCCACTAACAAATTAACCAATCCTGCATGTCTCAAAATATGACCTACCAGCCTGTCTCTTCTTTCCGTAAGCTTCTTCCACAAACTTCTTTACTCACCCACCATTTCCTAAACTCGTTCATTTCTTACTTTGTCTGTCCACTTAATTTTCAGCATTCTTCTGTAGCACCACATTTCAAATGCTTCAATTTTCTTTATTTCCGGTTTTCCTAAAGTCCATGTTATCGAATATATCATTGAAAGAAATACATGTTTATTTTAGCAGTACATCAAAAATGAACTTAGTCAGTAAATGCAATACATTTAATGCTTAAATTATTCCCGGTTAGCGTCGATCAATTCAATATTTGTTTCAGGGCCATGAAAACTAGGCATAAATAGGCTCGGATTAAATTGTCACTTATCGGTTTCGTCGAGACGGTGGCTGCAGACTACACGCTGGACGGTCTCCTCTTGACCATCTGTGTCCTTCTAAACAGGCGCTTCTCACACGGAGAACACAAACACGACAAAACGTGGCGCTGTTGTTCACACGCGCGTAATCCCGCATACACACATCTCATGCCCACTCCCCAGTGCCCGCTACAGCTTGACCACTCGCAGCCCTCCAGCCCTCCAGCCTTCGGGACGCTATCCTACCTGCGTTAAACAAACAAAAGACACAGCCACCCTGGCAACCTGTCGCCAGACAGCAATTCGCCACCTTTCCTTGTCTCACAAAACAGCTGGATGAAACAGCTGTCTTAGAAATAGTTGGATAAGGGACGAAACATTAATGAAAGCGGAGGCTGGACATTACACACTATAACCAATGTTTCTTAATTGTGTTTGCAAGTAAAATTAAAGTGAAGCTTTTAGGTAGCTCAGAACAGAATATTTTGGAGTGTTATTGCGTTAATGCTGGCCCTGTGGGACACGTAGAATTTGGATTAGGTAGGTTGATGTATTCATTTATGTCGCAGGTCATGGGAGCACCATAAGGGCAATAGTGCACTGTGTCTTTCAGTTATGCCAGGATGGCTGCAGATTTTTTCAGACATACAGGCGATAACATTGTTAGCTCGGTGAACTACAATGATTTTACCGTCAACTTGTTTCCTTGCTACTCATATCATCAGGAAATCATAGCTTGCCAATCATTTGTCCTTCACTACATTTTCCAAACATTATGGGTCGGCTGCCTATGATGAGATTTACTCATCACTGACATTATCAAATTTGGAGCTTTAAATCTAGGCAGCGTGTCCTTGCTGAGACCAAGATTTTCACCTACTGCCACGTCGTACTACGTACTAATGGAGGAAGTGAAGTGTTGACGCTTGTCTGCGGAATGTGTAACTATGTTCTGTGTGCGATGAGTCTATTTTTGCTGGTGAAAGGTTCAGTGTATGAAGCGGAGATTGGGGGCGGCCCGAGCCCGTTGTATCTCCCCGATACAGATCCTCACTGGCGGGTATGCCGCTTATTTATTCTTCAATTTGTATTCGACATTAAAAAATCATTTTTTTTTTCTAAATTCATCATCCACATACATGATGAACATTTACTGTTAGAGAGTACAGTATTTTTAAGCGATCCTCGCAAAATTTTTCTCTTCTATTACTAAAATTCTATAAATAAACTTTAGTCTTACTATTGTAAGCATGACTTGCTTCATATTTCAAACTGTATCGTCTGAGATGTGGCGGAGGGTTAGGTCAGGGGGTCGAGACTAGTTATTGCACTACTTGTCACATTCACAGCCGCTGGTCTAGGATGAACGAATGGTAGGCCGGCGGTAACTGTTATACTTGCTTGTTTGGATTACAGTCGCCGTTAGGCAGCTCCGCGTCTCCAGACATCCTGTTAGTTCCTCAGCTCTGACTTACTCTAACCATTAGACCAAGCGGGTTCTATTATTACAAATGATGCAGGTGACCAGTTAATTCATTTATTATATTCAAGCTGTGCCAGGTTACAGCCTTGGGTTGCTTCGAGCGGAGTCCACGTACAGAATGCGGGGGGTGGGGCGAGACGCCCGGACCGGCGCAGTGGCGACGCAGTATACGTGTTGAACTTTCGAGAGCGAGGCAGTGCAATGCCGTCGCGAAGGATTTACACGTGACGACCCCTGCTAACATGTTAATCGTCAGACGGTCACGCGCTTCGGAAGATGACTTAAAATTTACCTTAAAATTGCCAGGATTCCTACTATTTCAAAAGCGACCTCCTACAAAACAACTTTATGAATTTCATTCTATTGAAATCATTTTACAATTCTGAAACTACGTAAATAGGGTATTATTTTTGTTTTTCCATAGGTGTGATATAAATTACTTCAAACATTTTCACAGAGCCCAACGGGTGAGCGGTAACGCTAGGTGCAAATTTCAATCCCCGGCGATCACATTTCTCGTTATTCCATAGTTTCACGAAATCACTCCATGTGAAATCCGAGATGGTACTTTCGATAGGCGATGGCCAAATTCCTTCCCGTTCCTTGCCCGCCGTCCTTTCTAACCTTTAATGACCACGATTTCGACTAGGCGTAAAGCCTCAAGGAGAAAAATATTCTCTAATGGCCCACACTTTTTCTAAATCACCTTTCTTTCTTTACAACTTGATATGAAAGTTGATATGAAACTTTTATCAGAAATGTGGTCTCGTTTGTCAGATTTTTTTTTCGATATGTTGAAATATATATAAAATATATCGCTATGTCTACTCTCTCGTACTTCTCGACAGATTATAAATACATAGTGTTTATCAACAGAAAGAGAACTTTATTTGAAACAATGTAGAAATATCAGTCTGTTGTTTTAGCTGGGTCTACGGTTACTCCAGGAAATACCCCATCATACAGTTTCGGAACACATTCCTTCCATTTATTCTTTACTATCTGTACATTTTGAAGTTTCTTTTCCTTGTTTTCATACCCGAGGAAACACGTGTAACCCTTAGGGAGCGTCTATAACTATGTAGTTCCATTTTGGCCTCCTGTGAACCCCCCCCCCCCCTCCTCCCACGTGGCCCGACGTGGCTTTTGGCTCCAAACCCCCCTCCCCTCCCCCGCGTGGCACGTATCTTTTTTCCTTGTTGATTCCAGAAGACATTGAGTGCAGTTTACTCTTGTCATACTATAGGAAATTAGATTTGAAGATAATTAAATGACTGAAATAGGTGTTCTGTACCTTTATTTTAACTGACTAATAATATGAATGACATGATATGTAGCTTGGCTCGGTAAACCCATCTCCCCCCGCGTAGCGAACGCGTAGCTTTCCAGCCAACACCCCCCCCCTCCCCCTCCTAGACCAAGCTACGTAGTTTTTGGACGCACCCTTAATCCGTGGCCTCAATTCCAGCTACATCCATTTCTTACTATGCTTTTTAACTCAGGTCTTGCAGCTAGTTTTCATACGCTTTCTGGTATTTTAATTTTTTTTTAGTTTATGAAGGACTGATTCACTTACTGATTTATTTTGCCACTGGGTAGTGCTGCGTGTTTTTCTGTGATACGTAAATTACAACATAAAATTTGTTAACTGCTCTTTTCATTGCACACAATGACTATTTACCAATTCTTCAAAGTGTTACATTCTTCTCTACTTGAATTACTTTCACAGTTTTACCTTAGCTTCTCATTTACAATTTTCGAAACTTCTGTTTTATCTAACGTTTAGATATTTTGTACACTGCCAGGCTCCTTGTGTAATATTTCCTTTGGGGTGTTGAAATTCACTTCTAACTTCAAAATGATCAATTCAAGATCATAACCAGAATTAGCTTGCGAATACGATTTTGAGCTTGTTTTACAAATATTTTTTCGACTGTCGGGTAGCGTTGTTGGCAATTTGTTTCTGTAATGTTCATGCTGTAAAATCCAAAGCTTGTTGGTTTGCTACAACTAGTTTGCATTTTTAAGGTAATTCTAAGAATCTAATTCCCATAATTTTGATGTAAAAACCTCTGGCAAACTGGGATGCTAGTTTCTAAAATGGAGCGTGCTGAAAGTATGAAAAATCTGAATACTTTACAGCTACGATACGTTGACGGATAAAGACAATTACTCAGTTGTACAAAACAACTTTGTGGCAGTACCTATCAGCTTGTTCATATATTATCACAACTTGTTGCTAATATGGTAAATTGTAACCATGGTGGTCAGAACGTCACGAGACTTGAGCGAAATATTCGAAATGTAGCGTTATGTAGCAACAAAATTTAAGTATTAATAACGTAAATGAGCAGCGATGGCCAGAACAAACCGAGACAAATCCAAGAAGATACCGCTCACTCTGGTCGAACGGTCCAAGGCCTTCAGTGAGCGCCGAAAAACCGAATGCTCCACTTAGTCATCCTCACGCTTGAACCACTGTAACATATCGACCTTGAACGCGGTGTTTGTGACATCTTGTCGGTTGTGAGAGTGCTCAACAAGGTGACCTATAAGCACGTGGATGTACTTCGGCAACATTTTAACGACGAGTCAATAGCCAACTTCCGTGTATAGACGCACACAAACAATTTATTCCGAAAGTAACGGTATCCCTTGTCCATAAGTACCACTAGAGTATTTGACGTCACCAGCAATCTGTTTGTCCCAGAAGCGAAGGGCAAGCGAGCTGGCTTCGCGTTTCAGGAGTCACCTGCTCGAGTCCTGCCCAGGGCATTAAGTATTATGTCCGTACTGTATTGATCTTTCATTTGTAATTATCAATAAAACAAAAAAAAATATAGTACAGTTGATTTAAACTACCAGAAATAGTTTAGCTCTATGGCTATAAGGCCGTAAAGCATTTTAGCTAATTAATGCTTGTTATTTTATGATTAATGCCATATTCATCGGTCAACTAATCTAAAATCCGTTGACGTTTATAAGAAGATAAAGCAATTACCACGTCGACTAAATGACGAATAAGCGCTTATTGTGAATACCAAACGAAATGCCACCTACTTGGTTACGTGTTATAGCAATTGATTTCCAAATTGTCGGTGTACCTATATAGTATATTGACTATACGTAAGTACTGGAAGAATTCATTTGCTATGCAAGCTCACCAAGAGTGATAAAAACGAAGCATATAAGAAAAACTAATGGACCGCCATACAAACACAACCCAATTGATTATCATCTACGATAAGCATGCTGAAGATTATCATACATACATACGATATATCATTGTTACGGCACAGCACACGTATTGCCCTTGATACCATTTTTCTTTCCGTTTTTCCTATCATATTATTCCTATCGCCCATTGTCATCAAACAACTTCATTCTTCACGAAATTCATTAGCATTTTGTTTTCCGCATTGCCCCTTTTTCGCTAGTTGGCATTTACACTCATACCTGTGCTGTAGGTTCAATCATCGTTTCTGTTCTGAGTAATAAACTTCCGTCACTACTGTACATAATAACTTTACCCTTTATCTCTTTTGTTGTATATCTCACTTCGGTAGTACTCAGATAACAATTACAACGTCTCTTTTAACTTGATTTCCCTGATTCTATTCGGTTCATATGTATTCAATTCCTTGCCCCTAGTCCTTTTTCTGCCTCTAATGACCTCGACGACGAAGACACGTAAAACCCAAAAAATCCGTGTTCCTCTTCTATCTAAATCATGTGCCTTACTCCGAATCGAACATTATTTAATATTTTTTATCACTTCGTAGTAAGCAGTACTCATCTGCATATTCATCCGTGGTGCCTGCAAACCATGTATTTTGAGGACTGCATTTCCTTAAGATATGGTGTAGATTTTGTGCATTAGCGGGTATTATTTTTTTAATTCATAGCTGGTTCTCTTTACTGAACTGTGACTTACAATTACCAACTATTCCTTTCTTTGGTGACAAGTAATCAGAATTACATGAATACCATGACGTGTCGGTTCTATTGCCTGAACTAACGTTTTTAGAAATTATAAAATCTAAATCAGATTTTAAAAAAACACGAAAATAACTGCGGTGTGTGAGTTAACTAGTTTTAATAAATTATTTTCTGTATTCAATCATTTATATGCTAACATCAAAGCTAATCAAAGAAGTTTTTCTTAATGATTTCTCAAAGTATATTTCGCATTTTTAAAATGTGAACTGTTTAAGTAGTAAATACGAAAAGACTACACAATTTTAATGATCACCTGAAACAAACTGGTATAATATCCCAAATCAACGACTATTGTCCAATCTTAACTTAAATGTGCACATGTTTTTCTCTATAGCAGTCCACATTTTTATTTTTATTTTATTGCTCAAATGTGAGTAACCAGGAAAAATGTCAATTTTTAGTGTTTTCAAAAGATAGAGGTCATATAATCCCAATGTTCAAATAAAATAAGTATACATAATTTCCTAAATTATGATCTGTTATTTAATTTTTCTTTTGCCTTATGTAATTATTTCTAATTACTGTGAATTCGTTTAATTTGTTGCAGGTCCAGTTTATCATTGTGTTTTTTCACAACATGCAACTTCTGATCTACGAGTGCAACTATCCAAAGGCCATTGTCGTATTGCTGGGAATTAACGCACTCTACTTTCTGTACCTATTCGGATCTTTCTACAGACGCACGTACAAGAAAAGCAAAGCGGAGTGATCAGTGCTGTGTTGCAAACAAACCTGGCGTATTACTCGATAAACTTGTAACCGAGTGAAGAACTGTGAAATGACGGCAGTAGCTTAATACATTTCTTAATATGTTTAAGAATTTGCTGAGAAGTTCTATTGGTGGAATCTGACGTCTGATTTCACCTGTTTTATGATCGTATACATTAACACAGCTGTAATTTTTCCTTGACATCTAATGACTATGACATTAGTATTCCCTCCTATTAAGCTGAACTTTTATGAGACACTGCCAGATTCGTCGCTATACTTTGAGGCAGCCACTCAGATTGTAATATAAAGGTCTTTGATGTCCATTCCCGTTAACACACATTTTGAAAACTTGTCATTGCATTTATCCTACAGACTTAAAAGGATTTATGTGAGCTTAATGTTTATTTTCGTTCATTCGCTTACAACAGTACTTCAGAGAAATGCTTCAAGAAAAAGTTTATTTAGTATTGTGGTCGTCAGAGAAAAGAATTTAT
The DNA here is from genome assembly GCA_031002005.1 of Vandiemenella viatica. Classification (NCBI taxonomy): domain Eukaryota; kingdom Metazoa; phylum Arthropoda; class Insecta; order Orthoptera; family Morabidae; genus Vandiemenella; species Vandiemenella viatica. The sequence goes on from CM061921.1 coordinate 196,372,866, forward strand.
CCGCTCTTCCTAAGTTCTCACAAAACAGATTTCTCACAAAGCAAATACTAGTTTTTCTTTTCAAGGTATATAGAAAATGAGCACACAACTGCTGTTAAGTGAATAATATTGTTCTAAAAAGAATTACGCAGCTGCCATTACAAAAACAAATTATCATTATGAAAAACAAATTATCATTGAAAACCAAATTTTTAATTCAGAATAATTATGTATCGGAGCAACCAACAATTGGTCGCAATATGTACAGTATCATAATCTATACTCCTAGCTATAACGAGACACAACTACATTACGTGTAGGATAATTCGATCTTCTGTTATAGTACATTCCTCTCAAATTCAGTATGATGAATAATTTAAACATCCTACTGTGACTCTAAAATACTGTAAATCTTTTAGATTAACATATTTTATATACATCACGTAAGTGTTGAACATAATCACTCAAGATTTTGTATTGTTTCAAAATATACATTGTATTTTATGTTAATTTATTATTGTATTTAAAAAAATACAGTTTTTTATGAACAATAAAACATTATTTCGCTTCTCGATCGGGCAACCAAACAGCAGTGAGCCTGGTATTCCGATGGACGCATGCCACCATGCAGATTCAGAGTCCTATCTCTTCCTTTCCCGTTTCGTCACCCGGCTTTAATTTCCAACTAGCCGTGGAGACCTAATAAAAAAATCCCAAACAATGATAATGCATACAGAAACACTGAAGTCAGTTTTTTTTCTACCCAGCAGATAAGAAATCAACTGTAACTGTAAGTGTGTTCGATAGTAGAGCACACATTTTTAGCCTGCCATGATTACGCTTATCGACCTATCACTCTTAAGCCTGAGCCAGCAGGCATGTGGAAAGTTTTATTAAATACTGCAATGAGCAGCATTGCAGTGGATCTCTTATTAGCCATTTAATTAACGTTCTAAACGTGTTTTCGACATTAATCCAGAATATTTCCCTAATGTCACGTTCTCCACAGCACGCGCCGTCAGTAACAGCAGACATCCTGTATTACCAAATGCGAGACTGTTTGCTTATGACACAATCGGTAAAAATTTACAAGCATTGTAGCTTTAATGGGTATATTAATTACATTGCTACAAACAACAATGAGGCAAAATAAATAGAAAATTCCAGTGTTCACGAAAAGTAAAATGGTGCTTACATTTTCGTGATTACTGTAGTCGTAGGAATTTCTACTGTCATTCCTACGCATTTCCTTAGGCTGTGTTGATAAAGCAGTAGCAATAGTCAGAGCTAATGGTATGTAAAATTCATTTATAGATTTTATGTTTCATAAGGAAATTTACAACATGGAGACGTTATTAACATTTTCACAACCGCTCAGCCCAATCTCCTATGACCATTTTTATTCTCAATTCCGCTCCTAAAGGGATAACTGTTTCAAAAATTATATCTATACCTCAATAACATCTCATGCACGAGATGTCCAACATTCATCCACACCTATGGTTATCAATAAATGTTGTTTTTAACGTTTTCCAAAATTCCTTTAGTAATGAAGCGAAAAACCAGATAATTTTTTCTAAACTAAGTACATATGTAAAAAGATGGCGGAGATATTTTGCATATAAAGTCTTCGTTACCAATAAACATGTGTGTTTTGTAAGGCGAGGCTGCAAATTGTAAAATTCAGAATCAATCCACACTGTTATAAATGCTCATTATCAGATGTGTAATATGGCAAAGCAGTAACATGCTCTTCTTCGCCATTGTCGACAACTTCGGCATTTTAATATTCCGTTGAGCTGAAATACTGTTTGCCTTATAGAGATTTAAATGTGCCTGTGGTTTTTTTAATTTATTCAAATGTGTGTACAGATAATTCCCGGCAATCAGTTTCAACAATTGTGCGTATAAGTAGTTTAAGTTTAATTTCTTGTGAAGAAAACCGACACTTTTGAACTTCATTATGTTTTTCGCAAAGAAAGTTACATTTCCAAAATAGAAATATTAGGTATGAAACAACTGTCGTTACTCGACCATTACAGTTGGGCAGATGTTTATTCCATACCAAGTGACGGGAGGGCCAAAACGGGAAGCCCTAGGTTTTTCTACAACAAAAGGCATTTAAAAAAAAACTTATATGCATAATTGCTGAAACTGATTGTCGAGAATTTTCTGTATTCACATCTGAATAAATAAAAAAAAGTTGCTAGCAGCGAGATTCGATCAGCTGATGCCAGTTGTCCCTTGGAATCTAGCCACCGTGGAAAGTATTTGAACGCAACGGAATATGTCTGACGATTTACTCGACTACGGCGAAGAAGCGCATGTTATTGGTTTGCCATATTACGCGCGATACAATTGGCAGCCTCCCCTTGTTCGTAATGTTAGTAAATCCATCCGAATGAGTGGAAAGGGAATCTCGTTTGTACCTAACACTAACTTTACGGTCTGGTATTCGGGAGTAAATGGGTTCAGTTCTTGGACCACCAATCTAGATTTTTCTTTTCCACGGTTTTCCCAAATCACTCAATCAGGCAAATGGGTGCAAAATTTCTTTATAAGGCAGTTTCTCTCCCAATATACTCTCCCAGGCCCAATGACACATACTTCAACGAGACATAAATCCATTATTAAAAGAAGAATAAACCAGTTTCGCTCACGCGGCTTTCTGCGTTTAGTTATTGTTGCAACGAGCAGACCGTAAAATTAAGTTATGTCTATTTATTTATGATTTTGATATATCACTATATTAATAACTATCAGTTGCCCGTAATTTCATAACAGTAGCCTGCTTTTGTACATACCAACATGGTCAAGAACTACATGATTCATTGCCCCGTGGCTGACTGCATCGATAGTTTCCAAGACAAACTAATTTTATCCTCCGAATTACATGATGCCCCTCGTACGCTGAAATCACGACAAACTTAACTTTAATTTAAGTAGATACTAATTTATGGATCTTTTATTTTAATTCCAAAGCTTTTCGAAAGCAATTCAAAATTAAACACTATTTTATCACCGGAACATTAATCTTAATCCAATCTGTAATATTTTCGTAATTCGCGTTCAGTGTTTTAAATTAAGCGCCGTCTATTAACTTTTATATACGTGTTTCGCCCTAGTGGAGTGAGGCATGTGATATCTACCGCAATCTCCGTAAGCATGTGTATCTACATAACATTTGTCAGTCATAGAAATAATTTATTGTAAAGTGAATTAATACAACATTGTTATAGTTTTACAGATATTACAACACTATGTACATAAATAGTAGTAGAGTGAACCAATATAATATTTACAGAGTTATAAAAATATTTTAGAGTGAAAATTTAGACTGTTTTGTCATTTATACAAACATAACACCATGTACATTTACAGGCACTGACTATGCCCCACACCAAGAGGGCGAAACGCATTTGGTAAAATTGCTAAAACAGTTATAAATTGAACACAGTCTATTAAAAATATTTACGCGACAACTGTGGGACTTGGCCGATAACGAAGTTATTATCTTATCAGCTTTACGGCTTGACATCAAAACGAAACGTACAGTATTTTCCCGCGGGAACACCGGCTGCACAAAAATCGGAACGTTCGTCAAAATTCGACCACTTATGTTAACCCAGGAGACAAACCCACGACTAGCACTGCCTTTCGAGTACAGAACACAAAACCGTCTGCCATCTCGTGCGGCACTCCGTTCCCTTGCGTGAGCCCCTCCACCAGCTAGGCTCGGATACTCGGACTGCTCCCCGCGACTACCTTCGACCACCACCCATTTTTGGCGGACTACCCCCATCAACACTTCACCACCCCTGTTTTTCGAGTTCATTTAAACAGGCATCTAGGTGTCCATCATTTTCTTCATCTCTTCATTTCTTCTACTCGGACTAAATCCACTTCGTGCCACTCGGGAAATTATCTTCACCACTCAACTCTTCATCCATGATCTTCTTTTCTTCACCAAATTCTTTCTATCTCTACATAATTTCTCGTTTCTTTAATAAACTTCTTAATACCATTTCACCAACTATTAGTTCTTCTCACCCTTTCTTCTCTCTTCAATCTTCTATTTTCTTTTTCTCTCTCTCTAATATTCTTTCTTCCCTTATCCACCAACTCCACGAAGTTTCCACCTTTCTTCCTCCCGTCTTATTGCAATCATTGTACACTTATTTCCACTACTGATCGTGAACTTGCCATCATTCCTTTATTATGTATTATCTCCAACAAATTTATACATACACCATTATATTTGTGACAACATAACAACCAATGCTGTGCAGTATACAAATACTCGCATACTTCACAACGATCTGAGTGTGACAGACGAAATTGCTCCAATTTGGCCCTAAAATTCCCAAGTCCAGATAAAAATTGCTTTACAAAATCATTCAGATTAATCCATCTTGCTTCATTCCGCTACACCACATTAATAAAATACATATTGGTCTCACTTCCTTTAACTTTGCTGCAACCACTGTTATTGCCAAAACTGCAACGAACGATCACACTCTTCATTCTTCAATTCCTTAATGTTCATTTAATTTTTCCTACCATATCCTCATCTTCTCTTCTTCTCTTCGCCCATTATGTCAATCAGCAATACACCTGCCAACAACGGCAACGCTTCAGTGTATTTCGTTCTATATGCCTTAGTGAGGGCTAATAGGGCAGCTCTCTGCCCCTGCAAAAGATATCTTCTAATTTTACTTTCTTTAGACTGTCTGCCCGTACAAGACATCCATGTGCTAATATTGGTTCAAGCATTCCTTTACATATTACTATCAACGTCTGATAATTCAAGTTCCAACTAACCTTAACTATTCGCCTCAGACTTCCAATCAACTTAGCCAATTGCTGCCTATAATGTTGCGTAGAACTTATATTTTAGCATCACATATCCCCAGACAGACAAACAACAACAACAACAACAACAACAACGTTACAGGGTTTCAGGTCTGGTCTACGGGCATACCCGACCTCTTGGTCACAATAGGCCCTCACAGAACCCCCCGTGTTCCTACTATCCAACGCTGCGTCCACCGTAGGGACGAACCCGTCCGAACTACCCGCTATTACAGCGAGGACGGTGAGCAAGGCGCGTTTAGGCGGTGTCGTGACAATCGCGCACAGCGACAATCGCGCACAGTTTAAAGGTCGGGCCTCACTCTCCCCTCTCCCGTGTACTTTATAATTTACGGAACGCAGTATTGACAAATCATCATCACACAAAAGCTTTGCCAGAGGTGAACGTCAATTTTAAGGCCTGTAATAATTACATACAACGGAGCCCGGGATTTGGACCGAGGACCTTCAGTAGCCCAAATCGTGCGCCGTAACACTGTGAGTCACCAGACCGAATATACAGGAAATGGAAAATAAATATTCAAACACAATAAAACAATCGTACTCTTTTTCTCTACAATTTATTTCTGCTATCGTAAAACACAAATGTAATCTTAATTCAAGAAAATCTGATGAATCTGGAAGTGAGGTTGAAGAAAAGAAAGACACTTTTGTAAGTCAATCAGTAACATCAAAATAAAATTTGGTCGTAAAAGACCAGAAATTTCCGCAATCTACCTACCGCTTCTCCATGTTCACTAGCCCGATACCGGCCCGCACCGTCGAAAAGTAAAAGTAAGTAAAGTGTTTAAAATCAGCCAAGAAGCTTCGTCATAATAAATATTTACAACTTATTTACATTTATTTAAAATAATGAAATTGTCCAAATCAACCAGAGAGACTCGTTATAATTGATTATTATTTACAGTAGACCTACATTTATTCAAGCTTGTGCATGTAGGACAACGCCTTTAGACATGATCTGATGTCGCCGCTCTTTTCATATCTGTCAACAGTTTTTACAATTGTTTCGTCCAACTTCTGGTATGTGGATTTTCTTCTCTTTCCTTGAAGAATCAATTCAGATCTCATATACATGAGACCTGAAGACTCGGCTTCTCTCTTCAAACAAAGTAACAAGTCTCTAAGCTTCGGGTTTGGTCTGCCAAGTACATTGTTAATCCTATTATTCCATCCTTCAACAGCATTAGTCGTGCGATGACGTCTTTTGTGACAATTCCACATGTGAATTAGGATTTTTTCATTCTCAAGCCACGTGTCTACCAAGTATTTGAAAAACTCCAACAGTTTTGAGTTATTAGGAGCCTATGATTGGATCTCCAACCAACATCTGTCACATCTTCTGGTTTAAGGAAAGCCAAAGCTGGACACATACGAATATGGAGGCGAAGTTCTTCATTTTCTTTGTACTCACGCGCTAGTCCAAGCTCCTGAACCTTTCTCCATATACATTTTTTATGTGAAAAAACCGCCTTTTACTTCCGTTGAGGAAAACACTTCCTTGAGGGCAGATACTGCACCACTTTCAAAACCTACAGTCACTGTCTTAGGGCCCCATTCTGGTACAGCCTTGATAATTTCACGAAACATACGTACATAAGTAGTCTTCTTTTTGTCAGGTAAGAGTGTAAACACCACAGGATGTATGTTTGTTTCTTCGTCAGTGCTGCCGTAATCCGCATGTATCGTGTAGATTTGGGAGAACTGTTTACTGGCACTTTTAAAAGTACCATCCATAATGAATTGTTCGTGTAATTTTAAACTTTGTTTGCCTCTTTCACCTCTCAGAACAATTATTCTTTCACCTTCCACATGATCCGTAAGAAGGAAACTGCCTCCATCTCCCGTCTTCAACAATTCATCATCCAAAATCACTTCGTCAGGATTATTTGGCTCCTTTTGGTTTCCTTGTGATATACTCCTCTGACCAGAATCCAACATGCTGTTGTAGCGGTGACTAATTGGTAGCTAAAAGCAGGTAACAAGAGACGACCCAGTTGTGCGCGATTGTCACTGTGCGCGATTGTCGCTGTGCGCGATTGTCACATATTCGTTTAGGCACCCATAAAGGGCCCACCACGAAGCCCGAAGACCCTTCCAAAACCTGGCCGTATAGTTTAAGCATCTCTGATATTCCCACGTGCGCCCGGCCCCACCCTCCCCTGCAGGAGTAAGCAATGACGCGGGAATGCCCTTTGCGCACGCCTCCTGGCAACCAACCGGTCCAGAGCAATGCTGCCCGCCGGCTACAGAGCCACGTGCTACGGGGTAAGCTTCTAGGGAGCGTGCATAAGCCATGTAGCTCCATTTCGCCTCCTGTGAACCCCCCTGCCCCCTACGTGGCTTTTGATTCCCTTTTGATTCCAGAAGATATTTTTTACTGTTTTCTCTTGTCAGACGTTTGTAAATTACATACGGAGATAATTAACTCGGGGAAATAAATATTCACATGCTGTTGTGAGTTCTGTTCCTCATTTTAACTGTGAAAAATGTTATGAAAGGAAAGTTACGTGGCCTGGCTGGGAAACCCCCCCTCCCCCTACGTAGCCCAGCGTAACCTTCCAGCCAACCGCCCCTCCCCCCGGACCGAGCCACGTAGTTTGTGCACGCTCCCCTAGTGTGTGTGTTTCCCCGCACACCATGGGCACGGGTTCACACACACACGTCCATTCTTCGCAGAGTACCGTTGTATTGCATGAATCCATTGCAGAGGCCCGAAGGTCCCCACAGCGTTCTCAGGGCGAACCCATGCACTACCAATCCCCACCTATATAGGAGACCTATTATGGCAGCAAGCTCATATTAATGAGGCTACCCTCGCCACCTGATGAGCTACGGTCGAGCTCACTTACGCTATACCTCTACTCCACCTTCTTTTGCTGAAGCATGCATCCGTTACCCGGTTCTAGTAGGGATTGGGTAGCAAATTCTCTAGCTTTGCGGGTAAAAGCCGTATAGTCTGAACCAGGGGAGGCATCAGTCCCGACGCGCCAGGTCATTGTCCAACGGCCGCTCCTTCACACACCTCCCCGCCTTGACCCGTTTAGGGGGCTCCAAACCCTTCCTCGTGTTGAGAAAGTTCCCCTTCGCCCCTAGATGATTCACGGTGGAGGATGATTTCGCCGAACCTCTACTCAACATCCATTTGAACGATGCCGCATCCGTTACCCGAAACTATACGGGACTGGGTAGCTAAGTTAGAACTTTACGGGCGTGCTGGTGGAGTCTGCGGACTTGGGTGACAACCAACCTAGTCCACACGCCCTGTCCCCCAACACCAATGTCCCCCAACACCAAGCTTGTACCCACTCAGGAAGTCGAGGGTGCTCGTGACCCTGGGTGCGCCAAACCCATATCTGGCCATGTCAATGGAAAATCGAGTGTATGGACGCAGATCCCAGGCAGCAACCCCAGGAACGAAGAAAACATACTGAATTCTTTTTCTATCTATTTCAACTTGTGGGGGAGGCTTAGTATCCATCTTCTTTATTCTTCCAAATCTCGCTCGAAGGACATGAACACCTGTTCTTACAAATCCATCGTTCAAGTACAATACTGTATCCTTGCAGTTAGCATTTGACTCGTGTGAGCAAAAGTTTGTTTTTGTTAACCTTCATTCGTAAGTAGATAGAATTTTTTATGTGTTGCGCACATCATGTGTATTTACAGAAAACGTACGAGACGCCTGAAAATACAAAACTAATGTTTTGTAATTTGAACGAAGCATACCTATTTATCAAAAGGCAGTTGAATATCCATTGACTTATTGTTGTCTCGACCGCCGCCTCAATGCGTTTGAAACACATGTTCTATGATGAAAGCCGCATGCTTCCATGTGCCGCTCTGGCTTTTGATTAATCCCTCTTGAGAAGATTTGGTCAATCGCCACAATTAATTATTTTTGAGTGAATAGCATGCGTCCTTTCAGCTCCTTGTTATTATTTCTACTAAAGGCAACAAAAGTAATAATGAAGTATTCACGGGTGTATCGCCGCATTGTGTTGTAAAAACACCATGCCTCCGCCGTCTTCATCAAGTGTGAAATTTCGTGTTTTTACATCGCAGTCCGGCAATAAACCCGTGAGGACTTCATTGCAATTATTCGCCAAGAAAGTCTCCTTTCTTTCATAAAAAATTAATTTCCACCCTAAAAAAGTCGTTATGCAACTTAAAGTAAAACTGAAATGATTGACAGTTTATGTCTTGGTGAGTAGTTTCTTTTAATTACAATGAATCAACTATAAGATCAATCAAGAAATCAGTAGACATAATTTTTATTTAATTTAATTTCAATGAAGCACACGCTCCGGTGGCAATTTCCCTAACAACCATCTTTTTTTTCTTTTTAACGCCTTGTCGACGTCTTAGGTCATTAGAGGCGGGATGGGAATGGGGACAAGGAAAGGAAAGGAATTTGGCCATTACCTTTTTGAAGGAAGCATCCCGGCATTCGGTTCGTGTGATTTGGGGAAACCATGGAAAACCCAAATTTGGATACCCGCACGGGGATTCGAACCCGCGTCCTCCCGAATGCGAGGGCAGAACGTTAACCGTTCACCCACCACGCTCGGTAACACCCAACTTCCCCTTTTCCTGCACTCACGTAACTTTGCCCTCTACAAATTTTAACTTTAAATTCTTTCAACGTTTTTGGTAAATTATTCATCATTTCCCTTGATAACTTATTCCAATCCCTGACACCCTTACCTAAAACAGAGAATCTTCCCACACCATTGTGCCTTAAATCCAGTGCCAGCTTGTGGTCATGCTCATCTCTTCCCTTCCATGGACAACTTTTCATACCTACGCCAATATCTTTCCATGCCTCATCACGAATATATGCCTTGTCCACTCCCATGACCGTCTTCACCCTTCTCCTGTCTTGCAATGAATCCCGTTCCAGATCTTTTACCACATCTGTTACTGATTTTATTCTACGATAATTTCCAGAAACAAATCTAGCAGCCATTTTTTGCACCCTCTCCAACTCCTGTATTTGATACTCAAAATGTGGGTCCCATACTACACTACCATATTCGAGCAATGGTCTGACCAAAATTTTGTAACCCAATTCATTTACTTCTCTCGAATATCCCTCATCACTCTCTCTAACAAATGCAAAATTTTGAAACCTTTTCCTACCACCTGTCCAATGTGTCCTGCCCATTTAAGCTTGTTATCAAATGTAATGCCAAGATATTTACAATTCAAGTCTTCAGCAAGCAATTCTTTCCCCATAAACAACACAATTATTCATTGGAATAAAGAATAGCAAATGGTCCCAATACGCTCCCAGCGGCAATCCCATTTTTACTTTCACTTCTTTGATGCTGCATTTCCTACAATAGCTTTCTGTTTTCTACCTTTTAAAAATTCTTCTACCCAGCAAATCACTTTCTCATCCACGCCAATAGTTTTTAACTTATTTACTACCAATTTATGGCTCAAAAGTCTTTGACACATCTAGTGCTAAACTATCAATTTGGCCTCCCTTGCACATTTCATCTGAAATATCTTGCATATATCCCACCAACTGATATTTGCATGAATATCCATGCCTAAAGCCATGTTGCCTCTTGAAAACCACTTACGCTCCTCACATATATTCCTGATGTGGTTGTATATCAATCTTTCCATTAATTTACCAACCACTGATCTCAAACTGATTGGCCTATAATTTTCGACTTTATTTTTCACCCCCTCCTTTATATACCGGCACTACTATAGCATTTTTTCAGTCCTGTGGTAGCATCAAATATCACGTCCGGCTATCTTTAATATATCTGTAGCAATATTATCTACACCAGCCCCTTTATGTTTTTACAGCTTTCTTACTGCCTTCATGATTTCCTCAAGATGTATTTCAATTTTTTTGGTATCTTCATTTCTGATTGTGTTATTAAGCTCGTTCTCCGAATTAGACCTTCCCGTTTCTAATTCATTGTCCCTAATGCTTCCACTAAACCAGTTACTTAAAATCTCTGCCTTTTTCAAATCCTCAGTAACTTCTACATCCTTATCTATAAGTGTCGCAACACCCTCCCTTCCTCTTAGTTTTCTAACACAGCAATATAAATTTCTAGATGCATCAGCCAATGGTCCTATTTCTTGCTTGGGCTTTATGCCTCGTCGACAGTGAGGTCATTAGAGGCGGGAAGAAATTTGCCCATGGCCTTTTTGAGGGAAGTATCCCGGCATTCGCTTGGAGTGATTTGGGGAAACCATGGAAAACCCAAGTCTGGATGCCCGGACGGGGATTCGAACCCGCGTTCTCCCGAAGTCGAGGCCAGAACCGAATGGTCCTCCTGCACTGACAATCCTCTTCATAAACCCATCTTTAACCACTTTCTTTGCTATTAGCAAGTCCTTGTTTAGTTGTTTTAAATATTCCTTACTACCCTACTATCTCTAAACTCTGTTATGTTCTTTTCTTACCAACCTCTTAATCCTCCTCACATCCATATTATAGTATACTGGTTACCTACTTCTCTTTATTTTCTGCTTTGAAATAAATTTTTCTTCCCCCTGTCTTATTATCTCCTTGAACTCTTCCCACCTTGAATCTACTGTACTTGTGCCTTCCTTCCATTTGCTGAAACGTTCTCTGAAATACCTCTTCAAATTTGAAATTTGTGCCTTTTTGTGATTGTACCTAATTCCCCCTTCAATTTTGGCTGCTGGCTCACTGAAACCTCTAATATCCATCAGAACTGCTGCGGCATCACTTCTTCCTTCGGTTACTTGACACCCCACAAGGTTGTCATCGGACTTTATTAGGAAAATATCAAAAATATTTTGTCCCCTAGTGTTCTGATCTACCACTTGTGTAAATCCTCCTCCCATTGTTAAGGTATTTGCAAATTCCGGTTCCCTTGTGTTATTAATCTTATTTCCTACCCTGTTTACACCTGGTAAATTTAAATCCCCACAAATAATGATCATTCAAATCTCACCTCTGAAATCTGAGTATGAATTTAATTTATCTCCACGAGCCTCATCTTCTTCTGTCATTCTTCCATTGCGGTAAGCAGCCAACACCCTGATTTTTTCTCTTTTATCATCCCAGAAATCTATCCCAAGTAACTGATGGTCTTGATCTATGAACACCAGTGATGTGTGGTAATTTTTGCTAACTAGTATTAAACCTCCTCACCGAGGGAGGTGGTGTAACGGTTAGCGTTTGGCCTCGCATTCGGGAGGACGGCGGTTCAAACCACCGTCCGGTCATCCAGATTTGGGTTTTCCATGGTTTCCCAAATCACTCCAGGCAAATGCCTGGATGCTTCCTTCAAAAGGCCATGTCCGTATTTCTTCCTGTTCCTTGCCCCCCATCCTTTACCGTCTATAAAGACCTCGCTGTTAAGAGACGTTAAGCAGTTTAAAAAAAAATAAAAAATTCCTCCACCAATTGCTCCTCTATCTCTAAGGTACATTCTGTAATAAATCCCACTAAAACAACTCTTGTAAAAATAGACCAAGATTCGTGCTTGTGCGGTGACAAAACGTTATGAGATTCTGTTCTGAGCCAAGTCTACACTTTACAGAGTATATTCACATCACTCTGTGAAATAGAATGCTTTCTCTCGGTGTTATAGATCGTGTATTTAGAATAAAAAAAAAGAAATTAAAAAACTCTGGTGACTTGTCCATTATGCATACCATGTTTTCAAACTTATATGACTTATTGTAAGGTATGTACATAATATGACTTAACACAGAATATTTTGGATTTTTGATAATTTATTTAAAAATTGGTCTAAATTTTATTTTTAAATGTAAAGCTCGAAATATTCTTATGACAGGCTAAAAATTCTGCCAGTTAAAAAATAGTTAATTTTCATAATTTAACATTAAAATTGATTTATTAATTTAATTAAAAGGCGTTTAATATTTAATTTGTTAACACTTTAAATAACTATGTTTTAAAAATATGTGTTGAAAAACTGTCAGTGCCCATGCGCGGAATCCCGCGGGATCCCACGGTCTTGACGCAAAGCCCGCAAAAATCCCGTGGGATTGAAAATACTGCGGGATTGCAATCCTTAGGTGCTACCCATCCGTTATCCAGAACGACTTGTTGACCACGCAGTCTTATTTCAGCGGTGAAACCACCGTCTATAGGTAAACATTGAAGATATGCTGGATAACCATCCTCACCTGTTATCGTTTGCTTGACCAGCATTTTCGGAAATCTCTTTATACGGCGCAATCTCACATGCAGGTGAGTTAGTATTAACGGTGCCGCAAGGAGCGTGCAACCATATATGTTTTTACGATAGCGTATAGAGAAGGGTCCTTCTAAGGGTCTCTAATTTCTGCGCTTATTATGCTATCGACGTTGTTAAGACACATCTTTTCCTGCAGCCATAAGAGAATGTGTGAATGCGACAAACCTCTCTTCTACCATTCGACACTGTACATACTAAAACAAAGTGCGCAACAAATACATTTTCCTCAATGAGAAATTCAGATGGAATACTACAGCAACAATATCGTGGCTGTTGTAAGAAGCTTGTCCTCGAAAAATTTCTTGGGTTATCTCTGTCCACTTAGGATTGGTGGTAAACGTAATGAGTATGTCTGGGTGCCCAGATTTTCTCGGTAAGAGAATGCATTGTGCATATAGCGTGGCCCAGTAGTGAAACATAGAGCTCACTCTATGGCATCCCCGCCATTCACATTCTATTCTGCGCATGTTTTTCGACTTTCATAGCATTACAAACTACATTTATACCGTAAATATCATTCCCTATTTTTCTGGAACCTTGCTGTTTTTGGGGATAAAAAATATTGTAATCCATAATATCAGTTACATCTATGCCAAGATTCATATAAATCCATCCGGTTGTTTCAGCGTCATGCACTTCAAAGACCATTGATTTTCATCATTTATCTCACGTGAACATTATCGTTTTTTAAGAAGAAAGATATTCTATATGTTAATACATAATATCAATTATAATTTGTCATGTTGCATTCAAATCCATTCTGTAGTTTCTGCGTCATGCGCTTTCGAAAATACATAACTTTCATCACTTATCCCAGGGAAATCCTACTGTTTTTCGGGATAAAACATATTCTAAACGTTAATTCATGGTATCAGTTATAATTATGCCAAGTTGCATTCAAATCCATCAGGTAGTTTCAGCGTGATGCGCTTTCGAAAATACATACATACAGACAGACAAACAGACAAAAATTTAAAAAAAAACTACCGTTTTGGCTTTTATTTCAGTAGTAATGTTTTCAATAGCCATTTAATGTACAGATTTCGACTCGTTATAGTTTTATTATAAGTATAAATTGATATAACGCAAATGCTGCGTCAACAATATATCAGACTGTACTAAAAACCGAAAAAATATTTTAAAATGGAATCTTTTAGTTGCAACTAAGAAAACAAGTGTTTACAGTGTTTAAAAACAGTATTTTCTTCTTGTTTACATTCACAAAAATTTTTGGTGTGGTTTTTAAAACTACTTCCGAATTATCGGATTTACAGCCATGACCACAAATACCTCTTAAAACCTTCAGATTAGGTTACAGACAAATACATCTTTAACGATAAACACCATACTTATTGTTAGGTTTAGGTAGACTGTTCGGTGAGCAGTTGGCTCTCAGAGCTAAAATACAAAAACATGCTGTTTCAATCCCCCGTTCTTATATCCATATTTCAGTTTTCAAGAGCCACCTGAAATCTCCCAAGGAGGTGACAGGACAGAGCAATAAATTTAATAACAAAAGTTTCATCAAAACCTACGTTTCAAATCCCCATACAAATATGCCAAAATTCATACCTTATAAATAAATCTCTGAATGAGTTTTTTTTATGACTGGATACGTTAATTAACAAAAATTAATTTATTTTGGTTAAAATTTCTAGAGTTCTGCCAATAAAATTTTCCCATAGCCGGAATGTTAAGAAGTAAGTTTTAAATATGCCATTTTGCATTATTTGAGTTCCTGAGGTTTTGTTTTTGTGACAGGAAGAAGAGATAAAAAAAAAACATATAGAGAAATTGCTAAATTACAATACCTACAAGAAAGTAGAAGCCCAAGGTACAATATCGTCCTTTTTTTCTAGTTTGTTGGTACGCTGTGGCCATCAAATCGTCTCTAAGGTTTGCTACTGAGATGCAGTTTAGAAAGATTATTGATCGATAACACAATATCTCGAAGAGAAAACGAATCGAGCTAGTACCAGTGAGTCGGCCAGAGGCGCCGCGGTGCGGCGCAGAGCGTGCGAAGTGGTGGGGGTGCAGGGCGACCAATGAGAGCTCGAGGCTGGCGCGGGGTAAGGCGCCGCGGCGCTGGCGCTGGCGCCGGGCTCAGTTCCGCGCCTGCAGTCCACGTGACCACTACAGCAGTTACCTCACACCGCAACCATTGAGGGCGACGGAGCCTCGGGATCCCCGCACAGGGGCAGGAAAATGCCCATCTGTCCGGGCATCGCAGTTCATTTCGGCTTTTCTGAAGACGGCCCGTCAACCTCGCAGAATGGGGCCAGGAATCCGGCGACCTACTGTACGCCACCAAAAAGCCCTCCGTGCTATTCCGCATCACCTAAAAGTCCCACGCACTACAATTTACCACCCAGAAGTCCGCCACATTATTCCCGGAGTCCTTCTCATTATAATACCCCTCCCAGGAGTCCTCCTCCACATTATTCCACTTCTTCAAGGAATCAACCTACTAGGAGCCCTCCCCCACACTATCTATCGAAGAATCCACCTCCACCCGTCCACTGTACCCCACCTCCGAAGAGTCCTCCGTGTTATTCGTCCAACGCACAATATTCCACGCCACCAAGAAGTCCCACACACTGTCAAACCACTCCAAAAAAGCCCTGCGCACCATCAAAGTCCTCCTGCCTACTCGTCAAATCAGAATACCTCCATTCACCACACCACTTCAACAAAGAGTCCTCCCCAATATTCAGCCCCACCGAAAAGCCCGACACATTACACCACAGCACCAAAAAGTCCACCGCATTATTCCGTACCACCGAAGAGTCCAACACAACCCAGAAGTCCTACGCGAAAGTACTCGAGTGGATCGAAGAGCACGACGCCGCTGGTGGTTGCCAGCAGTCCCTCGAGTCCCAGCACCAGCTCTTCTGTGTTTGCCGAACCACCGAGCAGCCCGCGCGCCAAGCGCTTCAGCTTCGGGTCGCGCAGTGGAGCCGGTGGTTTCTTTTTTCGGAAACGCAATGGTGCCAAACGCTTGCCCAGCGCCTCGAGCGATAGCGAGACGGCGTCATCTCGCTGTCGTCGCTCTACGTCCGACCTGACCGATGTCAACACCATGCCGACGACGGAGACCACGCTCTCGCGGCCAGCGTCGCCTCGCGGGCTAGCCTACCTCGCGTCTCGCCGTGGCTCCCGGGAATCTCGTTGCTCTAACGAAGACGTAGGGCCTCTCAACTTCCAGCCGCCACCACGCACTAGACCCCGTCGCACGTCTAACTTTCTAGAGTTACCGGGTAAGTGAAAACATAGAAAACAATATAATTCATTCAACCGGCACATAGCATCAATTTACTCTGCTGAGAGCTCTTGCTAAAATAATTTTGCAAATTGATCTTTATAATATGAATCAAAGGAAGCATGCAATTTGGCATGTATAAACACTCAGTTCATCTAAATTTTGCTTAGCTATATACTAATGTACAATTCATTTGAATTTAATTGCGAACGGTGCATTATTGTACCTAAAGATAAGAAAACCGTTAATTTTCTTTACCGGTCCAATACTGAAAATTTTATTAATTTGTATGTTCCTGATTAAGTTCAAGAGAATTTCTTTTGTGCTTCCACTACTACAACTGAAGAATTATTTACTTTAACTGAACTTAATCTCTGCTTTATATAATGAGCAATTTTTATACACATGTAACAACTATCTGAATAACTGTGTTGTAATTTTGAAATTTAAGAAAGCACTGTCGCTTATCACATGAGTTGACACCTGTTGCATGCAGTGTCTCAGAAGTATGCTGAGAAAAATGAACAATGTTTTTCTCGTTTACATTATTTTTATTTATTTCAGAAAAGAATTGAATCACATTGCACGTTTATAAATAATTCGTTTTAATAATTCTGAAAACTTGTCATAATCATTTTTAAGTTGAAATTTGAAATCTAAAATTTTTTTTTTTTTTTTGAATAGTGGAAGCACAATTGTCATGGCTCAAATTTCAATATTTTATTATACTTAATATTTAGTATTTACTAGTTTTTTAGTTCTTAGCACATTAAATTATTCATACATGAATTACAGAAGAATAACCGTTGCACACTTAATGATACTTCCATATAATACGTTGCATTGAATGTATTTATAGATTGGTATTTGCAGCTTAATTCTTGTTATCAATCCAAATCCTTTAAAAATAATTTAACAAGTGATAACATATGCATGATACAAATTTAGACGTAATTTATAACAAAGATGTATCCATGTAACCTATTTATCGGAAAACACTTTCCATAGGTTGTTGGATCTTTCTGAAAGGTTTGAATTATTGATTAATATTTTTATGCCGTAACAGTAGTAGGAAAGAGTTGTGTGATGTTCAAAGGAAAGCCCGTAAAATCTTGTAGGAATGGGCTTAACGCAATTCCGGGGCACACATGTTCCTGTTCCGAAGAAATTTTTTTAAATGTGTTGTGACAAAAATTCTTGAACTTATATGTTTTTATCTGTTTCGTCTGGCACTCTGATTCACAGAGAAGATATGTGCCTCTAAGGTCATACTGCTACAAGTGATATAAATAAAACCTTCGAAGTTAAAAAATATTCATTTGCGTATTACTGGAATCACTATCACGTTATTGGCAATTTTTAAAGGAGATCGAAAGTTATAAATAAATTGCTTAATTTCATCTCACTTCACGTTTTTTTTCCAATTTCTATGTCTCGTACCACTTGAAGCACATGAAGTCCCCTATTTTATGATCTGCATGTATTGATTCCCATCTAAGCGCTTATTTCTAAAGTTTAAAATGGCGAAATATTCGTATTACATAAAAACTGACAGAATTTTAAATAACAATTGAATATGTTAAATTTTCAGAAAAAATCGTATTGTTGTATTTGAGTTCAAGAAGTGTAGGCTGAACTCTGCACAGTGCACATAGTTGTAAATAATCGTTTATTATTGACAGGACTCATGTCCTGAACTGGCGATGTTCGTTCATATTTTTAGTTTCTTTTTTCATATACTTGAGCATTCTAGTATGCGTTTTTGTCTTCACAGATGTTCGCTTATCAGTATAGGTTAATAAACTGAAACAGGTACTTTATAACTTAGGAAATCCCTTTCAGCCCTTTTCTGTCTCTGGTATGGCTCTTACAGTGTAATTGATTCACTAGCGTACTGAAAAATCTTTCTCGAACTTTTATGTACATTTATTCATAGACGTCTATTGAATGATAATTAAATTTTGCTCTCCAGCAACTGAGAAATAATACTTCACTTTCATTCTCGGAGGACAATAGATATAACTTTCAGTTTTACCAACAAAATTCAGCACGGGTTGTGGCAGTTGGGTATGGATTCAATAGACTTATTTTTAGTATCCAAGTCAATGGGTTTCAGTACAGGTTCAACTCGTTTCAATCAATTCGTTAATCACCTTGTTACTTTGAGAAGAGAAGTTTTCATGTATTATTCAGTGTACATAAAATACATTGTTATACATTTTATCTCAGACAATGGACAATCATGAAATTTTCTCTCTAAATAACTACCAGTTTCCATGGTATGACCGCTAACTTTCTTATTCAGATCCATGATCGCTATTGACACATTGAACAGTTGCCTAAAACTGAACAGGAAAAAATACTGCTGCAATTATCCTTAGCGTCACCAAGCCAATTCAAAATTACTACACCCTTTACTTTTCCAGTGAAACATTAATGCTGCTTCTTTCATTAATAATTCTTGCAACAAAGTCACATTTATACAGATCTGTATTATATTTGAACTACACATGATTCAAGTAGTTTATGTTAATGAAGAGATGATGTCATGCTACTATCACTCATATGTTATACATTGCAAGCTACTCTATCTTCATTGTATGCTTAACAGCAGTTTCTTTATTCAGAACTATTAATTTTTAAATTATATTGCACACACCTCCAATACAATAAGTAGTCACCTTGGTAGGTGTGCTGTTAATTTAATAGTTTATAAACTAGTAAGGTATCTTACAAGTCAACATTTGAAATCATTGATGAGACTAAAACATTAGCTTCTACAACAGAATGAAAACATATGACAAACATGCTTGGAAGATTCATAAACTTATTTTATAATTTCAACTAAAAGATTTATTTAATTGATGAGAGAACTTAAGATCTATTCTCAGATTAGAATAGCACATTTATGTAAAATCAACGCATTAATTGGAATTCCAAGCAGTGGACAAGATTAAAATAAATTACTGGAAAATTTCACATGAACTTTACCAATATTAAAACAAGAAAACATATCATAGAAGTTGTAACCAAATGGCATCAAACATCCAACCAGCATCCTCCTGTGATTTTTCCCATATTGTTAACAAGAGTTGCCATGAATGCTAAAGCTGAACGTAACTGTAGCAGTAATTTTAGTTTTAAAGTAATCAATGTCAAAATTTTTATTCTTAAAGGATTACGCGCTTGATTTTAGATAGACAATTAATGATATTAAAAATATATACAGAAAATTACGTTTTGCAATCGGCAGATGAAAGGTAGTATGTAAAACCTCAAACTACTAACCAGTATATTTTTTAACGTAGCTAATTTTATGCGCTTTTCAGTTATTTTCCTCAGACTAACCTGACGAACACTCTAGGTTAGAAGGCAGCCCAAATTTCGTTTGCTGAGAAGTCAATTTAGTGTGGTTGGTATTATTGCACTCTTTCATACTGAAGAATACCCAGAAGCATCCTAGACATTTAATTCTATTTTATTATCATAATTCTTGTAACCTGATATGCAGCGCATTTGTTTATGTGAAGACAACAATCTCATTTGACAATAATGACTACTCCAGGAACTTATACTACATATATTTAATCTAAATTAATGTAGTATAATTTCCTGTAGTCACTACCACAGTTTTAATTACATAACAGATAAATGAAATATTACTATAAAAGTAAAACATTAAAATAAATTGAATTACCTTTAATTTCTTTTTAATCAGTGTCTCGACTGGTTTCATACAATTCTCTATCTGTTCCAGTCTTGTGATATACTCTTCATTTTAACATATCCCTTACAACCTACATCTTCAGCTATCTTCCTCGTGTATTATAATATTTGTCTAGCTCTACAGTTCTTTAATTTTATTGCCTTCAACTGTTACTTCTAACAAATTAACCAATCCGGCATGTCTTAAAATGAGGCGTACCATCCTGTCTCTTCTTTCCGTAAGACTCTTCCACAAGCCTTTTTTTTCACCCATCATTTCCAAAACACGTTAATTTCGTACTTCATCTGTCCACTTCATTTTCAGCAACCTTTAATAGCACCACACTTCATATGCTTCAAATTTCCTTTTGTTCTGGTATTCCTAAAAAACCGTGCTTCGCTACCATAAAGTCAATATTTGAAACTAAAAGATTTTTTTTACGAGATTTTTTTTTCGCGAGAGCTATTCTGCTTTGAAAATCATTCCTGCTTCCGCCAACCGTTGTAATTTCACTTTCTAAGTAGCAAAATGCATTTGCTTCTTCTATCGCACCCGATCTTGTTTTTATATTTAATCCACTATAACTGCTATCATTTCTACTACATTTTATTACTTCCGTCTTTCTTTGGCTTACATTCATATTCCAAAATCTTCCTTCAGGATTTTATTCATAACATTCAGTAACTTCTCAATATCCTCAGTCTGTTCTGCTATAGATCAATGTCATCAACATATAGTGATTTTTTCTTCTTGAACAGTTATGCCACATTAAATTTTTTATTTTACTTCATTTATTGCTTCCTCTACATGCAAACTGAATATTGATGGAGATAGACAACAACCTTGTCTCACACCCTTTTTAACTGATACATGTCTCTCATGATTTTATGCTTTTATTATAGCCAAATGATTCTTATATAGATTATAAAGTATTCTTCCTCTCATTATTTTATACCTGACTTTTTTTAAATTGAACATCTTTCCCCCTTAATATTATAAAAAGCTTTTTCTAAAATAACAAATGCCATAACTTAGCTTTTTTTAAAACCCAAACTGATCTTTTTCTACGACTTGACGCCTCGTCGACGTCGAGGTCATTAAAGACGGGACAAGGAATGGGAAAGAATTCGGTCTTGGCCTTTTGAAAGATATATCCGAGTATTAGACTGGAGTGATTCGGGGAAACCATGGAAAACCCAAATTTGGATGCTCGGACGGGGATTCGAACCCATGTCCTCCCGAATGAGACGCAAGAGCGTTTACCGCTACCCCACCAAGCTGGGTCTAACTGATCTTCACCTATTATCTCTCCTACTATCTTTCCTATTCTTCTGTTTACTATCCAAGTCAGTAATTTTGAAGCATGTGGTGCGATAATTCTCACATTTGTCGGCTTGTGCTTTCTTGGTAGTAACTGTTTGCTATCACTTTGAACAATCTTTGGATTTCTACTTCTCTTAGGGATTTCAGAAGCTCTGCAGGAATCTCATCAATTAGAACTACCTTATTTGATTTCAGATCGTTCAAAGCTCTGTCAAATTCTGTTCTTGAAACAGGATCAGCTTCATTTATTAGTGAACTGTTGTTTAAATCATCCTCATCATGCAGTTTCTCTATGTATTCTTTCCATCAGTTAGCTGTGTCTTCTGAGTTTAAAACAGGTTTTCCCATCAGTAGTTTTAATGTATATACAGCTTTTCTTCATTTCACCAAAAATTTGTTTAACATTTACTTTATCTGTGACAATTTTCTTTCTTCTTTTTCGCATTTTTCTTGCAGCCACTTTTCTTTTGCTTTTCTGCATTTCCTGTTCATTTGGTTCCTGAAATGTCTGTACTTTTCTCTTCCTGCTTCATCCTTAGCATTGTTGTGCCTACTCTTCTGATCCATCAACTAAACATTTTCCTCTGTGATGCAAGGTTTTCGGGTGGCTTATTTCCTGAAAACTAATGTCTGTTTAATACATTCCCTCCTTCATCAGGCGAACTACTTTCAGATTTGTTTCTTAGACACACGTCTACCGTCTCTGCAAATTTTTCTCTCATGGTAGACTGATTAAGTTTGTTCACTTCCAGTCTTTTCTGCTTGTATTGCTGGGTATACTTTACAGTCTCTTTCTTATTCCTGAATCTTTATTTGACCGTAATATAATCTAGCTGATATTTTCCTGTATGCCCCTGACATTTCCAGGCACATACCCTTCGTGCATGGTTCTTAAATACCATGTTCGACATGACTAGTTTATATTTTTCACAAAATTCTAACAACCTGCTTTCTCGCTTATTTCTACAATGCTCCCCTCGTTACCTTCTCCCGCTATCGAATTCCTATCACCGAAAGTTATTAAATTTTCATGCCCCCACATTTACTGGATTAAATCATCAATTTCATTATTTTCTCTAGTGCTTCATAATTTTTTTTATGACGTTGGCAAATACGCACACTTGTACCAACGGGATTGAGTAGGCTTAGTTTCTATCCTCATCAAAATAATCAAGTCACTAATCTGTTCATAATAGTAACTCACCTGTTTCCCTACTTACTTGTTTGTTATAAATCCTACACCAGTGACTCCTCTGATAGATTGTGTGCTAATTGATCTGTGTTCCGCTGCTTTCACTTAATCTCACTAATCCCAGTTACATCCATCCCCCTTGAAGGTTCCTTATTCAGACTTCTAATACACGCTACGACTCGTAGAACGTTTTCATACATTTTGTTGACTCCTTCCTAAGCAGTTCCCATCCGAAGATCGGATTGGGGGATTATTTTACCCCCTCCCCCAAATATTTTAACCAGAAAGAAGCCACCATTATGTATGTAATATGAGAGGATTGCATGTCCTCGGGATACCCTTTGGGTCTTTTATGTTTTGGATTCCCGACACACTGCATCTCCATGCTGTTAATCATTTCTGATTTATCCACCATTAGGGGCTCTTTCCAACCCTAAGAGCAAGAGGGTGCCCTGGACCGTTTCGCGCTCTTCCGTCCTCATTTCAGGAGTCCGTTGGCAAGCAGTGGGTGAGTCCTTATACCGGGAATCATTCAGTCGCCAGAGCCTCGCCCGTACAAACCGGGTGCACCACGTGAAGGAGAAGTTGAAATTTGGTTGGAAGGGTCTAATATAGTATCTCACAAACTTTTATAACTTGAATTCACAATACTAGCGAAAAATTCACTGGCTTTCAAATTATATGAAAATGTTGCAAATATGGTTGTAATGATGACTCTTCCTTTTTTCGTTTTTAAGAGAGAAATTCAACTTTTCTGTTATACAATTTATTTTTCACGACATATTATTTGCAAAAAGCAGGTAATAATTTGCATTTAACGACTGTGTATTAACATTTTTACAAACATATTATGGATAACATTGAAGTCATAACTTCAGTATGATTAAATAAATCTATCGGTTTTGAGAAGGTTTTACGATATTGCATAAGGAAAAGCGGGGATGTTCCCTTTATTGTGTTTCTTTATTCCAAGTTTGGAAAACATAATAAAACGATAAATACAGGATTATGATATCAGTCTAAAAGCTAGTATTGATTACATAAAAATTCGTATTGCAATGAGTGGACGCAAGGAACTACACAGGAAATTGGTAAAATATTTCCCATTATTTGTTTATGATAATTTCTTTAAAGTGCGACCGATAGTGATACACACGAGTAATTTTTCAAGCAATGATTGACGTCTATTTTCGCCACTAGCTGGCAGTATTTCAATTGGCGCCTTTTTAAAGCTGTTGATATACGTCATTCACAACGTGTAGTTCAGATAAAACTAGTTTGTAATTACGAGACAACAGATGTGCATTTAATATTGGGGGCTGCGATCACAAGCAGTAGAGAGGCACCTATAGGTATATCGTGAATGTTTTTTTTTTTTTTTTCTAATTGATGCTGTACTTACGTTCATCAACACTCAAGTTACCAGTCACTTGAGTTCGTAATATTTCTCAGAGAACCAGTCAGTGGTCTAAAAATATCCGCATCATATTTTTTTCTTTAGTTTTTTTTTTTCATGTCACCCAAAAACGACGGAGAGAGGCGTGCGCTGAACAAAATTGGTGACGAAACGGTCCAGGGACTGCACTACGGAGGATGATGATGGATCTTACATGAGCGACTTTCTTGGAGTGCACACGTAGCATTTATGTTCAGATAGCGATGGATTAAGTGTTCTTACACAACACTGTTTATGACTTTGTGGCTTATGAATTCTGGTTCTTATTATTCTGTGCGGTTATTTTGAAAACTGAAAGAATGTTTGACACTGTATTTTGCATCCATTTCTTTGCTTTGTGATTCTAGAAAATTTTTCTGGCAACAAATCACACGATCCTAACTAGATTCTTTAATTGAATAATAGTTTTTGGCCATTTTCTTAAGACACATATTCGCATATTGCCTGATTTTAAGTGTTCCTTAAGCGTTAACCAATATGCTTAAATCTAAGGTCAAACTGGTATAATAACATACAAAAACATATAAATATGAATGAAAAAATTATAAATATGTACATGAGCTGTAGCCGAATCAGCTCAGTCACAAAAAAATGAACTAGTTTGCATCAATTGAAATCTTTAATGCTCATATGCCCAAAATTGACTAATTAGTAAACACACATACCATTTTTGTGCGTATTAATGACACTTATTTCCAACACATGTCTGACAAAAGAAAAACAAACTCACTTGTTATATTAACAAACTCTTACTGAAAGTAGAAACAACATCACCTCAAGCAACAAAACAATCTGAATTTTAGATCCGTCCTATAGAAAATAAATGATCAAAATGGCCTTTCCAGTTGCAATCAATATATAGTGTTCGCCTTTTAATCTTTCAACACTATTACAGCAGAATATTGCAGAGTTTTCCTTTGCGATTAATCTCGACTCTTCTGATAACTGTGATAAGTCACATCATAATATTTCTCAAGGCAAAATTTCATGTATTCGTGCAGACACATAAAAAGAAGAAACTGTTATTGAGGTTACTGTGACCTATTGTTAAGTACAGACTCTGCAATGATTTTACCACATGCTGAAGCAACTTCTGCCCATAGAAAGAAAATAAAATGGCAACTTGCTTATAGCCTCAACGCTAAATCAAAGATCATAGCGTCATATTGCATATTTATGAAATACTACTGGAAATTTATTATTTTTCCAATAGAAAATAGCTTCACACCATTCGTCAACCTTAGCGATTGTCAGGACGAAAGAGGAGAGTGATCATGACGTTTCATTTCCTTCTGTTTGCGATTGTATAGCGGTTTAGCAGCATGGTAAATATTAAATTTGGGGAGTTACGTAGTTCTTTCTTTTCAGATTATGTCGGTCAATTTGTAATAGTCGAAATGACCTTAAGAACATAAAATTAGAAGAAGTGAAACGAGCATTGCTTGCTTCCGATAACGAAATTGCTCGACACATCGCTTGTTGCTAACTCTTGAAAGTTTACGAGCACTCTTTCGTCATCATCCGGTCTTTGCATTACCAAACAAACAAATTTGGCGTCGGTTTTTTTTTTTTTCATTGCCATTCTTATAGCAGGGTTGCGTATCGACTTTCGCGATTCCATTAATTTCAAATCCGTCGTTACGAGGTAGCCCATCATTTCCTCTGTGGCTGTCGCTTTTACACGGAATATGGTCATTTTGTTGGGACTGTCTTCAGTTATTATTGCCATTCCAGTGGTTATATTGCCACGGGAATAGGCTCGAATGGCCTATTTCTTCCCGGTTTTGATTTTTACAGGCCCGCTGTCCGATAGCGCCTAAATTCTTTAGAGTGTCTAGCAATTCCGGAATTGTACGAATCAGTAAAGGTTTGATGTGGGCCTGGATTTGCGGACTAAAATGCGTGACGGTTGCATCAATTAACTTACTAGCGTCAAAATATCTCGACAGTGCGACAGGCGTTGGAACCTTCAGGCCTAGGGTCATACTTTCCTCGATAAAGTTTTATCTGCTCTTGATTTGGCACCATAGTAGACCAAAATGACTTTAGAAATGATTCCTTAAAATCAATATAGGTCATGTTAGGCTCACACGCTACCTGCAGCAAAGAACGACCTGTCTCATAAAATGAGGGTTGTACGTTCAACAATTTTGCTGCCTCTGGTATTCCCTTGATTTCAAAATACCTAGATAGATAAGATCTTGGATTACAATTCCTACGCAAACTGAATCTAAAAACCCTCAATTCTATGTTTCCGGTAGCGTAATACCCACAGGTGGTATGGCTTGATTCGTGACTATGGTCTATGAATGTCACTAATTTTCTTCTCAAACTGTGAAAATTTTGAACTTGCTTCCGTTGCGAATTTTTCCTGAGAAGCTTCATGGTTTTCTGGCCGTCCTTACCTGTTCAATTGAACTTGCCAGAGTTTCAACCTCGGCTTTTTCTTTAGTGAAGTTCTTTTTGGCCTTGTCTTTAATTGAATGTACAAACTCTGTGATTTGTCCTAAGTTCACGCTGTGTTCAGCTTGCATTCTTCCGACAGCTAAATTGGTGGTATCCAATTCACATTTGAGCTTTACAGAGCATTTCAAGTGCTATTTAAACTTTCGGTGGCTCTGGACAAGTTCGCGACGTCAAACGCTACGTCCGCCTTAAAGCTATCGATTTCTTTCGTGATTTGTCATCGACGACCTTAAGAGTAAGCTCTTGCTTGCTTTCAAGTGCGTCAATATTTATTAGCAAATCGCTCTTTAGACCGGATTATTGCAATTTCATGTCTTTTTGGGATTTTTGTAATTGCATTATTTGTTCGGCTTGGGACGTTTGTAATTGCGACAGTGTTTTGTCATGTGATTTTTGAAACTGCTTTATTTGTGCTATAATGCTCATCATCTCTCTCAAGTGTGTCGTGTTTCCCTTTTGGAATTCTTTGACATTCTCTGTTGTGTGTGTATTTTTTGGTGGGATGTGCTGTGACGTTGACACTTCCATCTCGCTCCTATTTGCAGAGGATCAGAAATTACGTCAAAATTTTCAATAACCTCTACTGCTAAATCAGTGCTCTGATGCACCGTATTTACTATTGGTTCATCTGTGACTTCCCAATTACCTGAACTTACAGTTACGTTTTCCATTATGATGACTTCGGATCTGAGTTTCATGAGCAAATAACTTACAATCGCGAACACAAATAAATTGCATAAAAGCACAAAGATTACGGAAATATACCAACAATCTCACGATTCAACCCTTATGTGTAGACTTTTCTAGCAATTTATCATCCACGAACATATAAGAAAATACACGAACTATTTAAAATAGAAAATAGCCAAATCAATGTGCATCATCGATCATTAAAATTAATTGAGTAATTAGAATAAAAACAATATCCAACAGTTGTAATGGCGTATTATTAAACAACAAATACTAATTTAATATTATCCTGACGTTAGTGAGTCAAATTGTGGTATACAGGGGGTAGTCGTCGGAGCCTGGTTAATTGTTTATCGCTAATTACGCATTTTGCATAAATCACCAAGCTTCCCTGCGCTACTTTCATTGATCATGCAGTTAATGAAAATGATACTTTGCTTTCTTAACATTCGTAGTAGATATAAAAATAGTATTAAAGCTTTCAGGAAATAGAGTGAAACTACCTTTGTCGTTTTATCAATGAAATCGTCATAAGCTGACATTTAGTAGGTTTTCTTAAGGTACAGACAAAGGAACAATTATAACTAATATGAATATAATAAATACATTTAAAAAATATATCATTGCCGCGTCTTATAATGAAGGGAAAAATTAAAATATATAAGAAAATACGAATCACAGGTAGAAAATAAACATGTAGAAAATATTGCAGCTGATGACAAAAATTCCTCGAAAAATCGATCATATTTTTTATCTTTTACAAACAGATAATGATCATTTTCAAAATTATTTTATGCTAAATAAGTTACACTAACATGAAATGTCTGGGTGCCAGGATGATTCCAAATATACCTTTAAAAAACGTGGTTATTGAAATTATATGAAAATTATTTCGTCTTTCAACATTAATAATTCTCTCGGCTTTTTAACAAAATGTAGCTCAGTTCTTTAGTTAGAGGAAAGGCTCTTAACCTCACAGGTTTCTCTGACAGGATAATTAGAGGGTAGTTTCTCAGTGAATTAACAGTGTACACATTGTTTGTTCGTAGGAACAAATTACCACGTGATAGAATGGCTGCAACAGCGATGGCGATATTGATGAAGCACTTACTCAAGCTACCAGTCACATGAGCTCATCAGCAGACAGTAAGACTGTAAGAACACTTACGCCTTCGCCAGCTGAAGACAGAACACTGCACTCCAAGAAAGTCGCTCACATAAGATGCAACATCATCCTTCGTACTGCAGGTCCTGCGCCGTTTCGCCACCACTTTTATTCAGCGCACTCCTCTCTGTCGTTTATGGGTGAAATGGGAAAAAAATTAAAGAAACGACTATCATGTGAATATTTTTTGACCATCGACTGGTTCTCTAAGAAACTCTGTTTCTCAATCGCAATTCTATTGACTGGAATAGTTACTTGGCGGTTTAGAACTAATTGCCTAACTTCGTAAAAAGTTTGACCACTACTCGTTAGGAAATTTCCCGAGTTACTGTAGTTGGAAGTCAGTGTCCCCTAAAGGGCTCCATCTTGTTATTTCCCTCAGCCGGCGACAGTCCCGGAGGATTATTGCCACTCTCGTCGAAACAAGTGTTTGCCCATTGTACGTTCGGCAGGTAAAGGGGCGTCCATTAATTACGTGAGGTTAAAAAGGGAGGTGATCCGGCGAAATCTCATCAAATATCACCAAGGGGGACCGGGGGAGAGGGGGGGAGTCGACGGAAATCTCACGCGAGGTTTTGAAATTCTTGAAGGGCACTAGAGCTAAAAAAAAAGGTTCTACAAACGGCGCAAACGTCGACTTTAGAGGGGGTATTAGATCTAGAAACCACAGGGGGTATAACCGCCCTCGGGTCAAAACAAGCTGCGAGGTCGATTATCAGAGGGGGGGGGAGGTCTCATCAAAATCTCACGTCATTTTAGGGAGGGGGCGGCCAGGTCTCACCAGAGGGGGGGAGAGGTCCGGAAATCCGGAAAAACACCTCCCCCTAAGGAGTTCCGTTGGAAGGCCACCTGAGCGTCCGTTCTCCCGTTCGGCCGGCAACTGCCTCGAAACTTAACACAAGCACATATTGCTTATATCACTTATCCATTGCAACTATATTAACAATTAAAATTGTACAGGATGGTTCGCTTTTGTTATTCTGCTACAACGTACATATTGCTGTACTAAAAATGATCTGGTGTGTTAAAGCTTGTAACGTTTACCGAGCCTGTTGGTTGAGCGACTAACGCTGAGACCTACGGAGAATCTGGGTTCGATACTTAATCCAGCCATCGATGTTTCTGTTTTCCATGGAATGCCGAATCGCCTCCTTCATAAAGCCATGACTGAATTGTATACTGTTTCTTAACCTCCTCCCTCCCCTCCTCCAACCTCTACCGCTTTTATATATCTGGATGTCGACGAGGCGTAAAGGAATTAAAAGGTATCGTCGATTAAGGATACCCAGCAAATTCGAAGTTTTAATTGCACTCAAACGTGTGGCGACAAACACTTTAATCGTTTAGAGTTAGAGTGTACTCTTATTTTTTTTTTTATTTATTGGCTTTTGGGAGTACTCTTATTCGAAGCCATATTGACACTGTGTTCAAGAAAGTATGAAAAGAGAATTAGTCCGCATGCCCGAAGTGTAGCTTTAACCAGATATTACGTTCAATAAAATACAATATTATGGTTTTAAGCTAACATTTATACCCATCGAAAATGTCTTACTATGCTGGTGCAACATAATATTTAAAAAATAACTAAATAAATATTGCATTTACTTTTAGGAGCCTGGTTTCATTATTTATATCTGTTGTATGATTCCTTATGAATCCCCAATGCACAGAAAATAGTAAATATTAAATTCGTTGGTAACGCAAATAAAAATAATTTTCAATTATGAGCATAAAGTACCACACTTATGTTTTTAAGATTCTCCTACTTCCTTTGCTGTATGACATCTGAGACGTCACATTTGCTTGCTTGTAAAGTGTCACCAATTTTGTGAAAATTTTCAGGTCACTAGTACACGTAAAGAAGTTTCACTCCAGAAAGAAAATATTTTTAATCGCAAAGAAACTCTTCGGTTAACAACTTATTAGTGGTTGTTAGGATTACGTACGGAAATTGCTACCTTAATCCATGATTGTTGGAATTCCTTGACACAAATCTTTTCCGCTTTTACGTGTAATAATATATCTCCGACATTCACCGTTATTTTTATTAGTTCCGCTTTCGTCGTTAGTACAGACACAATTCTCTGTATCACAAATGATGATACACCTTTCAGAACGAAATCTGAGAACTTCCCATCAGTCTACTGGCAGCCTCAGTTTCTAATTACCCGGAATCACTCGAGCTGCCAACTAATTCTGCTACGTTCCCTTCATTAGCAGCTCAGAGTGGATATCTACTTTCACTTTCTCCCTCTCTCCCCGCTTCTACTTCGTCTTCACCTGCCCACCATCCCTCTTCCTCACGACACTCAATCTCTGTCCATTTACGCGCAGCCATTTTTCAATCTGTTCCGAGAGGTACTCCGCGGCAGTCTAAATTGCCCACATTTACACAGGAGGGACCGCGGCACTCACCAATGGTCAGTCGGTATCTCGTGCGGAGTGTAATCTGTTACTTTCAGCAGCCGGCTGGTCGGAATGGTACTCAATGTAAGACGCTGGAATGGTATATAAACATCTTCACAACTTGTTTCTTTTTATTTTTTTAATAAGACTTTCGGTTTCTGCGATCATTTAGCCAGTTCCAATTTATGTTGTTCTAGTTATTTTATCTGGCTTCTCTCGTGTAATTGTGGGAAACTGTACCAACGAACATTCAAGAAAAACACAACATTTAATTAAAACCACTCATTCCCAAAGCCGGACTGCAATCAGCGACTCTTACAATGATAGGACAGCATGATGGACCCTACACTGCCATGTCCAGCTATCTACACTATTACAAACAGAAAAACACTAAAACTGTAGAGCAAGTCAAAAGATTTAACTGTTATGGAAGTAAAATTTCATACTTGTACGTTGACATTCAGCAAAGAATACAATGGCTTAATAGTAAAAGAGCTTGCAACTTTTTCGACAAAAAATGTTAGGTCGGCTAGTTTTTTTTAATATTTCTTTTCTTATTGAATGTGTAGGGACGCGTTACGTCTGGCACCTGAGATCGGTTGCGTTTACCCGTGCGCATTCCTTCCGTGCAGGTAGAAATTGTGAATTTTGAAATCATTTCAAGACAAATTTTGATTTTTTAAAAATATTTTTCCATGTCTTTTTGCCAGTACGAATTTGTATTTGCCAGAAAGTTTTGTCGTTGATAACACACGCCAGACATAAGTTTAGTAATAAAAAAATAATTTAAAAAATTCAAACAATTTTAATATGATATAGTTCTGTAACCAAATAATATAATATAAATTTGTCATACAGATATTCTGTTGTTTAATTCGAGGCCTGACCAATTTAAGTCTCGGGGAGAGTACGTGAGTTAGAAGAGAGCGGCATCTAATTCGTTCGTTGCCTGAGAGAGTTAGGTGCGACAAACAGCGTCAGAGTGAGACAGAAAAAGATTTAAATTAATTATCGTTTACACAGGTCAGAATTTCATATAAAATTAGAGTAGAATAATAATTAAAATGAAATGAGAAAAACTGATAAAACATATTAATAACAACATTAAACAATTTTTCACTCTTAATGCGTTGGCAACGATA
This sequence comes from Vandiemenella viatica, assembly GCA_031002005.1. NCBI lineage: Eukaryota > Metazoa > Arthropoda > Insecta > Orthoptera > Morabidae > Vandiemenella > Vandiemenella viatica. The sequence goes on from CM061921.1 coordinate 196,404,750, forward strand.
AATAATAGACATTTTAATAATTTTACTGAATGATGGTATCACATTAAAATGATACATCTTCAAGGTCTTCATCATTAGTATGATTGTTATCAGTACTTATATTATTATCATTATTGCTTTCAGACGTATCGTCTTGTAGGACTTCAGTATATATATATATAATTTATGGATCATTATTAAGTTGTAACATGCTTATTGATATCTTTTAATTTTTTATGCAATTAATATTTACTGTGAACTGTAATATCAGCAACTAATGATGGTAATTGATTTCCAACAAACCAGACCATAGTGTAACCACAAGCTTCTGGTGATAGTGATATTTGATGTTTTAAGTAAGCGTTACTTCAAAACGTGCAACGTAACGAACTCGTAATAAATGTTTTTTAAACTCTGCTTTACATGAAGATAAGTTTTATGAGTCAAAATTACAACAACAAAAATAATAATAATAAATTGAAGTTGTCCTCTGATTTTTTTGGCCTGATGAGTACTAGAAAATAAGTTAAATTTCGCATCATTAACATTGCTGTTACTACGAACTCCATACATGTGACAAACAAATTTTTCCAATGCAGCAAATGCACCCGATACTGTTTCATCGTTATCAGCAACAAGATTTTTCCAATTGATAATCTTCTCATTCAATTAATAAATTGAAAGGCCGGAACTTACCTTTACGGAAAAAGCTGGTATGTAATCACATTCTGTCATTCCGATGAGGCTCGGTAGAGCTTCACATACAATATATTACTACACAGTATATTATGCAGTTAGTTGATGTTGATATAATGTTGGTGATTTCCAATGCCAATATTTATCCAGAGTTTTAAGGAAGCATTCAGATGGTCCATATTTCCGAGAAGTATAATTACAGTGTCAGGATGTGAGCACCTTATTATAACTTCAGTATCAAAATCAAGTTGGCAAATATGATACACAATCTGTGAAGCTGCTTCCTCGTGTTCTTCATACGATAATTGGACCTCTTTGGTCTTAATAACCTTGTTGTGTTCAACACGATAGCAATAATATAAACTGAAGTAAATTCTTTTTTATAAATAAAAGGTGCAATATCATCAGTAGGCCAGTGGTTCATGAAAAATTGCACTATCGCTTCTTTAAATATGATATTTTGGAGCTAAGCGATGAAGTTATGAGGTCATATTTGATTAGGTCCAATGGAAATTGGGCTAGTGGATTCTTCTGGTAGTGTACGCTCACAATCTTTTATTGAGGGCGTAAAATACTGGTCAAATATAATTTTAAATCGAGTTATCACGCAAAGGAATTTTTTTGATATAGTATTTCTTTCGTCATATGTAACATGAATAAACCGTCCATTACAACTATGTCGGAACACGTGGGAGGCGGATTGTTATAGTTACGCAATTTGTTCCAATGTTTCGAGTAACTGAGATTTATCTGTTTTGCAAATAGTTCCATCAGCATGACACATGGATGTTGGCACAGGTGTAAGTTGAAATGTAAGAACTTTTTCAGTGTCTACTTCGTGGCACAGAGATGTACCATACATTTGAATCTCTTTGAATCCTCAATTCAATAACTTAATTACCAAGAGTGAGTTCCTTTTTTCAGAGCAGCACTTTAGTTTTTTATAGGCTTGTCGAATCTACCCCTCATTATTAGCACATTTATCTATATCCTGTTTTCTTAATGTAGCACCGTTTTCTTAGATACTCAATAAAAATTCAGCAACATCTGAAGCAGCAGGCCTTCCAGCAGCAATACTTTAATAATTATCTGGATCTAAATCTGGATCGAATGGATTTAAATTCTTCTCAAATATTTCTACAAAATCTGTAATTTGTTCAGCATAAATTTTAATTATATCACGTTCTAAGTTTGCAGTTACGTCTTGTAATTGTATTAATCCACAAATATAAAGGATATGAGATATTAAAGCAGCTTTTATGCTATAACTTTGTGTCCAGCAAAGACGTGGTGCTGAGGAATTAGTAAAATGCGTAATTTCACCAAATCGTCTCGCTTCATCGGCATTAATAGTTTGCTCCAGCATAAGATCAACTGGTATTCTTGAAAAAGGTTTCTCGGTTATTTTAATTTCAAAGAAACCCCTCGAAATAATCTTGAAGTCCTGGATGTGTTTCATCAAGATTATGTAAATTGTCTGAGTATTTGACACACCTTCGAGTACAGTTTTGTTGATTAAGGATAAAAAATAAATTTGTTATTTTTTGAATTAAATATTTATACATTTCAAAATCACCCCTGCGTATACTTCTAGATAAATCAATGTAATAATTAACCAACTGTATATAAATCATGTAGTATTTAGCAGTCTTTCCATAATCACCTCGCCGTGCTCGATTTACATATCCTTCATATCAAGAAAATAGTTTACATATTACTTGATTAGCTACCAGTTCCTCTGAAGAGGTTAAATGCGAAATCCTTATTGTCTTGGTACTCAAAACGATCGTCTTAAATCTGCTTATTTTGAGAAAATCATATTCACTTGTTTGAGTTTTTAGAAATCGTTTGAAATGCAACATTTGAAAACCAAGATCCATCGAAGGATGCAAACTTTTACAACGATTGATTGATTGATTTATTTATCTATTTTGTTTGATGGATCCCTGCTGAGGAAGGACCTCTGGGATGTGAAACATGTCATGGTTAATACAAATACATACAATATGAGTCATAATCATAGTGAAAACAATCATATGTTACAAAAACAAATAAAGAGAATAAAAATAAACATTACTGTTTACAATTGTGTTTTGCAAAGGTCTTATTGAATACAATTAATTATTTTGTTCAAATTCTTTAATTGAGTAGAAGGAGTTGGCAATAAGATAATTTCTCAGTTCTTTTTTTTTTTAAATATATCTTTATTATCTGCAGATTGTTTTATACTCTTGGGATGTTTATTAAACAGATGTATTCCAGAATAATCAACTCCTCTTTGTAGTAATGACAGAGATGTTTGTGTTTTGTGCAAGTTAATTCTGTTCCTAGTATTGAAATTGTGTACCTGTGAATTAGATGTAAACAGGTTAAAATGTTCTATGACAAAGCACATGAGAGAATATATATACTGAGAAGTCATTGTAAGAATATTGAGTTTTTTAAAAAGTTGTCTGCAAGAAGTTCTTGGTTTTACCCTACACGGCATCCTAAGAGCTCTTTTCTGTGCTATGAAAACTTTTTTTACTTTGTGAAGAGTTTCCCCAAAAAATAATGCCATAGAACATCACTGAATGGATATATGAGGAGTACACCTGTTTCGTTAATTCTAGATCTGCTGTTAGAGAAAGTGGTCGTATCGCAAAGTTGGTACTACTTAAATTCTTCAGTAGTGAAGTGATATGTGCGTGCCAACAGAGTTTCTCGTCTTTTTTAATACAAAGGAATGTTATACTCTTTGTTTCTAAGATTGTGTTATTTTTATAACTTACTTGTAAATCAGGCTGTGCATATTTTTTTTCTTTTAAACTTTATATTTGTTTTTCAAAATTTAATTTTAATGAATTTGCCTTAAACGAATTTGATACTTCACTTACATTAAACTCTAGATTGCTGTTTGGTGTTTTTCTCACAGTAGGTTACAAGATCACAGATCGTTCAGTCCAACCTGACGGTCCTCAAAGTCACCATCTAGATCCTCCAATGGCCGAAACACATTGGATGTCTCTAGCTGGAAACCGTTAGACAGAGCTGACTTCTTTCCACCCACTGTTCTGCCTAAGCCTAAGAACAGAGTTTTCTGCCTTCAGGGCCTTTAAATCCCTCTCTGCAGATGCCAGATCTGACTGGAGCTTCAGAATCCTCTGCTCTTGATCATTATTTCTGCAGAAGTGATAGTTCCAGGAAATACTGACACAATTACCGCACGACACGAGCGAAAGCGCGTGCAATAAAATTCAAACGTGTTTTCTTCAATAATTCCATTAATTGATACTATAATTTTACTTTCAATCTGAAGTGAACTACACTTAACGGTTCCTTGAAGTTTATTACTCGGTACACAATACAACAGGTAAACCATAAACAAATGTGGGTACAGTTATCAGAAGACCGTCGAGAATTTCAGCCTGGTCCTGATCCGGGGTAGAGTGACGGCTTCTACTTCTCGCGAACTTCCGGTGGTCTTCTGTAGTTGACGCTGGTTCAGCGGTTAGGCTGGAACTGGCGGTGGAGCGGCCGGCTACGCTTATATAGGCGGCCTGGCGCAGGAATTCCGTTGTGTGGTAGTACGGCGACCTCTGTAAGAAATAGTCCCACTTAGCTTCTAGATGATTCTATTTGTTTCCTGGTTTGTTTTGCGCCTGTTTGGAGTCGTATATGTATCCCGGCGTGCAGGCGCGTTGTGTTTGAGGTCTGCCTGGCAGGGGCCTTTACTGGCAGACTGAACATACCTCCCTCCCGGGGGGGGGGGGGGGTGGAAGCGATGTCTGCGACGTCTGCGAGGTCGTCTGCCGCGGCGCCCTGGAGCAGACTATGAAGGCTACCTCCAGGGGAGTACGGAGCTGTTCCCCTGGCGATGCGTGCCGACCTGCGTCGTGGTGCAGGTTGTGGTGGAGGTACTTGTGGAGCTAACGGCATCGGTTCGTCGGCGTCGATGGCCGGGGGCTGTACGGGGGGCGCTGAAGATGGTCCCCGCAGGTGGTCGAGAGGCTGCGGCTGAAGGGTGTCGGAGCGACCGACAGGTTGTGGCGTCGTTGGTGGCGCTGTAACTGTCCCTGAGCAACGGTTAGACGGCAGGAGTGGTGGAGGTGGCAGGGAAGGAGAGGAAGAAGTGGATGGCCGTGCCGTGGTGGAAGAGGACGGTGCCGTGGGGTAGCGGGGACGTAGTTGGTTTCGATGGCGTCGCACTATCCGGCCATCCAGGCTGACGTCGAACAGTTGGCGGCCCCGGGGCCGCTGGATGACCCCCGGAAGCCAACCGGCCCGGGAGCCAAACCCGCGGGCCCAGACTAGGGAGCCCGGGGTGAAACGGAATGGGCCCGAAGGTACCTGTACTTTGGGCGGGGGTAAGAGGAGATGGAGGAGAGTGCGAGGTTGGCGGCCATGCAGCAATTCCGCCGGGCTTTTGGCCCCCACTGGAGTGGTTCGATAGGAACTGAGGAAGAGTGTCAATGCCTCTTCGAGTTTGTGACTTGTGGTGTATTTGGTTATTTGGGTTTTGAATGTTCTGACTAGCCGTTCCGCCTCCCCGTTAGATTGGGGGTGGAAGGGCGGGGTGAGGAGGTGTTGGATATTGTTGGCGGTACAGAAGGATAGGAATTCCCGACTTCGAAATTGCGGTCCGTTATCTGTGACGATAGCGTATGGTAATCCTTCGATGGAAAAGATCTTCGTGAGGGCTGAAATGGTGACCTCTGTGGTGATTGTGGAGCAACGGACGACATATGGGAAGTGGGAAAAGGCATCCCATCCTCGTCGCCACTGAAGTGAACTACACTTAACGGTTCCTTGAAGTTTATTACTCGGTACACAGTACAACACGTAAACCATAAACAAATGTGGGTACAGTTATCAGAAGACCGTCGAGAATTTCAGCCTGGTCCTGATCCGGGGTAGAGTGAGACGGCTTCTACTTCTCGCGAACTTCCGGTGGTCTTCTGTAGTTGACGCTGGTTCAGCGGTTAGGCAGAAACTGGTCGGTGGAGCGGCCGGCTACGCTTATATAGGCGGCCTGGCGCAGGAATTCCGTTGTGTGGTAGTACGGCGACCTCTGTAAGAAATAGTCCCACTTAGCTTCTAGATGATTCTATTTGTTTTCCTGGTTTGTTTTGATGTCTCTGCGCCTGTTTGGAGTCGTATATGTATCCCTGCGTGCAGGCGCGTTGTGTGTGAGGTCTGCCTGGCAGGGGCCTTTACTGGCAGACTGAACACAATCATCGTGTGAGATAATTCACACCCATTTATTAATGTTCCGAATGAAAAAAAAGCCATCATTTAGTGAAATGGAGATGTATGAAGAGATTATCAAATCGAGTCTTCTCTACTGTTTGAATTTTTAATGAAATTTTAGATATTGTTAAAAACAATCGACTTGAATATAAGTTTGATTAAATTCGTTTCCAATTGTTTGGGCCTGTTCTATTGTATGTACCATCGCGGCTATATTGGCAAGTGAAGAATTAATGGACGTAAGATATGGAACCCTTTGTTTTAAGCTATTGTCTACTAATAATAGACAATTGAACCCTGTCCAACTTGGAGTGTTTGGTACACTGAAAAAGTGAGAAACTAAGTGTAATAGATCATTTTTTTACTTATGACTTTACGGCTCGTAGACATGGAGGACATTAGAGTGGGATGGTACTGGGGACAAGAAATGAAGAGAAATTCAGCCATGGCCTTTTGAAGGAAGCATTCAGGCATTCGCCTGGAGTGATTTGGGGAAACCATAAAAAACTTAAATCTGGATGCCAGGAAGGGGATTCGAGCCACCGTCATCCCGAATGAGAGGCCAGAGTGTTAACCACTCACACAGCACTCTAAGGGGTGTGTAATAAATCAATTGATGTTATTAATGACAACCTATCTCTAAAAGCAGATTCATCTTGCTTAGCAGGTGTTAAACATCCAGACATCCTCAATCGTTTGGCGTGTGGAGTGATGTCAGAAAGAATAGCTTCAAAGGTTCTTCATCTTTTAGGTGAACCTGGTAATATTTCATTTAAATCATCACTGGTAATATTTATATCCTGATATTGATAAAAACTCTCATATGTGTTTTGGTATATGATTCCAGTGGTGTCATGTAGTGTTTCTTTTTCACTTATTGTATCGACGAATCTGCCAAAATAATCAGATGCTACACCTGTGCACAATAATGCATTACGTGAAGTGGTAACAGATTAAATGGTAGCTTCAGCTTCCAACTCTTTCCGGGCGTTATAGCTGCAACAATGTCAAAATCTGTTTAAAATATATACAATTTTCCGACGATTTGTAAGAGTTTCTACCAAGTATTACGTGCTTAGACGGCAGAACAGCCCCATGAATAATACAAAAAAATAGTATCTGAGGCGAATAAATTTACCAGTTGCTCACAATTTATACCATGTCTTCAACGAATATCTTTACTTACAATTTAAAAGTTAAAAAAAAAAAAACTTTCAAATTTTCCAGGAATAGAATACTCACCATTAATTAAATATTTATTTTTGATACTTGAAATTGATTTCCGCAGGATTAATGATGGTTTGTGGATCAAATCATTCTCTTCAAGATTTGTAAAATCGGTCCCTTCAATTACTATGTATGTTCATGATAATTTTATGCTTGTTTTTTGTTTGAATTTTAATTGTCTTTTGGAAATGTTTCAATATCTTAGCTTCAAGGATATGATTAGTTTTATTAGTTGAATCTGGCGAAGACTGAGATTGGTGGGTGATCGGTTAACGCTCTGGCCTCGAATTCGGAAGATTGCCGGTTCGAATTCCCGTCCGGGCATCCAGATTACGGTATTCTATGGTTTCCCCAAATAACTCCAGGCGAATGCCGGGATGCTTCCTTCAAAAAGGCTATGGCCGAATTCCTTCCGGTTCCTTGTCCACAATCCCATCCGGCCTCTAATAACCTCGACGTCGACGAGGCTTCAAGCAATAAATAAAAATAAAAATAAAAAATAATCTGATGATGAATTTTGTTTTAATTCATTCTCCAAGTTAATAATGTAAATATCACAAATAGATGATAGTAATAAGTAACCATTTTTTGCATAACCTCAACGTCAATTAAAAATTTAAAAAACTATCTTAGCCCACAATCCGAAGGTTGGTTGGATCCTACTGAAGCAGGCATCCTAATCCATTGTGTCAGAGGTAGCAGAGCCAGTTCATTTCCTTCGGAACCAATAGTTTAACGTGGAATCCGAACCATGGAGCGGCCTGTCGTAGTTCATATAGTCAAGCCCCTCAAAAATCCCTGGGCCTACTCTGGAGCGGAGCAGAGTCTTAACCACTGAGTCACCAAACCGCATAATAATACAAAGTCATTATATTATTATTGTGGATATCTCTATTTACTTGTAATGAAGTACGTGTATAATATTCTGCAATCATTTTATTGGAAGTACTAGACAGTGAGGATTTCCCGATGGTTACAGAGTGTATAACAGAGATAGAGGAGCAATTGTTGGAGGGGTATTCCTACTAGTTAGCAAAGACTACTACAGTTCACTGGTGTTCAGAGATCAATAGCGTGGGGTCATCAACTTGGGGTAGAATTCTGGGATAGTAAAAACGAAAAAATCAGGGTGTTGGCTTCTTACCGCAATGGAAGAATGACAGATGAATATGAGGCTCTTGGGGAGAAATTAAATTCATACTCAGACTTCAGAGGTGAGATTAGAATGCTCAATATTGGTTGGGATTTAAGTTTACCAGGTGTAAACTGGGCGGGAAATAAGATTAATAACACAAGGGAAGAGAGATTTGCAAATACCCTAATAAGGGAAGGAGGACTTACACAAGTGGTAGAGCAGAACACTATGGGACAAAATATTTTGGATATATATCTAATAAAGCCCGATGAAACCTTGTGAGGTGTCAAGTAACCAAAGGAATAAGTCATCATGAAGCAGTTCTGATGGATTATAGGATTCAGTAAACCAGCAGCCAAAATTGAAGTGGGAAATAGGTACAATTATAAAAAGACACTAATTAATAATTTGATGAGATATTTCAGAGAACGTTTCAGCAAATGGGAGGAAAGCACAAATAGCGTCAAGCTGGGAGGAATTCAAGGAGATAATAATTAAGTGGGAAGAAAAATTCATTCCAAACAGAAAATAAAGAAAAGTAGAGAGCCAGGAGAGGAGGTTAAAGAAGTTGGTAAGAAGAGAAGAGAATAGAATTAAGAGACAGCGGGGTAGCAGGGAATATTTAAAACAACTAAACAAGGACTTAATAATAGCTAAGAAAGTTGCTAAAGATTTGTTTATCACGAGTATTGTCAGTGCAGGGGGACCATTGACTGATGCATCTAGAAATTTCTATGGCTATGTTAGAAAACTGAAGGGAAGGGAGGGAGTTGAGAAGCTTATTGATAAGGATGGAGAAGAAGTTACTGGTGATTTGAAAAAGCCAGAGATTTTAAATAACTGGTTTAGTGAGAGCATTAGGGACAATGAATCAGAAACGGGAGGGTTTAACTCGGAGAACGAGCTTAACAACACAATTAAAAATGAACAGACCAAACAATTTAAAATTCATCCTGAGGATATCATGAAGGAAATAGACGTCAATACGATCAGTGAAATCATATTGATTAAACGCAATGTTGCTGGGTCAAAACTCGTCATAGGCGCCTTCCACCGTCCACCCGATTCCGACATAGCTGTCGCCGAGGAGTTAAGAAATAATGTAAATAGTTAGTGTATCTAGCCTTTTTCAGGATCATGCAGTGATTCTAGGAGGTGACTTCAATCTGCCTTATATTGACTGGCGTAATTACGTTCACATTAAAGGTAGCAGGGATAAGGCCGCTTCTCGATTTGTTATCAGATAATCATCTCGAGCAGCTAGTTAATGATCCTACGCGGTGTCATAATGGTAGCGAAAACATTTTAGATTTGCTGGTTACCAACAGGCCAGAATTATTCACCGACATTTCAACGACCACAGGAATTAGCGATCACAAAGCGGTAATTCCGACTATCATATTAATGACCAAGTGATGATCCACCGTGGTACACATGCGAAGTCAAAAGATTACTCAAAAAACAAAGGAGGATACACACACGCTCAAGAAGGAAGGGGTGTCGCAGCGATTTAGAAACCTTAGCTGAGATAATAGGGCGTATTAAGAATGTGAAGCGCGAGGCCTTCAACGATTTTCATTCCAACTCTCGCTCTCTAAGAGTCTCACAGAAAACCCAAAGAAAGTTTGGTCGTATGTATGAAAAGTCAATTGTACCAACAGCAACATTCCAACACTAATTCGTGAAGTTTCTGAGGTTAATGATAGCCGCGATAAAGCTAACGTACTAAATACTGTATTCAAAAATTCATTTACTGATGAAAATAAGGATAGTATTCCCATTTTCCCACGCCGTGTCGAGTTGGTGATGGAATAATTACGAATAGATCTTGCAGGTATTAATAAGCTTTTGAGCTCCTGAATTGGGGGAAAGCACCTGGCCCGGATGGAATTCCAGTAAGAGTATTTTCTGAGTATGCGGCGGAAATCGGGCCATTACTGTCTGATATATTCAGTAAATCATAAGAAGAGCGAAAAGTATCTTAAGACTGGAAACTCGCGCAAGTAACTCCGATTTTCAAGAAAGGTGATGGAGGTGATAATAATTTTCTTACAACAAATAACACGGATTTCGGAAGAAAAAATCATGTGAAACCCAGCTGGCTCTATTTACACACGACTTAATGAAAGTTATTGATGCAGGTTCACAAGTGGATGCAATTGTTTTAGATTTTCTGGAAGCCTTTGACTGTGTGCCACACAACCGTCTTTTAACGACGCTTCGAGCTTATGGTATATCGGATCAGCTTTGTGAATGGATAAAGGATTTTCTAACTGGTCGGTTGCAGTATGTCGTTGTTGAAGGAGAAAGTTCTTTTAATCTAGATGCTACATCGGGTGTACCTCAAGGAAGTGTAATAGGACCACTTCTTTTCTTAATTTTTATAAACGATTTAGGAGACAAAGTAAAAAGCAGTTTTAGATTGTTTGCTGATGATGCGGTTATTTATAGGGAAGCAAGGAATTTGGCTGATTGCTTAGAAATTCAGCATGATTTGGATGTTATTTTGGCATGGTGCGCTGAGTGGTAACATACACTAAATTGTAAAAACTTCAAGATAATGAGCATAACAAACAAAAATAATCCAATTGTTCATAAATACGAGTTAAACTATTCAGTTATTGATATGGTCGATTCTATGAAATATTTGGGAGTAACAGTACAAAGGAACATGAAATGGGACATACACATTAATTCGTTAGTAGGTAGAGCAAATTCTAGGCTGCGATTCATAGGTCGAATATTGAAAAATTGTAATGAACAAACAAAGGAGATAGCGTACAAATCTCTTGTGCGTCCACATTTGGACTATTGTTGTGCCATTTGGGATCTGTTTCGTAAGGGATTGATCGAAAGTATAGAGAAAGTACAGAGAAGAGCCGCTCGATTCGTGACCGCTTGCTACAGTCCTTATAAAAGCGTCACAGAACTGATTAGTAGACTAGACTGGGAGTCTCTGGTAGATAGACGACGCACGTTTCGTTTCAACTAATTGGTAAGCATGTGTACTTCAACCTTCACATACGAGTGTAGTGAAATACTTCTTCCACCAACCTATTTGAGCCGGAATGACAGGAAAGATAAGATTAGAGAAATAAGGTGCCGCACTGATTTTTATATGAATTCTTTTTTCCCTCATACCAGTAGGGATTGGAATGCACAACAAAGAGATTAGCTTTGGTGCTGAGCACCCTCTGCCACTCACAATTTTGTGAATTGCAGAATATATATGTTGATGTAGATGAAGGAAATAAGAAAGCTGAAAAAAATGGGCTGGTGTAGATAATATTACTACAGATATCTTAAAGATAGCAGGATGTGACATTGTACCTTATACGGAAATATTATTTAAATTGAGTCTGGATATTTGCTGCTTACCACAGGACTGGAAAAGTGCGATAGTAGTGCTGGTACATAAAGGAGGGGTGAGAAATAGAGTCGAAAATTACAGGCCGATCAGTTTAACATCAGTGGTAGATAAATTAATGGAGAGATTGATATGCAAACACATCAGAAATATATGTGAGGAGCTTAAGTTGCTTTCAAGTGGCAACATGGTCTTTAGGCAAGGATATTCATGCGAATCTCAGTTGGTGGGATATATGGAAGAAATTTCGGATGAAATGGACAAGGGAGGCCAAATTGATAGTGTAGTACTAGATCTTTCAAAGGCTTTTGACAGAGTGGGTAATAAATTGGAAGTAAATAAGGTAAAAACTATTATGGTGGATGAGAAAGTGATTTATTGCGTAGAAGAATTTTAAATAGGTAGAAAACAGAAAGTTTGGTCATGAAACGCGGTATCAAAAGAAGTGGAGGTAAAAACGGGAGTTCCAGAGAGTAGCGTATTGGGACCATTTCTATTCTTTATTCTAATGAATAATTGTGTTGATTGTTTACTATCAGAAATTAGATTGTTTGCAGATGATATAATACTATATAAAAGGATCAAAACGGTAGAGGACTGTAAACAGCTACAGGGTGATCTGGACAAGATATCTAATTGGGTTGGTAAACATGGGATGAAGATCAGTGCAAAGAAGTGTCACGTTATTAGATACACAAATATAAACTAAAGGTTGATCAGGAAAGAATTACTTGTTGAAGACTTGAAATGCAAATATCTTGGCATTACATTTGATAATAATCTTAACTGGGAGGACACATTGGTCATGTAGTAGGGAAAGGTTTCAAAACTCTGCACTTGTTTGAGAGAGTGATGAGGGGATTTACGAGAGAAGTAAATTGGGTTACAAAACTTTGGTCAGACCTTGTTTGAATATGGTAGCGTAGTATGGGAAGCACATTTTGCGTATCAAATACAGGAGTAAGGTACAAAAATGGGCTGCTAGATTTGTTTCTGGAAATTACTGCAGAATGCAGTCAGCAGCAGATATGATAAAAGAGCTGGAATTGGATTCATTGAAAGATAGGAGGAGGGTGACGTGGGTCATGGGAGTGTACAAGTCGTATATTGGTGATGAGGCAAGCCGCAAGGAACGATATTGGTGTAACAATTATAAGTAATGCATGGAAGGGAAAAGATGACCATGACCACAAGCTGGCACTCGATTTCAGGCACAAGGGTGTAGGAAGATACTCTTTTTTGGGTAAGGGTGTCAGGGATTGGAATAAGTTACCAAGAGAAATGATGAATAATTTACCAAAAACGTGAAAGAATTTAAAGCTAAAATTTGCAGAGGGCAAATGTAGGAGTTTGCAGGAAAGGGGAAGGATGGGAGTGTAGGGAAATTTCCACCGGAACGTGCGCTCCATTGCAATTTAATTAAATAATAAAAATGTGTGCTAAATAATATGGTAAAAATACTTCCACTAGCAGATCTAATGTCACTGTTCTTTTTTAAAAATTCTGAATTCTTTAATTTTTTCATCAATGCAATATTTTAATAAAGCTTTTCATCCATTGACGATTGTAAAGTTTCCTCATTACTTTAACCTGTTTTCCGTCATTTTTACAAAAAACAAACAGTTCTTAATTTAACAGTTTTCTCTGTTGCGCTGCCTTTAAGCTCTGAGGTTTCATTAAAAGATTTAATGTCACTACTATTTAAATTACCATTATTAATAACTGAATTGATGGTTTCGAGGATGGGAGAACCATCATCCAAAGTAGTCTCATGAACAGGTATTCAAGCATCAGAGTGGGAAGAACTATTGCAGGTTGTACTATGAACATCAGTAATCGATGAGAGATTAGATACGCATAAATTACGAAATTAAGTCATCAAGGAGGTAAAAGAGCTATAACATTGTATATGGTATCCACTGGTAACATTCACACTGTCCGGTAACTTCACATGTTTATATTTTAGATTAAATTGGATTCCAGCATTTAAAATTTCCGCGTGCTTATTTAATTTTTCTTCACCAAAAATAATTATTTTAGCACTCTTACCAGAGCAAAGACACATTTTTTGTTTTCGTCACCCATCACGACAATAGTGCTGTTTCATTTTACAAAACACATAAAATTCATGTGGATGACGCCAGATTGAACGATAGCATATGCGGCTGCTTGTCTCTCATGACGCTCTTTGTTGCAGCTATTTCTCTCACGCAACCAACGAATTAATTGCCGCTCTCTTCTAACTCACGTACTCCCCCGTATGACTTAAATTGGTCAGGATCCAAGTTAAACAACCATATTTCTGTCTGCCAAATTTATACGAGGCGCGTCCAGAAGGTAAGTTCCGTTTGGTAATAAATGAAATTGTACACAGATACAGAAGAAATTTTTATTGCACAAAATTCTACAACTCTTAAATTACTTTTCCACATAACTGCCGAAATTTTTCAGGCATTTGTCATAGCGTGGCACCAGGTTTTGTATACCTACTTCATAGAAATCTGCCGCCTGTGTCTTCAACCAGTTGGAAACAGTTTCTTTCAGCTCGTCGTCATTGGTGAAGTGATGACCGCCAAGGAAAGACTTGAGATGTAAGAACATCAATCGCGTGAACCAGTTCTTCTGTAACCAAAGGTGGACGCCCACTTCGTTCTTCATCGCGCACATCGCCATTGAACTGTCGGACCCATCTTCTCACCATCGAATCACTCATCGCATTTGGTCCGTAAACATCGCAAATTTGCCTATAAATTTCACTTGGTTTCACTTTCCTCGCATTCAGAAACCGAATCACAGACCTGATTTCACAGGCGGCGGGATTTTCAATCAACGCCGACATTTCAAACAAGCACAACAAAGCGTATGTAACTGACAGCGATCTCCAAATGGCGCACGTTCTTCCCCTTGATACAAATCGTCTACAGCGCATGTGCGGAACTGCAATTGCAGCGCTGCAGCGGAGATAAATTGAAACGGAACTTACTTTCTGGACGCGCCTCGTATTATATTATTTGATCACAGAACTATAATATATTAAAATTTCAGCTATACTAAAATTGTTTGAAAATTATTTTTTTAATTACTAAACTTGCGTCATGCGCAATGTTAGCAACGACAAATTTGCCTAGCAACTATAAATTCGTATTAATAAAAAGACATATAAAAAAGTCAAATTTTTCTCGAAATCATTTCAAAATTCACAATTTTATCCCGCAGAGAAGGTATGCGCACTGGTAAAAGTAACCGCTCCCAGGTGCCAGACGTACCGCGTCTCTACCCAACTGTCTGTAATAAGAAAGGAATATCATAAAACTAACTGACCTAAAATTCTCTTTTTCACGACGTTGCTAGCTCTTGTACTATAACGAAATAATGAACAGTTTCTACTGAAGAAGGTGGTATGGTGGCTAAGTGGTTAAAGTCCTTCCCGGGGGGGGGGGGGGGGGGGCAAAATTTCTTAAGAGTTGATTATATGAGCTACGCCAGGTAGTTTCGTGTTTCGGATTCCGTACTAAACTGTAGGTCCCAGCCTCTGATACAAAGGCTTAGTTTGTCTTCTACGGGAGGCTCGAGCCAACCTTCGGGTTGTGGACTTAGGTATTGAAGAAAGTAAGGAAGGAAACAATTATGATTATTCTTTTACGGATGGATTTTATCGAATCCGCAATGCCATGATTCTTATTATTGCTTGCAATAGGCTATTTGACAATATTAAAAAAAGTATATTATAAATTGTACTCATTCTCACAGATTAATGCTTTAGGTAGCTAATTTTTCAATTTTGAAAAGAAAAGTGGATTATTTTTAATAAACGTCTGTAATCGCTGCGGCTGGGAATTGAGCGTGCCTATTATCCAAGTTTTCAACTATTTTTATTGTTTGTTGCTGGTCATTTCTTGTTATTAATGAAATTTCATTTTGAATAAAAAAATCGAGAACAATATGTTATATCCTATAGCGGAAAAATATTTAAAATAGACGCCTTATTTGTGGGTCTGGCTACAGAAAAAAACCCTGACTTTTATTTTACTTAGCTTAAAAATGTAACAGCTTCAATTTGAGACTCATTCACATTTAAATTGAAAGTTAGAGATTGATTCTTTTGCGTTAGCAAACCATACGTTGAAAAATTCTGTACGCGAAATTTGTACAGTCATGCTGAAAAAAAATATGAGCAAACAAATGAAAGTGTTTCTCGTAGTTAATAGACAGCTCTTTTAAATAAATATAGTACGGGATCGGTATAATGTGGCATAATGAACTAAAACTCAACATGAAATTCGCTCAGTAGTTTTTTTTTAATTAAAAATAATTTCGCTGTGTTTTAATGATGCTATTGTATCACGGAAAAATCATGCTTAAACTTACCTTAAGGCTGATCAAAAAAAAATAGCAACACACAAATCACTTCTAACACGCAGAAACACAGCGTAATCATCGACCAAGCTGCATG
Organism: Vandiemenella viatica; assembly: GCA_031002005.1. Lineage (NCBI taxonomy): Eukaryota > Metazoa > Arthropoda > Insecta > Orthoptera > Morabidae > Vandiemenella > Vandiemenella viatica. Next base: position 196,420,836 of record CM061921.1, read on the forward strand.
AAATGACGCGGCCGACTGGAGCGCTTGATCGGTGAATCACAGGAAACCCATTGTTCAAACTATTTTTTCTAATGCTAGGCGTGAATTCGTGGAAAATAAACCTTTGTTCCAAGTAATATGGTTTATCTACTTTGAATATAAACAACTATTTTACCTGCGTAGGCTATTATCAAAACTGACTTTGTTTTTCTAGATTTAGAAAATATCACACTGTGCGGCGTCCTCCCGGATGCAAGGCCAGAGCGTTAACCGGTCACTCACCACGCTCGGAACAATTGGATGTTGTGGACCATTTTTCTTAATTACAGATGAAAGATTTTTTGTCAATAAAACTGAATTTGTTTGTTTATTCATTTACCTACCTCGTTTCACTTCATCTCACACGAAGAAAGTGTGAAGTGTTTACTATTAACATGAAGAGAAGCAGTTAAAACGTAGTGTCCGGATAGCTGCGTGATAGAAGAGTGGTAATGGAATTCAGAACGTCCTACGTTCGAACCTTGGTTGGGATAATGTTTTTTGTTTACATTTTTTCCGCTTCTGTTTGCTGTTTTTTGGACTACCATGTTTTTATTCGAAGAATTCATAATAGTTGCTAATCGTCATGCAAGCGTTTGAAACAAATTGCTACCATACATGAAAAATTTTAATTTTTAAACTTACCAGAGAGAGAATATCATGCAAAAAAAAAAAAAAAAAAAAAAAAATATACAGGTGCACGGCGGTGAACAATGGAATTTATTTTAGAAGTGACATCACTTGTAGAAAGTTCATGCAAATCTTGCAACAGTTCCGGAACGCTTTGTGTCCTTGTCGTTGGAATTTTTACGTCACAATACAACTGTGGGTTACGTTCCTGACATAACTGCGTCTATTAGGCGGTATTTGCTTTTAATGTGCAAGTCATTTTCTTCTTTTCTTTTTTTTGGAGTGCAAGTAACGTCCAATTTCCTTTTTGAAGTCTTCTTTGGTTTTTTCAAATGGATGTAAATCGCTTGTTATCCAAAAAGTTGTGAAGCCTTCAGAAAAAAGAAAAGAAAAATTAAATTGATGTTTTGGTGGATTTTCGGGAAAAAATGATTATGCGATGCAACCAACAGCAACTAGTATCCAAAGAAAATGACAAAAGAAAACACATTGAACATATTCCGCAGCGAGGATCGAACCTTAGGACCCTAACCCTAATAATTGTCGCCTTAAACAACGTATTACATTTGACTCTACGAAACTGCGGTGTAAATGAGTTTCACGGAAAATCGCAATTGACTTTGTCGCAATATCAAATTGATGTTGTTACATTTTAAGCTCCACAGAATAAAACTCAGTGGTTGTTTCTATAGCTAGAGCCCCACAAATAAGACATCTACTTTCAATATTTTTCCGCTGTAGGCTTTTACAAATTGTTTTCGATTTTATATTCATAACGAACTTTCGTTAATAACAAGAAATAACCAGCAACAAACAATAAAAAATAGTTGAAAACATGGGTAATAGAAAACGCTCCATTCGCAGCGGCAGCGTTTACAGACGTGTAACGTCACGACTGTCGCTGCACGCGCCAGGCAGCAAATGAGTGTTTTGGCTGGCTTTTAAATTCTTTAAAGTTTAACTTTGAATTTTCCGCAAAATAATGCACTTTTGTCAAAAAATCTCTTCACTCGTTGAATAAGGTGTACCAATAAGCAATTTAAAACCATTTTAAAGAAGTAGTCAAATACCCTATTAAGAACTTGCTTAATGTTTCCAATGGGTTGTTAGAGCAATGGGGAGAGTGTAACGGTTGTCATGGTATAACGCATCTTTTCTATGATATTTGTATTTTTGGTTATGAAATGTGTAGTTAATGTGGCATAGATTGGGGACCGTGGCAGCATTCGAACCTGGTCCCAGTTCAGTGGGGTGCCGACCTAACACGCGCTGCCACAAGAAACCAGTTATTCTGTACGGAAGTGAAAAATTGAAATTATCGGAAAAAACATTAAAGAAAAGATTTTTCAGGGTGATGGCAGGATGTACTGAAGAAAATATGAAATTTAATAAAGAGGTAATTTGGAATATATATATATAAAAAAAAGATTATAGGAAAAATGGCGAAGGCATCTCAGTAAGATGAACAACAATAGATTCCTGAATATACTGTATTAATATAGCCCATTCAGAAGTGTACAACGACCCAGAACGAAGTGGAAGGCTCTAGAAAAACTAAAATCTCGCCTAACAGGCAAGAGCCCAAAACATGACAATGATGATAAATCTGGTATGGGGCTGTGTCTGTACACTGCAGATATTTTTCAATAAGTAAACCTTAATATCTGGAGATACCTGAATCTAAAACAAATTTTTAGAAAGTTGTTGTTTGTTCCAGCATCATACAGAATATTGAAGGAGCTGTGAAAGTTAGAAAGATGAGAAATGTCCAGTCTCGTTACATCACCTGGTGAAGAAGCATCAAACTTTTCAACTATACTTTACTATTACTTGAAAACTAATTATAGTGTTTTGATGGGATTTTCAAAAATTGATTGCTTAGAATTTGACTAAATTTCTGAAGTGTCAATGATCTTGCTAACCCACCTGCGCAGAAGGGGCAGAACATTAAGATCTAGTCAACCATCACCGAAGAAATGAATGTGCCGCTATTGTGACGTCAAACAAGTTTAGAGACACAAAACTTTAGTATCGCATCATGGCAGATATACATGAAATTAAGTGTCAGTGGTAATAACGCACGAATAAATTGGGGAATGGTAGTAATATAAATGTGGGATTGTGAATAAAATAACAGCCCGCCTAAATTGTGCCATCAGTATTGAGGATAGATAAGTTTAGTGCCTTGATTATAACATAACTTCGACAATTGTTACTGTCGAACATACGACATCCGTTAATTGATACTAAGCATAGATTATTCTAATACACTCACTAGTATAATTATACCCAACTTATTGTCACTGGTTCACCAACACATTACGAGCAATTTATATCATGGTGAGGTTTCATTAATTATTAATCTTCTGAAAATTGAAGAGTCTGAAGTATTATTTAGATATAGCTAAAAAAATTGTATTTCTCATGAAATGGATTATAGTTACTTAGTTTTAGCTCGCGTGCTCTACGCGAATAATTTTTACTACATTTCGCAATTAGTTTTTCATCCATCCTTTCTTTCTTAAATAATTTAATTGATTTTGAGAAACATATATCCTATTATATGGTATTAAAAATTATATGAAACCCTATCAATAGTTTTTGCGTGAATCGCGTTCAACGAAAAAGGCTCACTTTTCCACAGCACGTAAAAATGAAACATACACTATTTTAGCCATGAAATCATTAACGTTAAAAGATTTGCCGTCAGAATTCGACCAGTAGTTTTTACTTTAAACCATTTCATTCAAAATTGCAGGCAAATTAAAAAAATGTTTCTTACTCTACAGTTATTTAATTGTATCACAAACTAATTGTTTTTAAAATATATAGACTTTTCCTGCTTACAGCTTTATTATAAGTATTGTAGCATTAGCAGTCCAATGCAATTTAATATTCATAATCTTGTAAAACAACTGTCGCAGAGGAGTACGAGGCTCGTAGGGATTGCTAAATAGCCATTGTCAGAGCTATTTGTAACATGTCACGACTGGAAATAGGAGAAATTGGGGAGGGTTGGATTTACTGAAAATTATACAGGCATTTTTCCCTACACAATAATACCACAATCTCCTCTATCAGTTAAGTAGTTCTCATGCTGTAGCAATTGTTTTTGAATAGTATTTCGTTACACAACTTATTTCGACAGCACAACCTGCCTACAGAGTATAAAGACGTTCAGCAAATTCAACTCACCATTACCGTCTGCTTTAGCTACAAAATCATATTCGACCAATCAGAAGAACCGAGGAAAATCCTCAGACTGCGGCCTCCACCAGATCCAATCAGTGACGATTTTGAAGATAAGTGCGTTCAGCAGTGTGACACAGCGATGAACTTTCCCGATTCCAAGTCGAAGGAGCATACCAGTTTAAAAAATATCGAATTGTAGATGTAATGGGCAGTATGTAGGATTCACTAAATTCTCATAAATATAACTGCAAATAATGTGTGAGAAAATAAAGTTTCGTTTTCATAAGCATTCGTCGCTGTGTTGGTAGATGGGAGGAACGGATATGTAAGCTGATAAGCATACCGCGCTGGTAAGAATAGTACTCGAGAGCCAAGTCTCGCCACCGGCAAATTGTTGGATGCTGTCATTCGATTAAGCATTGCATTTTCTCCACAGATTTTGGAATCGTGTAGATTGGAAAAATTTACGTAAAGTAGCCTTTAGCATTTCACATCAATCCACTGATCCGATGGCTCACAAAATGACGTATTACATACAGGGTGTTACAAAAAGGTACGGCCAAACTTTCAGGAAACATTCCTCACACACAAACAAAGAAAATATGTTATGTGGACATTTGTCCGGAAACGCTTACTTTCCATGTTAGAGCTCATTTTATTACTCCTCTTCAAATAACATTAAACATGGAATGGAAACACACAGCAACAGAACGTACCAGCGTGACTTCAAACACTTTGTTACAGGAAATGTTCAAAATGTCCTCCGTTAGCGAGGATATATGCATCCACCCTCCGTCGCATGGAATCCCTGATGCGCTGATGCAGACAGTCACCATAGTAGCATCAACATACACCAGAAAATACATTGAAGAGTGACAGAATGAGCGTTGTGCAGACGCGGTGAAGTAGCGGCCTTATAAACAAAAAGGAGATACTTAACACAGACATCCAACAATTTAAAGTGTGTTGTTCGTATCAGTGAAAGTTGTACGCAATATGGGTATAGCAATTGATCTAAGCGCATTTGAACATGTGGAAATTGTTGGGGCCGACGAATAATGGTTGATTCCGTCTGAGAAGTCGTGCAGCCACTGGGATATTTATGTGCCGCCGTGTAAAAGGTGTACCGACAGTACGTCAATTTCAGTCAAACCATCAAACGCCGTGGTTGAGCAGGATTATCGTAGACTTACAGATGAGCCGCAGTGCAAACAGACAAAAAGAGAAAATGGCAATACCATCCACGACCTTCTTCTCACTATGAAAAACAGAAGCCATCATCCTACCTCTGCTAAACACACACCACAGAAAGATTAACAATGGTGAACGAATATTGCCACTGGACCCTAGAAATGAAGATAACTGTTACATGGACTGATTACTCGAGATTCAGGTTAGTTTTTTGAAATTTCTGGATGCACTTCTTGATCAAATATTCGTTAAATGTCGAAAATTATTCAGGGATCATGGATCAATATAGTTTCCCAACACTTCTAATGTCTTTTCGAGTACTTTGCCGAGACGAATCGCCCCTGTCATTAGGGCGAAAGATGGTGCTACGTGACACATGACAAGCATCTCTAATTTAATTGATCTACAATATATATCGTCATTGCTTCTGTTATTAACATACTCGAAAAATAATAGAGGCATTTATAATTGGTACTATTCGTAAAATTTTCTCAGATCAACTCTAAAACATTCAGCAACACGTTGTGAAATAAATCAGTTAGTTCCATATCAATTGAAATTGTAAGCCTTTTTTTTCAAGTTCTGGTAATTTAGTTTGTTCCATTACAACTAAAGATACAAGAGGGATATACGTCATAATTGTTTATGACATTGAACCACTAGTACTGATCGTTACAGTAATTTTTATACGTGTGTACAGGGTGTCCAGGGATGAAAGGATAATCCTGCAACCGCAGAAAGGACACATCACGTCCTAATATATGACAAAATTTTATTTTAGTAAAAGTCTCACCATCTTCGACATACTGATTTTTTTAATTTTTTTCGAAACATGTACCTTTGTTCAGTTTATTCCATGTCATTTCTACAAATTAAGACAGTTTGAACCATGTTTTTTTTTTTTTTTTAATTTACTCAAGGATGTTTGAGTTATCTAAAATTGTTCTTTTTTTTCTTAAAACGTTAAAAAAAATTACGCAGCTGAATAAAATAAAAACAGCTGATGAACACATTAATCGCAATGGTTACGCTCACCGAATAAATAGATCATGTATCAAAAGATTTAAGGCGTGCATAAAAGCAAATTGCCGCAATTTTGAACAATTTTTTTAATTAACGAAATAAAAAATATTACTTGCATTTACTCTGCCTATTATTTGTATGCGCACCATAACAAACAACTTTTTTAAAAATCATTATCATCATTTTTTTCTACATGTTTAAAACGCACAATGGTATCTTTAGTAGATTGAACTACCATAAAACAACCATTTTAAAAGAAGTATAAAATAATTATACCATTTAAAAGATTTAATAAGGGATTTTTTCAAAGTTTTAAGAAAAAAAGAACATTGTTTTAGATGACTCAAATACATATGAGTAAATAAAAAAAACAGGGTTCAAAAAGTCTTAATTTGTTGAAATGGCGTGGAATAAACTGAAAAAAGTCACATATTTCGAAAAAAAAAAAAATAAACAATATTTTGAAAATGGTGAGACTTTTACTAAAATAAAATTTTGCCATGTAGTAGGAAATGATGTTACCTATCTGCGGTTTCATTATTATATTATCCTTTCATTCCTGGACACCCTGTACAACCAGCAGGGAGTTGGTGACATTAAACTTGCTAATCTGAATTCAGATTAAGCCAATCAAAACTATTTCATTATATTACAGTTTTTCCATTATTGATCATGCTACCCTCAAATTATTCTTATAGTTGTCATGAAAATAATTTATATGATTATCACTTTTAAAACTTTCTGGACATCAAAACCTTCTTGGAATAGTAACTATAAATTTTTGTGATGCATCCATCTAGTGTGGTTAATCGATTTATATAATAAGCCCTTTTCTATGAGGGAATTTCAAAACGGCTATCTTCTGTCCCGAAAATCTTGCATTCTACTAACGACATTTCACTGAAACATTGGAAACAAAAGCTTTTTTAAAGAGATAAAAAGGGAAACAAGTGAAGAACACGTAAACATTGACTGACTACTATGATCATCCTTATTCCAGATATTAAGGTCGCATAAACTATACATAGGGTGTGAAAGTTTGGGAGAGACTATATTAGCATCTTCCAACAAATGTCAACCTCTCCTTTACCTAATGACTTGATTTGCACGGACGAGGCTCTGGCGACTGAATGATTCACGATATAAGGCAGTAGTTTCCATAGACCCCCTATTATAGCAATAATAATATTTGATAAAACTGTGATGGAGCGCCCGCTCCGGTGGCAATATCCCTATACACCCCCTCCTCCTTTCCTTTTCGAACCTTCCTTTGCCCTCTACTAATTTTTATATCAAATTCCTTCAGAGTTTCCAGTAAATTATTCAACACTTCTCTTTGCAATTTATTCCAGTCCCTTACACCCTCCCCACGTTGGATGCCATTGTGGTGGTACAGGAATAAATGAAGGGGGGGGGGTTATGAATTTATAATTATTTTGTTAATATTCAATGATTGGTTGCAAGAATCATTAGCCAGGTCACAAGTCTTCATATGGCTTCTACACCGCTAGGCATATTTAACTTTATCGTTAATATGTAAATCACTAGGATATCAATGCCTTAGCGTTACAATTGGCCGTTCTTATTCAAGCTAACTAACTTAAATATGCTACAACAATAATAGTAAATACTATAACATTAATACATGAAAATTACATGGGTCTCGGGCGCCGTTAAAATACAAAGAAATTAAAAGTAACTCGCGATATGCAAGGCTCTCATAAAGTTCAACAAATGTGGGCTAGCTCAGGGTCAAATTAGCATAAAGAACATAAATCTCTCTCTCTCTAAGGCGCTTACGGGTCGATCACAGTCTCAATAAGAACCCAATGAAGCAAGACCTGGCGTTTAACACTTTACCATAGCAGCAGCACTGATGTCCGTTGCATTCTCAGTTCCAGCGCAATAGACGATCACCAGACTGTGATCGTAGGCAAGTCGCTGTATAGCCCAGATCAACTGTTCTGGACCAGCGATAAGTACACTCGACTGTCTCAGACCGTGGCCCGGCGAGAAGTAAACTCGACTACTCTGGTCCGTGGCCAAGCAAGAAGTAAGATCGACTGTCCCAGACCGTGGTCTGGCAAGAAGTACCTTCCTCCTCTCCGGAAGGCGATGGCGTCATCCTCCCGCGTAGGAACATGGCGGGCAGAAAGAATACACCCTGCATTAACACTTGAAGACCCCTATCGATGATTTCATAGGCAGGTTGGAAATCACGTGATACAGTCCATCGTTCAGATTCGCGGCATTTTGCCAGCGTCCCCTCCGCGTCCATCCTTGGTGGCGGGGGCGGCTGACCTTCACATGTTTGCTGTGCGAACCGTTGGGGTGACTGACTGGCCTTGGCTGGCGACAGCGAGGCGGTCCATTGTGTCCGTCCACTGGGACTAACGGTTTCACTTCCGTCCCTAGCCTGAGATGTGCGATCCTTCGCTTAAACAAAATCTTACGCTCGCACATTTTTCGCCGAGTCCTCTCAAATGAAATACCCTTGCATATTTATTTAATCATATACAATTTTGGGCTGCCCGAGATCAATTTTAATTAATTTTAATCTGAATAAAAATAAAATTAAAAACAATTTAACAAAAATATAAATTGTAGCGTGGCGTGATAACGTCCCCTTACAATATACGGCCAACTACGGGAAAATGAAATTATAAAGAATAATTTCATTTTAAGACATTCTAACTCCCTTCCTCTGTAACCAATAATCGATATTTTATATATACAGGGACCCACAATGCTATGATTCTTGCCACAGATACTAAACTGAACGAATGTCCATGACCTTAGGTTGTTTTACAAATTGTGATTTCTTTCCTGTCTTTTCATATTAACTTATTAATTAAAGATTCTTATACTAAACAACACAAAACATAATAAACATGAAATGAAAAAAAAATTGACAAATACAAACTTAAGTACATGCGAATCAAATAATTTTTTACATAACTACCATGCAAGTTCTGCTCATGTCGGAGTCATGTTTATTTCTTGTGAAACTCCAAGAACTTAAGAAAAAAAAAGAAACCGCGGAAAACTGGAATAATTTGTAGCATTTTTTTTTTTTTTTTTTTTTAAAATAATCGTGCCATTCCTACTTAAGAATGCACCAACAGCATCGTTATAATTACCAAACAGAAAGAAAAAGGAACCGCCATTGACCTTTTATTAAAACATCTCCATTCAAATTATTACACTGAAGATTTTCTACTGAGGGCCTTATGATTTTTTTTGATTTTTTATTTTTTTTAAATACATGGTCCATATGCCATTCCTTACAACAATGATTTCCGAATATATGTCTCACGCAATATGCGTCATTTCGACAAGTTACAGAGCGTCAGGAAGTGCTTTCGATATAATCTTTTACGTCGTTTCTCGTTAATAAGTGCTACTTACAGATTATTTGCTGAATGGATTCACGCAAGGGAAATAACAAACGTACATCTACCCTTGGGTGAGGAACCTATGAAGGACTTTTATATCCTACTCCAGAAAGGTACATTTATACAACCAATGTGTCCTGGCCTTTATGTCAGTGACAACAACAAAATAATAAATAATTACTTCCGCATTCCATTCATAATTTCCGAATAGCATAACCCGAGAATACATTTCGGCGCATATATCATATCTCTTTAGTCTCCCGACACCATGTTATTGCCAAACAGACTTCATATTTTCAGTTATGGTTCGACAAATACTCATTCATTCAGCTGCAGCGGTAGTATGAATGGGACCCCAGCGTACAAGCAATGATCGTTCTTCTACCTGCGTCTGGCAGCTTTAGATAAGAATCTACTCGAAAATCTGGCCGCTCCGGTCCAGCCCTGAATAACGGTTTCGCAGTCCGCTAATGTGTTAGTTCAACAACACGCATTCTCCGCAACATTTCTTAAGAAACAAAATCTTACTTATCTACTTTATTACTAGTATTTAAAAAATAAATTATTTAAATATGTATATATATATAAAATTTACTAGGATCTGCATTCCTAACGGTATCATGCACTATGGTAGGCTTTGAGGCTCCGCGCATTGTAAGGGCCGTGGTTTGAGCTTCCGTCCGTGACAAGGTAGCAGTTTTTTGAAATGATCTGAGTTATTGTGAAAGGTCCCGTGTACAACCAAAAGAACTTCGAGATAAGTTTCTTCTCCACACTCGATTGGTGATTAGTCTTCACCAAGACCTTCTGCCCTACACTGAATGTCTGGGTTTGCTGCTTATCCTGTTGAATTTGTCTCTTGCTAGCCTTTTCGAGCAGAAATTCATATGCCTTCTTCACGTCACTTCTTCGGTCGCGCGGCACTCCTGAAGCTGGGTGCTTCATGATTCTCTCCGCTAGCGGTATACTCCTCCTATCAAATTGTAAATCCACCAGTCGGAACGACGTGGAGCAATTCACCGTCGTGTTAAAGTATTCCTCGATCTTTACAATATGCTTAACCCACGAGGAATGTTTCAGACCCACCATAGTCCGCATGTAAACGCTCAGTTGTCTCATAAATCGTTCCGCCATGTTTGTTTCCGGCGAGCGAATAGACGAAAAAATGACCTTTATCCCCGCTGCTTCCAATGCTTTCCTGCATTTGGGAATCGTGAAGCATGAACCATGATCCGACAATAAAGCCCGTGGATTTCCACAGAGAGGCACATATTTCTCTAGAATTATTTTTACAGAGCCTTGCGTGTTCAATCGTGCTACTGGGTACAGTTTCACGAATTTTGTGAAAGCGTCCAGAACTAAGAAAATGTGTTTAAATCCATACCTTCCGGTCGGTAGAGCACCATAGTGATCAACACATATTAATTGATTTGGCCCATCCGGAACTATGGGCGCATAGGGTCCCGCAGTCCTCATGTTCGCATGTTTTACCTTCTGGCACACATCACAAGTTCGAGTGTAATGGGCTATAGCTTTACGGAGCGCGCTGGTGTGGTATTCCTGCCTCAAGGTTTGATATAATCGTTCCGTGCCTGGGTGGCCGCATTGCAAATGATATATCTTTGCTACTTCCAAATTTAGCTTTTCTGGCAACCATATTTTCCAACGGAATTTCCGTCTTGTCTGCGGAAGCAGACATCGCTTTCCAGAGTGCACAAAATTGCTGTGTTTCGCACATGCGGTTCATCGCCGTATTTTCCTAGACGGAGGTAGTCACGGACCCTCTGTATATCCATTTGTTCCTTTTGAGCAGCGACAATAAGTTTCTTCAACTCTATGGATGTCGTGCCATCTGCCAGGGTAATGGCTGCGATGAGAATCTCATCTGGCCGTGCGTGTTTAAATTCATCTGAGTCACGTCCCTCAGGATGACGACTTAACCAGTCAGCCAGAACGTTCTCCGAGCCTTTGCAGTATTCGACATGAATATCGAACTGCTGAAGGAACATGGCCCAGCGAGCTATCCGGTTGCTAGTGAATTTTGCATTGCGTAAAAATGTGAGGGCTTGGTGATCAGTCCTCAAGTATGTTGTGTTTCCCCACAAGTACATTCTGAATTTCTGAACCGCGAAGTGGATTCCCAACATCTCCAATTCAGTAATGTAAAATTTAGTTTCCGCCAGCTTTAAGGTACGACTGGCTGTGGCTACTATTTTAAAATTCCCGATTTCATCCTGTTGTAATAGGCACGCAACCAAACCGTAGATACTGGCGTCTGTGTACAGGTAGTATGGTTTTTGGGGGTCGGGGTGAGTTAAACAGATTTCCTCTAGAAAGATACTTTTTATCGTCGAAAACGCTGTTTGCTGTGTAGTCCAGATCAACTGTTCTGGACCAGCGATAAGTACACTCGACTGTCTCAGACCGTGGCCCGGCGAGAAGTAAACTCGACTACTCTGGTCCGTGGCCCAGCAAGAAGTAAGATCGACTGTCCCAGACCGTGGTCTGGCAAGAAGTACCTTCCTCCTCTCCGGAAGGCGATGGCGTCCTCCTCCCGCGTAGGAACATGGCGGGCAGAAAGAATACACCCTGCATTAACACTTGAAGACCCCTATCGATGATTTCATAGGCAGGTTGGAAATCACGTGATACAGTCCACCGTTCAGATTCGCGGCATTTTGCCAGCGTCCCCTCCGCGTCCATCCTTGGTGGCGGGGGCGGCTGACCTTCACATGTTTGCTGTGCGAACCGTTGGGGTGACTGACTGGCCTTGGCTGGCGACAGCGAGGCGGTCCATTGTGTCCGTCCACTGGGACTAACGGTTTCACTTCCGTCCCTAGCCTGAGATGTGCGATCCTTCGCTTAAACAAAATCTTACGCTCGCACATTTTTCGCTGAGTCCTCTCAAATGAAATACCCTTGCATATTTATTTAATCATATACAATTTTGGGCTGTCCGAGATCAATTTTAATTAATTTTAATCTGAATAAAAATAAAATTAAAAACAATTTAACAAAAATAGAAATTGTAGCGTGGCGTGATAACGTCCCGTTACACCCTCTACTAATTTTTATATCAAATTCCTTCAGAGTTTCCAGTAAATTTTTCATCACTTCTCTTTGCAATTTATTCCAGTCCCTTACACCCTTTCCTACGAAAGAAAATTATCCTACACACTTATGTCTAAAATCAAGTGGCTTGTGGTCATGGCCAACCTTACCCTTCCAAGCACGTCTCTTAATTTTCCCAACAATATCTTTTAATGCTTCATCACCAGTATAGGCCTTGTACACTACCATGACTCTCTTCACCCTCCTTCTATCCTCCAATGAATCCAACTCCAGATCCTTTATCATATTAGTTACCGATTGTGTTCTGCGGTAATTTCCAAAGACAAATCTGGTAGACCTCCTCTGCACCCCCTCCAACTCCTGTATTTGATACCCAAAATGTGGATCCCAAACTAAACCACCATATTCCATCAGTGATCTGACCAAAGTTTTGTACCCCAATTCCCTTACTTCTCTAGTGCATCACTCTTTCCAACAGGTGAAAGAATTTGAACCCTTTTCCAATTACCTGACCAATATGACCAGCCCAGTTAAGTCAGTTATCAAATGTTATGCCAAGGTATTTACATTCCGAGTTTTCTATAAGTAGCTCCTTCCCCACTTTATAATCACAATCAATCTTTAGCTTATTATCTGTGTGCCTAATAAGCTGGCTCTTTTTTACAGTCATTTATCTTCATCCAATGTTGGCTCACCCAGCTATTTATCCTACCTATATCACCCTGCAGCTGTTTACAGTCTTATATTGTATTGATCTTACAAACAATCTAACTTCGGATTGTAAACCGTTAACACAATCATTCATTAGAATAACGAATAACAATACACTACCCTCCGGGACTCCCATGTTCACTCCTACTGATTTTGATACTGCATTTCCTACACTAATATTTAGCTTTCTACCTTTTAGGAATTCTTCTACCCAGCAAATCACCTTTTTATCAACTCCAATAGTTTTTACCTTATTTAGCACCATTTATGGCTCACTCTGTCAAAGGCCTTTGAAAGATCTAGTGCTACACTATTAACTTGACCTCCCTTGTCCATTTCATCAGAAATATGTTGCATATACCCAACTAACTGAGATTCCCATGAATATTGTAACAGCCCTAATACCTGAATTTTGAATAGCATTGTACTGTATGAAGTATTTGTAGTGAGCTAATGTTTGGTTGAAAGTGATTTGATATGTTTGTTTTGTAATTTCTTGTAAATCAGTGTATATAGACTTTGTTTTAGGTAAGAAAATTATTCAAAGGCCATTTAATATGTTTAAGAACCGAATGATGCAAGAGAATTTCTTAAATGTTTGTAATTCCATGTATTAATGTAAGTTACGATGTCTACAGGACAATTTTCTACCGTTTGAAAGGATTTCTGTAAATAATTTTGTATTTAAGTATCTATAATTACCATTTCTGATCATTTTGTAATGTTGTTAATTAATTTTGTATTAATTCCGATTGTTTTTAATATGTTAGATTGTTTGAGTGATTGTTAATGATCGAGAAATATCGGGCGGATGCCTTTGAAGAATTCTCGTAATTCGATAAAGACTATATAAACAGATCGCCTGGACAGAGACATTCATTCATTCATTCAGTTAGTAAGTCAGTTTAGTTGACAGTATTCAGTGTTACAGAGAGTTTCAATCATTCAGTTGAGTTGCGACTGTACATCTCTGTATTGTACCTATACTAGTGAATATCGCTGACTTGTTGTTTGGATCACAATAAAACAGACATCTTCAAACATAACCTGTTTGGTGGATTTTTTAATTAATTAATCAGTCAATTAAACCACCTAAAGAACCCTAACATGGCGACTGTTGACAGGACGAGAAGTTCTTAAACATCTGTGGGATGTTTATCTTCTAAAAAGAATCTGCAGAAAATTGCGACGAATTATCGGCGATAAGCGAACATAACCTGCGAGAAAATTTCGACCGGCCTACGACACGTAGAGGTTATACAGGCGACACGGATTTGACGGCAAGCGGATCTTCTTCGGCCTAAGGCGGAGATTTTCCAGTCGGGAATCGGCTGTAATCTTCGACGACGAGTAGGATTTTCTTCGGCCTCAAAATCGTCTTCCTACAGTGAATTGTGAAAAGTGTGGTTAAGTGTTTGAAGTCAGTGTGGTGTTTAATGGTTAAATAAGTGCTTCTAAGTGAAATTTAATGTGATACAAAATTGAGGAATAACTGTAAGTACTGCATTGAATATTCAAGTGATTTCTTTTGCATGTTATTGTGTGGCAGGTTGGACAGATTTTAATTTTTCTTAATTTTGTTTTTTATGTTGATTTTGCTAACTACTAAAAATGGCTGATAGTCAGAACCTGCAAGCTTTTCTAGAGTCTTTTGTAGCCAAATTTGATAGCAAATTTTCTGAATTTAGAAATGAGTTAAAGATTGATTATGATAGCAAATTTTCTGAATTCGATAGCAAATTTTCTGAATTTAAAAATGAGTTAAATCTCGATAGGAAATTCTCTGAAATGAATAGTAAGTTTGATAGTAAGTTTTCTGAAATTGATAATAAATTTGACAGTAAGTTTTCTGAAATTGATAATAAATTTGACAGTAAGTTTTCTGAGTTCAAAAAGGAATTGGATTTTGAGAACAAATTCTCTGAGTTGGCTGATTGTTTTGATAAGAAAATCTGTATGCAATTCAAGGTTTTAGTTCTAAATTTAAGGAGGATGTCAATAATTTAAATTCGAAACTGGAACAAGCTGTTGTAGAGTGTCAGGAGAATTTTGTAAAGGTTAACCAAATTTGTAGAGACACTAAAGATGCATGTGTTGATTTAATTAATGAAGTAGACTGCAAATATAGCAAGGAGATGAAGGGAGTCAGAGAAGAATGTAATATGATGAAGGAGGAATATGTGAGTTTGTTCGAAACCAGTGACAGTAAATCTGCTCAAAGGGTCAACGAGTTGAGACAAGAGGTGGGATTAAATATTAATACATTGGTGCAGCAGCAGAAACAGTTGGAGCAGGATTAGAAAGCAATGTAAATCAGTTAGAGAAAAGGGTTACTGGGTTGCAGCTACAGTTAAGTCAAGCTCCCACACTAGGTAACACAATTGTTAGTGCTGACATTAAGGAAGAATTTGAATTCTATGATGATAGTGGGAGGCTTCACCCTATTGAATTTATAGATAATTTTGAAAGATCAGACTATTTTAATTTGTTACCCGACAATAAGAAAATTGCACTTGTGGGTAAACATCTAAAGTCTTATGCTAGGACATGGGGTGATAGACAAGCTAGGGAAGTGACTGACTACAAGCTGTTTAAAGAAAACTTTTTGAAACATTTTTGGTCGACAAGCAGGCAGATTCAGGAAAAGAGGAGAGTTGATGACTGGTAAGGCCCTATAAACCTGGTAGGGAAACTCAACATGACTTTTTTCATAAATGTTGGATCCGTTGTAAGTATTTAGACCATCCTTATGGAGAGGAGGAATTCATTGATTTGATAGGAGCTAGGCTACCTCAGCAAACAAGAAATTTAATTGCCACTTTGGATGTAGTAAATGTGGATAGAGTTTCTGAATTGTTGAGACGCTTGGATGCCCAGGAGTCATTCAATGAACAACATTACCACCATCAACACCATAGGAGGGGCAGCAGGAGTCCCCCTAGAAGGGGTAATGGGTCAAGGGATGGTAGATCTAGGGGATGGGTTCGTGATAATTACACAAGGAGGAATGATAATGGGGAAGTGAGAGAACAGAACCCTCAATCTGAAAGGGAAAGGCAGCATGGGGGGCAGGCAAACTAAAGACCACCCCTGTGATGGGCCCCGCAGTGGTGGACAAGAAGGTGGGTCCAGGTACCAACTGCTATAGAGTTAATACCATTTTTATGAATAATCCCAGAGAAGATTTATTGGAAGAGGTGGAGGATAAGGATGAAGTTTTAGATAAAGTTCCCATAGTGCAAATTAATGCTTTTAATAAACAAATAGATGCTCTCATTGATACCGGGTCACAGGTTTCTTGCCTTGCTGAGGGATTATTTAATGAAATTGAAAGCACCCATCAAATTGAAGTGTTACCCGTTAGTAGTATGACTGTTATTACTGCTACTGGTTCTCGAAGTAAGAGAATTAGGCAGGAAATGTTGATGGAAGGGTGTATGGGGACTGTAAATGTAGAAATACCCATGTATGTAGTCCCTAAGTTGAATGTTAATTGCATTTTAGGCATGGATTGGCTTACAAAAGTAAAGGCTTTGGTAGACTGTGGAGAAGGTAACTTACGGATTAAATTAGACAGTGGGGAATACTGGGTTGATTTTGAGAAGACTGGTTGGAAAGGCATACAAGAAGTAGATCATGTGAGAGTTAAATATAAGGATGCTGGTGTAGCTAGAGTTTGTGACGAACTATTACAACAGATTTGTGTAAATGTGTTAAGGCAGAGTAGTGAGATTAATAGTCTGATTGAAGGTCAGGAGATAAGCGAAGGAAACGTTATTAATTACCCAAACAGTATGAAACTATTACCGTCAGACCAACAAGAAACGCTGAAATGTCTAATTGAAGAATATAGGGACGTATTTTCTGACAAACCAGGTCTGATCAAAAATTATGAGTGCAAGCTTACTGTAAAGTCTGAAGAGCCTTTCTTTATTAAGCCATATCCAATCCCTTTGACCAAAAGAGATGAAGTGAATAAGGAGATAAATCGAATGTTAGAGTGGGGGGTAATAGAGAGGTCAAGGAGTCCTTACAATAATCCCTTGGTTGTGGTAATAAAACCGGACAATTCTGTGCGACTAGTTCTTGATGCTCGCACATTAAACAAGCATTTAGTAACAGAACGGGATCATCCTCCACCTATCAGTGAGTTGTTGCACAGGTTTAAAGGTAAAAGATATATTTCGTCTATCGATCTGACTGCGTCCTATTGG
Organism: Vandiemenella viatica; assembly: GCA_031002005.1. NCBI lineage: Eukaryota > Metazoa > Arthropoda > Insecta > Orthoptera > Morabidae > Vandiemenella > Vandiemenella viatica. Next base: position 196,438,282 of record CM061921.1, read on the forward strand.
CAAGTCCCGCTTTCGGAAGAGTCCCGGAAATACACTGCCTTTCTATTTGATGGCCGTTGTTATAATTTTCGAGTGTTACCATTTGGGTTAAATATTTCAGTGGCCACCTTTATTCGTGCTTTGGATAGTGTGTTAGGAAAGGAATTGCTTGAACAAGTAGAGATATACGTAGACGATATTCTTATAATGTCAGAAACACTTGAGGAACATTGGGTGCTACTTAGAAAAGTTTTAGAAGCATTGAGAAAGGGGGGTATGACTATTAAGTTAAAGAAATGTACATTTTTGCAAAAAGAGGTTGAATTTTTGGGCCATCGTATTACACCACAGGGGATCTTGCCTAGTAATGATAAAATAAATGCCATTAAGAATTTTCCCCGACCTAGAGATAAGAAACAACTACAGAGTTTCTTTGGATTGTGTGAATACTATAGGAGATTTCTTCAGGGACAAGCCTTAAATAGTCCAGCCTTAAGAGATTTGGTTATAACAAGTGTCAGGTGGGTGTGGTCCTCAGAATGTGAAAGAGATTTTCAAAAAATCAAAGATGACTTATGTAATTCCAATATCCTCTATTATCCAGATTGGGATCTAGATTTTTGCCTTGCCGCAGATAGTTCTGACTACGGTTTAGGAGTACATGTCTTCCAGGAAGTGGAAATCAATGGAGAACCAGATTTTAGGACTATTGCCTTTGCCAGTAGAAAACTACAACCAGCTGAAACTAAATACACAATTACGGAAAGGGAGGCCTTATCTATTTTGTGGGGTTTGACTAAGTTTAGGTACCTACTGTTAGGTAGAAAAATTATTGTATATACAGACCATAAGGCTCTTTCATTTTTATTAGAATGTAAGTTAGTCCACAGTCGGTTAACCCGTTGGGCATTGGTTCTGCAGGAATATAATTTAGAGATTCGGTATAGACCTGCTAGTAAAATCAGGAGTTGCAGATGCTTTGTCACGTCTACCGTTAGGTCTAGATTCCGAAAAGCGATGTCTAGGACCACAGACTGAGGTTAGAATTGCTTATCTAAAAGGAGTACCGTATGAAACTGAGGTTAAGTATTCCTTGAGACAAATCAAAGAGGAACAGGACAAAGATGTAGCTATAGCAGAAGTAAAACTAATCTTGATAGCCCAGAAACACAGAGATAAGCTTCAGAAATATTATACTTTGCATGGGGGAGTATTGTTTAGAAGGACTAGTGAAGATGAAGATGGTTGGAAGTTATGGCTTCCAGAAAGTTTGGTTGAAAAAATTGTTTGGCATCACCATTATAGTTATGGGCATTATGGGCCATCCAAGTGTTACCGAGTGTTAAGGGAAGATACATATTTCTATAATATGAGAAGGAAGATTTCCAAGCTATTAAAATCTTGTCAAGTGTGCCAAAGATCTAAAGTAGATAGTGTTAAACGAGTGGGGGAAAATGCAAAATATCATCCCAAGTAGTGTATTGGAATTAGTTTCTGCTGATGTTCTTGGCCCCCTACCCATGTCTCGGGGAGGGGTGACCCAGGTTTTAGTTTTATTTGATGTTTTTTTCCAAATTCGTTAAACTTTACCCTGTAAAGAAGTCTACGGCTAAAATTTTGGTTAGAAAAGTGATTGATGAATATTGTCAAAAGGTAGGTAAACCTAAGAGGGTGCTTTCGGACAATGCCCCGCAATTCACTAGTAAAGTGTGGACAGAAAACTTGAAAAAGAAGGGATAGAGGTTATACATACTTCTGCTTATCATCCAGCAGGAAATCCCGTAGAACGCCTAATGAGGGAAATAGGACGTTGATTTAGGACATATTGTACAGACCAACACAGTAAGTGGGCATGTGAAGTAGAAAATTTTGAAAATGTAATTAACTCTATACCTAGAGATACAACTGAAATACCACCCATTGAGCTGATGTTTAAGAAAGAGTTTCAACTATGAGGAAAAGGTGGCTTTAGCTCTTAAAAATTTAAAGGAGAAGGCAACAAGGAGAAAGAAAAAGCATGATGAAGGTCAGAAGTGTATAGAATATAAAGTGGGTGATTTGGTGTTAGTAGAAGTTCATAGTAAGTCATCAGCTTTGCGACAAGAAACTCGTAAGTTTAACCGTTTGTTTGAAGGCCCTTTCAGGATAGAGTCTATACCAAGGAAAAACTCTTATGAGCTAATAGACCCTGAGAGTGGTAAATGTAAGGGTGTGTATAATGTTGAAGCCCTAAAACCCTTTTATGAACAGGTGGTCACTTATGAAGGGTGCCACTATATGTGTAAATATCTAATTTTGTAAATAAGTTTGTCAATTGATGCATGTAAATAGTTTGTGTGAGTACTTAAGTTCAGATGCAGATGTAATAATACTGAATGTTTAAGATGTAAACATTTCACTGTATAAAGCAATTTGTGACAGTTTTGTGTAGAAACTTTTAGGGGTTTTCATGATGTTGTGACTTTCTACATTGTGTTGACAAATTATCAGCTGTAAAATGTAAACAGACTGTTGTCATTAACAAGCAGATATCAAGTGTGTAATTTGGTGTGAAAATAATTGTGACTTAAGGTGATGACATTGAACGTTTGTTGTGTAAAAACAGTAACTGAAAAAATGATTGGATCTGAGAAAAGACAATTATTGTAAACCAAATCAGTGTCATGGACTATGTGCAGATGTTGTATGAAGAATCGTATTTGTTCATTGTAAAGTCATTATGGTTGATTGATTCTAACCTGTTTGTGTTGGCATTATGTGTACATTCAACCTGCTCAGATTCGTGACGGATTCAATCAATTTTAACTATGTAAAATTAAGTGAATCCTGGGGAGGGGTTGTAACAGCCCTAATACCTGAATTTTGAATAGCATTGTACTGTATGAAGTATTTGTAGTGAGCTAATGTTTGGTTGAAAGTGATTTGATATGTTTGTTTTGTAATTTCTTGTAAATCAGTGTATATAGACTTTGTTTTAGGTAAGAAAATTATTCAAAGGCCATTTAATATGTTTAAGAACCGAATGATGCAAGAGAATTTCTTAAATGTTTGTAATTCCATGTATTAATGTAAAGTTACGATGTCTACAGGACAATTTTCTACCGTTTGAAAGGATTTCTGTAAATGATTTTGTATTTAAGTATCTATAATTACCATTTCTGATCATTTTGTAATGTTGTTAATTAATTTTGTATTAATTCCGATTGTTTTTAATATGTTAGATTGTTTGAGTGATTGTTAATGATCGAGAAATATCGGGTGGATGCCTTTGAAGAATTCTCGTAATTCGATAAAGACTATATAAACAGATCGCCTGGACAGAGACATTCATTCATTCATTCAGTTAGTAAGTCAGTTTAGTTGACAGTATTCAGTGTTACAGAGAGTTTCAATCATTCAGTTGAGTTTGCGACTGTGCATCTCTGTATTGTACCTATACTAGTGAATATCGCTGACTTGTTGTTTGGATCACAATAAAACAGACATCTTCAAACATAACCTGTTTGGTGGATTTTTTAATTAATTAATCAGTAAATCAAACCACCAAAAGAAACCCTAACAATATCCTTGTCTAAAGCCAATGTTGTCGACTTGAAAAACCACTTACGCTACTCACACACACTTCTAATATGGTTGCATATTAATCTCTCCATTGATTTACCTACCGCTGATATCAAGCTGATTGGCCTATAGTTTTCAACCCTGTTTGTCACCCCTCCTTTATGGACCGGTACTACAATCGCACTTTTCCAGTCATCTGGTAAACAACAAGTATCCAGACTCAATTTAAATAATTTTTCAAGGTAAGGTACCTTGTCCCATTCTACTAACTTGAAGACTTCTGTAATAATATTATCAACGCCTGCTCCTTTACACTTTTTTAAACTCCTTAGTTACTTCTTGATATCTTCATATTTAATTACAAATTTTCTAATCTGCTCACCTCCAACTGAGCGGATAGGCTCGTTTTCTAATATAACCCCTGAATAATTGTCCATAATGGTCCTCACTAAACCAGTAACTTAATAACTCTGCCATTTTTAAATCCTCAGTAACTTCTTCTCAATTCCTATCTATAATTGTCTCAATACCCTCTCCTCCCCTCAGTTTCCTGATATAGCCTTAGAAATTTCTAGATGCATCAGTCAGAGTTACCCCTGCAACAATAATATTCTTTATAAATTCCATCCTTATCTAGTTTCTTTGACATTATTAATTCTTTGGTTAATTGTTTCATGACTTCCCTACTGCCTTGCTGTTCCTTAACTCTGTTATATTCTCGTCTCACTTGCCTCCCTGTTACAGTATGAAATTCTGTACTACTCGTTAGCCTCTGTTTTGGAAAAATACATTTACTCGCCCTTTTTTTTATAATTGTCCTTAAAATCTTCCCACTTTGTCTCCACTGATCTTGTGCCATTCTTCATTTAATAAAATTAACCCTGAAATATCTTATTAGTTCCAAGATTTTTGCCTTTTTACAATTGTATCTCTTTCCACATTCAGTTCTGGTCACTGGTTGATTGACTCACCTTATATCCGTCAGAGCTGCATTGTGATCACCTATTCCTTCAGTTACTTGACACCCGATTAGGTTATCATCCTGCTTTATTAGGAAAATATCCAACATGTTTGGGTCCCCTTGTTTTTTGTTCAACCAACTGTGTAAAGCCTCGTTCCCTTACTAAGGTATTTGCAAATCTTTGCTCCTTTGCCTTATTAATCTTATTTCCTACCCCAATGACCTGACCATGGACCACCAAGTGAAATAAGGTAATACAAAATTACTAACTGAATTTTGATGTCTTTAATTATAAGTGATGACATAAAAATAAAATACAAATTAAAATGATGACATTAAAAGTAGTAGTTATTGAAATTACCACTTTTGTTTTAAAACATAAAAATATAAAAAAGTAATATGAGATTATTCGTGTTCGTCTCTACATTTGTCAGTAACATTAATAATTCTCCACGAGCACTAATTTCCCGTCGGTTTTATTTCTTCTTGATGAGGCCCATAACTGCAGTGAATCCATGTTGTATTTAATAGGAAAACGGGCAAACAGCATCATATGTACAGTTACCGATTATACAGAATATAAATTGGTATCTTTTTTTGTAATCAGAATTTATTGTATCCTTTTCAAACATTGGTTTTCAACTCCCCATTTGTTGATAATTCAGTTAATTGCTCCTGTATTAATATGGATTCGATTCATTTGAGTTTGTGGGTCGAATTGCAAAAGGGTCTAACAACCAATTGGGATAACCAAGTGAAGAATGACTTCAAATCTTTAGCAGAGATCAGAATGCAGGGCTGTTAAGTGTTGACAAGCAGGCAAATCTTATTTTTGTTAGTCACCTCTTCCCATGTTTTGTTTGTGTACAAAATGTTGTCCAACATATGTAGACATGTTGCTTTTGATTAAATTTTGATTGATCATTTTCTACCTAGTAAATCGTTTCTTTAAATTTTAAAATTTAGTCCGTCTTATCAGATATGACATTTTTAATTAATTAAATTGAACTGAAATTAATTGTCTTTACTTTTCCTGATTTCCAACAGTGAATCAAAGTGTATATAGAACCGATCCATAAATACACTTTCAGATAACCAGTGAACCTCCGTTTTAAGTACTAAACGATTATAGTTTCCAAACAAAGCTGAGCAAATGCAGTTAAGGCATTATTTTCACTTTCATTAATTGCTCCAATGGAATTATCTAGTGAGCCATACAAACACTCGCTAAGATTTTTTGCGACTAAATGTTGTCCATGAGAGACACAATGTATAGATAATACATTCTGTAGAGCTTGTTTTAAGTATGCCAGAAAGTCATTGCTGGAGCACTGTCAGTAACAACGGAGAGGACAACAGTATAGCTTTTAATTCAAAAATCCGGACTTCTGTTACCTTGGAGTAAAATTATAACTAATGGCCGAATCAGAAATGATGTTGAAAGCAGAACAGCTATATGGAAATGAGCTGTCTTGAAAAAGAAAAATGGTTTTGTTTAAAGTATAGACTTTAAGAATATTAGAAAGAAGGAAAATTAAAGCAATTGAAATTTGGCGGTTTAGAGTGGTGTTGAAAATTAAGTCGACAGATAAGGTACGAAATAAATGTGTTTTGAATATGATGGGTGACGAATGAATTTTGTGGAAGAGTGTTACAGAAAGAAGATACATTTTAAAACATACGTTATTGGTTAATTTGTTCGTGGAGGGAACAGTCGAGGGTAAGAACCATAGAGATAGACGAAGATTTGAATATATAAAGCATATAACTCCGGAGGTTTAAGGGGTATGTTGAGAAGTGATCAAGCAGGAAGAGTTTCAGGATAACATCAAACTAATCCAGAGACTGATTACAAGAAATAAAAGAAACATCATATTCCGACAAGATCTACATGTCAATATTATAATAAATTTTCGTTATTATTTAATTAACTGCGGTGTATCATTAGTAGACAATTTATGCAAACACTTGCTGATTACAAATATTTTCACTTCCAGTGTTTGTTATCCCAGTCTCTGATTCCGATACTCAGAAATAAAAATACCCTACTCCTTTATGGCTGTAATCAAGAGCTTGTTTATAATCATGATCATTGTCGTCTCTTCTCTTTCCTTTTAATTTTTTGTTCGTTACAAAGTGTTATTTCCTTATATTTCAGTGCAAAATGCATTATTTTCTTTTAAGGGTTCGTTCCACGGGATAATGGACCAGATAGTATTTTTCGTGTTTTATTCTTCTCATATTCGTCGTTTAGCTGCTGTTGGCACTATTAATTATTTCTAAATGTCATGGTCGCCTAAGTATAATAAAAATGATAATCAGATACTTTAGACCAGGGGTGGCCAAACCCGCGACCCGCGGGTCGCATGCGGCCCGCTTTGAACATTTTTGAGGCCCACGAGATTCATCACACTTTTCAAAATATTTTTCATATTTCATTTTTGTGTTTATATATTTCTTTACAATGTGCGTTTAGTATTATTATTATATTATATATGTTTACATGTAAGAATAATAGTAAACACAATAATAATAACTCATTATGTTTCAATTTTCACTCCAAAAAGAGTATATAGTGGGTCTAAATCTAATATGGGGATATATTATTTTATGTGCGGCCCGCGGAGTAGTGATACAATTCCAAAGTGGCCCGCAAGATCATTTGGGTTGGCCACCCCTGCTTTAGACAGTCTTAAGCACTTTTAATGAATTGCCACCACAAAACCACATCAATTAAAAATCAAACTTCCTTGTTTTTACAAGCTTTCCTTAAAATGTTTGTAAAAAAAGGATTTGCATTTATAATTAATTTATGAACATTTCTTGTTTTCTGCAGAATCACTCAAAACCTTATGAATACCACCTTGTGGTGGCGATATAATTATGTGACTGTTATCTCCAGCTTCTATTAACCAACCAAACTCGGCAACCCACTTCTAGTTACTTGTTGCTACTGAAGCTCTATGCTGTTTCTCAGAGTAAACAAACTGGCCTTAATCAAGAACCCCAAATTCACCGATACTAATTGTATAAAATGTGTGCATAATATAATTGTAAGATATCGTATCTGTTATCCTACATCCCCCCTCCCGCAGTTCACAATACCATTTGATGCTATAGCAGTCACCAATGGCAACGGTAATAAACTAGAGGTAGAAAAATTAACTTATTTCTCTACCTACAATCCAATAACAAGAAAGTCACGGAAACGAGAAGGTTTCAAGTAAGGAGAGCTTGTATCTAAATACACTTATGTTTACTTGACAAACATTAAACAATATTCAAAACTTTACATTTACAATTCTTTAGAACTAAAACAAATGCATTGATGAGTTTTTCAGTTCAGTTCCAACGAGCAACAACTGCTTATCACTGCATATTGTCTGTAACTTAGATGGATACACCGAGTTACTATTCTTATCGCTTAATAATAATAATAATAAAACAGGATTACAATAAGTCCGTGCATTACACTTTGTAACATCTAAACACTTCAGTATAATCCATCCTATCATTATGTTCAATGATAGATTATATATATTACCACCTTTGCCCTACACCAGTGTCACACACTGTTGAGATCTCTAACCTTTCCATGCACCTTAAACTAACTCATTTGTTTCCTGTCGTAGAGCATCAAACCAGCCTACTTTCCTTTTCCCTACAAATGCTTATAACTAGAAGCAAACTCATCCTGTCACTAGAATCCAACTATTAAATATTTGTTTAAAGGGCTTTAGGGCAATGACATTGTACCTGTCTTTAATCTTTCCCCCTTTTGGGAAGGCGATTGTATAGGAATTACTGTTGTCCCTACCAATTACTTCATGCGGCCCATCATGTAAAAATTTAAATTTCCTAATCTCATTCTCTATTTCTGATGATTTCCAGTGTGTTTGAACAGGTACTAAATCCTTAAGGCCGCCACTCACGGACGAGCCAACAGGCCAAATGTCCTAGCGCCGATCCGAAACTCGTCGTGTGTGTGGGAGCTCTGACGGATTGGCGTGGCTCGGCAGGCCGTGCTGGATTTTCGGCCGCTCCAAAATCCACCGAGCCGTGGCAGGTAGCAAAGGGTCAGGTAGGCTATCCCCACCCCGACTGGAGTGGGATAACCCGTGCAAACGAAAAGTGGGTACTAATTTGCAGACACTTATAACTATAATTTCTCAGCTTTCCGACTTCACATCAGAATGAAATACACGCTATTTTAGTCGCGGGACCACGTGTTGAACATTAAACGAAACAATCAATATCTGACCATTATTTTTTTGCGAGAATCCTGTTCAGAATTTGCAAACAGACACAAATTAAAAAGAAAAATACAGTCAATTTCTTCTCCGTAGCGTGTTAATAGTAAATGAACTCATTTTTTAAAATATCTTATATCTACATCTACATATATACTCTGCAATTCACAAAACTGTGGGTGGCAGAGGGTGCTCAGCACCAAAGCTAATCTCTTTGTTGTGCATTCCAATCCCTAATGGTACGAGGGAAAAAATAATTCATATAAGAATCATTGCGGCACCTTATTTCTCTAATCTTATCTATCCTATCATTCCGGCTCAAATAGGTTGGTGGACGAAGTATTTCACTACACTCGTGAGTGAAAGTGGGAGTACGCATGTTTACCAATAAGTTTAAACGAAACGTGCGTCGTCTATCTACCAGAGACTCCCAGCCTAGTCTACTAATCAGTTCTGTGACGCTTTCATAAGGACTGTAGCAAGCGGTCACGAATCGATCGGCTCTTCTCTGTACTTTCTCTATACTTTCGATCAACCCCTTACGAAACGGATCCCAAATGGCACAACAATAGTCCAAATGTGGACGCACAAGAGATTTGTAAGCTATCTCCTTTGTTTGTTCATTACAATTTTTCAAGATTCGACCTATGAATCTATATACAGACTTTTCTGGTTATAGTTTTAACACCTCTGTAGATTACATTCAACAGTTAGTTTAGAATGAATTCATAGAACTCCATCTGTCCCTCGTTTCACCCTAATCCTTTCCTTTTTGTGCTCGGAGTTTTAAAAAATCAGTGTTAATAGCACGCCAAAAAAACAAAACAAAAATTATCAAATCTTGAAAACATGAAGTATGATCGAGGCTTTAAACAAAGATTACGAAATTTTTATCCCACACAGATAGGTTCAATATGGATGGGTTATATTGGCGTAAGGCAGTCACATGTTAAATTACATTAGATTAAATTGCAATGGAGTGCATGCTCCGGTGGCAGTTTCCCTAAACACCATCTTCCCCCTTTTCTGCATCCACCTATATTTACCCTTTACAAATTTTAACTTTAAATTCTTTCAACGTTTTTTGGAAAATTATTCATCATTTCTCTTGGTAACTTATTCTAATCCCGGGCACCCCTACCTAAAAAAAGAGAATCTTCCTACATCCTTGTGCCTGAAATCAAGTGCCAGCTTGTGGTCATGGTCATCTTTTCCCTTCCATGAACTAATTTTCACACCTACTGCAATATCTTTCCATGCCTCATCACCAATATACGCCTTGTACACTCCCATGACCCTCTTCACCCTCCGTCTGTCTTCCAGTGAGTCCTATTCCAGCTCTTTTATCATATCTGTTACTGATTGCGTTCTGCGATATTTTCCAGAAACAAATCTGGCAGCCCTTCCTTGCACCTCTCCAACTCCTGTATTTGACACTCAAAATGTGGGACTAAAAAATAGATACTGAAACCACATGTAGATAAATCAGTCCCACAATTTCTTGGTAAAAAATGTGAAGCAAGTCATACTTTCACTCGACTTCCAACAGGAGGAACTGAAAACCTGCTTTTTTTATCAGCAAAGTGATGTAAGTCAGACTTAAATCATTGTGTTTGTAAAGGCATGATCCGTGCTGACAGATTCCGCACTTCTACATAGGATTTCTAAAGAAATAATGGACTCTGAAGAAATAATTAAAGATACATTAGGAAAACTCATATTAAATAAGATTTAATTACAAATTCACTATTATAGATCATGCACAGTGGTGTAATTCGCTCAGTTTTTTTTAATAAACATTGGTTTAAGTAATATTTTTCAACAGTAAAATGTAACCATTGTACAAATTTTATTTGATTCAGGCCTCTGTATAAAGTTCGATTCCAGGTGACATCATTAGAATGATAAAAATACAACATTTATGTTCCAGAAATTATTACAATATCTTTTGCATTATATTAATTTCTAGAATATAAGGAAAAGTGACCTACACCATTGCGTTTTAACCCTTCCATATGTTTCTGAATATCCCGGGTTTTGTACTTTACATGTTCTTAATCATTTTTATTATTTAAGAAAACTCTTTTTAAGAATTCATGTAAGAGGCGTTTAACTTTTACCCTCTGTAAAATAAAATTACGTGCGAAAAAAAATTGTTTTAAATGACTGCTGATTTTTAAAAAAACTTTCCATAACCCAACGAAAAAAAGGCCTTTGGTTTGTGCGACCATTTAGGCAGCTCCAGTTTATATTGTACTAACTATTGTATCAGGCTTCTTTCGTGTAATTTTGGGATACATTTGAAAACAAAACAACACTAAAATAAATACAATCAGGCCCCAGGGCGGACTCGGACGGGTGACCCTTAAAATTCCAGGCCAGCGTGCTACCCCCTACACTGACAGAGTCGGACTGGCGAAAGTTGTAGGCACGCAGTGGCCTGCCTCTGCTCGGCTCGACTCTGTCGTGTGTGACCCCCTGGTTTGGACTGAGTCTAAATGGAATGGTGCGAAATGGCCTGCTCGTGTGTGGCGGCCTTAACACTGAGTATTAGTATCCTAAATTTTGTATGCAGGATGTGGTGGTAAGCGTCGCTTTACCTTTCTACAATTGAAAAAAAAAAAAAAACATTGTTTCTAAATTTCCAATTCACCTTTTCATGGTCATCATAAGCATTGAATCTTCTGAAGCTTTCATAACTTTTTATAAAACTGACCGGGTGAACACCCTCTTGACCTGTGAAATGTTCCACCTCAATCTTATCAGGGATGCTTAGTGATATTTCTTTAACTTCATAAATATCAACTCCCCATTTATTACATTTATCCATAAACTGGCTTACATCCTTTCAAGACTGAGTTAAGACTGAGTTAAGCTGTTCCGTATCTTTTATTCTACAATCCTGGTCATCCATTCTATTTAAGATCGCACACTCCATTTCTTTGATCCTAATTTGAGTTGTCCCTTCATTTTATGCTTACCGACCTGACATGTTTCCTTACAGTCTTCCATCTCATTAAACACCTTGTCAAACTTTTCTTTGTTCCTTTGCAATTCTGAATCTAATTGAATAAATTGCTTATTACATATCTTTATCCCCTCATTTAACATTGTATACTGTTTTTCAGTCTTCTCTACATACTTTCATAAATTTATTTGTAACATGTCATAAGATTCTTGCACATATGTTTCTAATCTAGATAGACGATCATCTAAAGACTAAATAGATGCTTTATTAGAAATTTCTAATGACTTAACAGAACACTTGATTTTTTCACTTAGTTGTGATTGTGTTGCTGTAAGCTGAGTTGTAAACTGTGTTGGTAGTTGTGCTGAAAATCGAAACAGATGTTTTCAATTGTATCTACGGTGACAAGTTCATGTTTGTGATGCCCAACAGAAACTTCTAAATCTGGAGCACTGATTTCTTGAGATACCACAGTACTTATCTCTATTGGTGAAAACAGGTAGACTGTAATTCTGGGGCTAATACCGAAAAATCACCATCTGTCACGTTTTCCCGACTTACAGAGTCCCTTTCAACAAAGATTTCGTCGCCCTCCATATTAAAAATAATAAAGTCACGTAACAATTTGCTAAGTATTATTCTACTATTGTTGTAGAAATGCTAATGTTCTGTTGTTAGCGCCGGACTACTAGAAACACACAAAAAAATTCTATCACACTTTGTGGACCATGTAAATTATATCTTTACTATCCCAAAGTTTACCTTACTCAATGTCTTTAGGATCAGATATACTGCAACAATAATTGATTGCGCAAAAACGAGGTCTTTTGAAACAAAGTGTTAAAAAGTCGCTTATCTTTCGTCGTCTTTCGTAGCCGGCTGGTTCACTTCATCGTCAGTCAACTGTTTGTTTTGTATGCGTCGAATGTTCTGGTGATATGGCTAGTTCACGCTTCGCCGCTCGTCGCACTGTATGTTCCCAAAGAGTATTCTTTTTCCTTTCTTGACCTTTGGCATCTGATAATAAACCAGTTTGTTAGTTTACGCTGAAAATACTTTTCTATAGCACTTAAGGTCACTTAAGATCACTGCACTGTCGCCATGTATTATTTTCCATGTTTTAACTTCTCGATAATTAAGTGAAGAGTTTCTGTAGCAACCTCTAACTACGAGTGGGTTGCCGAGTTTGGTTGGTTAATAGAAGCTGGAGATACCAGCCACCTAATTATATTGCCACCACAAGGTGATATTCATAAGGGTTTGAGTGTTTATGCAGAGAACAAGAAATACTCATAAATACATAAATTGATAATAAATTCAAATCCTGTTTTTTTTTTTTTTTTTTTTTTTTTTTACAGGTATTATAAGGAAAGCTTGTATAAACAAGGAACTCCGATTTTTAATTGATGTGGTTTTATGATGGCAATTAATTGAGAGTGCTTAAGAAAGCCTAAAGTATCCAATTCTCATTTTTATTATACTTAGGTGACCATGACATTTAAAAATAATTAATAGTGCCAACAGCAGCTAAACGAAGAATTCGAGAAGAATGAAACAGGGAAAATACTACATGGTCAGAACCGGAATCGTGTTTTCTATCATGTAATTGATCAGTTCGCGGAAATCTCCTTATCTGGCATGAAGAAGATAACGTGTGAGTCATTCCGTCACTGAGCTCTCTGATAAGCTTTTACTAACAAGCTCTATGCCAGATTTTTGGTTATGAAATACGTGATGATCAGTGTAATTCCTGATTATCATCGCAGAGAAGAAGAGTTTAATAATTTAGAAATCAGCAGAACGTTACATCACGCACTCGCATTAGGTGTCCACGCCCATTTTTTTTATGATTAACAAATATTTCGGTTAAATTATGCCTTCCTCCTCAATGGCCTCTCCGAATTTGAAGTGAGGAGAAAAATTAAAATGCATCAATTCATTATTTTTTTAACTGCTTTACGTCTCTCAACAGCGAGGTCTTTAGAGACGGGAAAGGATGGGGGCAAGAAATGGGAAGGAATTCGGCCATGGCCTTTTTAAGGAAGCATCCCGGCATTTGCCTGGAGTGATTTTGGAAACCATGGAAAACCCAAATCTGGATGCCTGGACGGGGATTCCAACCGCCGTCCTCCAGAATGCGAGGCCAGAACGCTAGCTGTTACACCACCACGCTCGGTCCAATTCATCTTCTTAGCACGATTACACCATTTCGGAATTTAGTAGGGAAAATATGGGAAAAGTTCGCGAAGACTAGGAATCTTTGGAGAGTGCCATATTTAATGGATTTTAATTGTTTTAAGCTGCGTCAATCCTTAAAACGAAATAAAAAGTTTTATGAAGCTTTATAACTAGATATTCCAAATAAATTTTAGCGAACTGCAAATTTTACTCTCTTTAACGATAGTTGGAATGCTGCACGATTAACAAACGTTGCTACTTAACGCAATGAGTACTCACTTTGTTTATAAAGCGTAGTGTTCTAGGTTTGGACCCAGGGGTATAAGCCTATAATATATATATATATATATATATTACTTTAAATAAAGTTGTTAAAAAACAAAAACCGAAATCGTTGGTACTATCCGTATAACGTTTGTAAATATGTGCGAATGGAGATTAACTATTAACAAGTCGGCATCAGACAGATGACCACAAATCATCAACTATATACAGCAGATCGGCATCAATTATTTGTAACGGTTCAGCATTAAAAATAATCCCTTAAATGAGAAATTACTTTTTAAGCTTTGTTTGGAAGTTTTAATAATTTACTAATTAACACGGAAGTTCGTTGGTTATCCGAAAGCGCATTTATGGATCGATTCTATGCACTCTTTGATTTGTTGTTGGAAACTCTAAAAAGTAAAGACAATTATTTTTGGCTCAATTAAAAAAATTACATAGCTTATTAGACGGACTAAATTGTCATGTTCAAAGAAACGAATTAAAAGGTACAAAGTAATCAATCAAAGTTAATAAAATCTATATCTGCTTTGCTGCACAACTTTTTGTGCTCTAACGAAATATTGGAAGAGGGGAATGACAAAAATAAGATTTGCCTGCTTGTCAGAAATTAACAACCCCTCATTCTGACCTCAGCTAAAAATTTGAAGCCATTCTTCACTTGGTTATCCCCGACTGGTTGTTAGACCCTTTTTGCAAGTCGACCCACATACTCAAAGGAATCCATATTAGTATAGGAGCAATTAACTGTATTATCCACAAATTGGGACTTGAAACGGATGTTTGAAAAAGGATACCACAAATTACAAAAAAGGATCTCAATTTTATATCCTGCATTATGGCTCACAGTACAAATCTGTCGTCTTTCAGTCTTCCTGTTAAGTAGAATGTGAATCTAGCGCATTTATGAGCATCAGCAAGAAGAAAAGTTAACGACAGTAAATTAAGTGCATCTGGAGACTTATGTATGTTACTGAAAAACATGAAAAATCTTACATCATCCCATCGGGTTAATCAATTACATTTTAAAAAAGTTTTTATAGTTTAAAACAAAAGTTATGCTTTAAATACGTAAATAGCTCTAGCAAAAAGAGCCTTCATGAAAAATAGAAATCTTTTAGTTTCAAACATTGATCTAGGAATTAGAAGGAACTTTTTAAAACTCTATGAGTGGATCACATCACTTTATGGTAGCGAAACATGGACTTTAGGAATACCAGGAAGAAAGAAAATTGAAGCATTTGAAATGTGGTGCTGAAAATTAAATGGACAGACAAAGTACGAAATGAACGAGTTTTGGAAATCATGGGTGAGGAAAGAAGTTTGTGGAGGAAGCTTACAGAAAGAAGAGACAGGCTGGTAGGTCATATTTTGAGACATGCTGGATTGTTTAATTTTCTGGTGGAGGGAACGGTCGAAGGTAAGAACTGTAGAGGAAGAGAGAGATTAGAATATATGAAACAGATAATTGAGAATGTGGGTTGTAAGGGGTATGTAGCGATGAAAAGGTTAGCACAAGATAGGAAAGGATTAGACTTTACTATTACATTACCATTTATCGTTTCAAACATCAAAATTAAATTAGTATTTTTCTATCACGCAATTATGTAGAGTTTTTACACTGGTGTTCATGGTCTTCAGCAACCGTCGTGACAGGTGCTGCCATTTCCGTTTATTTAATTTAAAGTGGTGAAGTTAGCTTTCATCCCCAAATATTTACTGTCTTCGCAGAGCAGCAGCTAATTAATTTCCAGCAACCGTCATGAAAAGTGCCGCCATTTATGGTTATTTAATTTAAAGGGGCGTAGTTAGCTTTTATCTCAGAATATTCACTGTCGTCGCAGAGCAGCTGTTAGTTGATTTAGCACCCGTTCTATCAACTGTCGCCATTTCTGTTTACTTAATTTAAAGTGTTGTTATAGCTTTTGTTTTATTTGCGTTATTCGAATAGCAGCAGCGTACATTAATCGTGATCACCTTTAGTTTTTTTCTGTTGGAAGATGTATAGAGCTAATTCGTTCTATTATTTATTAGTGTGGGTGGTTAACACTGTTTACTAGTACGGTCTATTAACTACTTAGTGCAGTATCCACCGTCTGGTCAAAGTTAATCTCCACAGTTAGGTTTTATTTAAGCCGTGAATGGAATGTAAGTACGAGTAATATAGCTCGTCAATTTTCGGATCATGCAATAATACTAGGAGGTGACTACAACTTTCCGCATATCGACTGGACTAATTACGTCCATGTTACTGTTGGTAGGGATAAAACATCCTGTGAAATTATTCTTGACCTTTTCTCAGATCTTCATATTGAGCAGCTCGTCACTGAACCAACGCGGTGCCACAACGATAACGAAAACATTTTAGATACTTTCGTTTTAAGTAGGCCTGAATTATTCATGGACATTTCTACCACCACGGGAATAATTGATCATAAAGCTGTAATTGCTACAGTAAAATTAACAGCCGCGCATAAAAAGAAAAAAGAAAGGTTCGTTTATAGGTTCGAAAAAGCTTCAAAGGAGTGTTTAATAACATTTTTGATGGATAATTACCTTACCTTTATAGAAGCAAGAGGTTCGGTTGAAGAGATGTGGCTTCATTCATGCGTATAGTCATGGGAACGTATGGACTTATATATACCGAAAAGGACAATCAGAGATGGGAACGATCCCCCTTGGAATACACGTGAAGTTAAAAGGTTACTTAAAAAGCAAAAGAAGATACATGCACGCTCAAGAAGGATGATGTATAGGAGTGATTTACAAAAGTTAGGTGAGACAAGAGGACGTGTTAAGAATGCGATGGGCGAGGCCTTTGATGACTTTCTCTGCAATTCACTTTCCAAGAGCCTCAAAGTAAACGCAAAGAAACTTTGGTCGTATGTAAAAAAACGTTAGTGGTAGTGAAAACAATATGCCAGTTCTACTACAAGACGATCGGGAAGCTGATGATAGCCGCGACAAGGCTACCGTAATTAACACCGAATTTAAAAATTCTTTCACTGATGAAAACATTCCCGCTTTTCAATGGCGACCCATATCTATAACATTTGTTTAAAGTGGAATTCTGGAACGTGTCATATGCTCTAACGTTATGAAGTTTCTAGATGAAAACGAGTTATTTACAGGAAACCAACATGGGTTTCGGAAGAACAGATCTTGTGAAACGTAACTGGCCCTATTTCCGCATGATGTAATGAAAGTTATCCATACAGGTTCACAATTTAATACAATTTTCTTGGATTTTCAGAAAGCTTTTGACTCTGTACCACACAATCGACTTATAGCGAAGATTCTAGCACACAGCATATTGGATCAGATTTGCGAATGGAATACGTGATTTTCTAACCGGTCGATCACAGTGTATGTCCTTGTTGACGGGGAAGCCTCTTCTAAGCTAGATGTTATTTCGGGCGTTCCTCAATAAAGTGTAATAGGTCCACTTCATTACTTAATTTTTATAATTTTTATCTTGGTGACAACGTTAAAGGCTGGTTGCGATTGTTTGCCGACGATGCAGTTTTTTTTTTTTTTTTTAAAATTTATTTTGATGACCTTCGGTCTATCGACCATACGGCCAGCTTCAAAATTTATATTATTTTAAACAAGTAAAGTAATAAAGTCATATTTCACAATGGATCATAAAATAAATCAGTAAAAACAATGTTTGTATAATTTTGGTATGGACAATAACATTCAATACAATAACACTCGACGTTTTATGTTAATCTCATAACAGCCAATGTACAATAAAGATCGTTATATTTAGTATAACTGTAAGTAAATTACATGATTTATGGAGGCCTTTTTTATTATTATTATTATTGTAAGTGCTTTCTTTATAAAGAGATATTAACACATAGTTCTCGTTGAAATTGTTCCCTATTTTCTTTGATTGAACGAGCGTTCCATTGTATAGTTTAATTTCTCCCATCTTGTTGTAGAATATTTGACAGAATTTCTAAAATTATTGTTGGGTTAAATGTATCCGCTGTTGGAGTTTTGATTTCTTGGATCAGAAGCATAATTAGATGAAATATTTTTTCTAACAAGGTTCCGTTTTTGATATAGTGTATCTCGGCAGGTTGGTTGAAGGCTTTTGGTTGTTGCACTGCATCAGGCTGTATGTTGCGGGCGATTTGAGAGCCCTCCCAGGGCAGGGTGCAGGTTTGAGGGGTTTCGATCAGATTGGCTAGGGTCGCGGGATGCTGGTTACTCGTGATAATTGGAGACATGGGACCATTGTATGTAAACAAATGTTGTCTTAGATTTGAAGATGATTTTTCTTTAGTAAAGCGATAGTTTTTATAGGACTTTGGTCCTTTTGACCAGACATATCTATTGATGAGGTTTTGTTCAATGTTTTGCTGAGCAGAGCTTGAAGATTCTGGCTGTATAGAGAGCATACTTTCTGTTGGGGGATGTAGAGATCGAGGAGGATCTGCAGCGGTATTTCCATAACTGTGTAGCAACGGGAGCTCAAGCACACTGGGTGTATTTACTACTGTTTGCATGGGTCCCCCACTGTGAGCTGATGGAGCCTGTGTGACTTGACGTGCCGCGTCTGCGGTCAGTAGTTGTTGTGGTGTTATGGTCAGATGCTGCGTCTGTAGTACTGGCTGTTGTGGTTGTGCCTGTAATAGAGGTGACATTGACTGTTGTGTTGGGTATAGAGTAGGCAGACAGTGATGTAGTCGTGCTGATAGAGGCGGAAATTCCGTTTTACTACTTAATTGTGGTGTAGAAGAGGCCACCTGAGCGTAGCCACGAAATTGTTGTTCTCTGCCAGGAAAAGTAGCGTTTGTTCTGAACGCGATGGCTTGTTTTGCTTCCCGGTGTTTGAGATATACTGGGCAATTCCTGTCTGTAGCATGATGTTGGCCACGACAGAGGGCGCAGCATATAGCTGAGAGATTATTACAGTTGACCGCCAAGTGGGGGCCAGCACATCTACTGCATCGTGGCTCACGCGATTTACATTGGCCTTGACGGTGGCCCAGCCGTAAACAAACAGCACACTGGATAACGGGGGAAATGTATGGTTCCACAGCACGTCGGGTTCCGAGTATCGTTACATGGGTCGGTAGGGTCTGAGATCGAAAGGATACCAAACATACTGGTATGGGTACTACAAGATCTTGGTTCGACTGACTCCTTTTGGTGAAGCGTTTAATACGCACCACTGGGACAGGGGAACTATTTCTTGTACAAGTTCTTCCTCACTCTGGGAGGTGTCCACATTCCTTATAATTCCCTGTTTGTGGATCAAGAAAGGAATGTATACTTCTAAGTTTTTTGTTTTAAAGATTTCTAGTCGTACTATTGAATTGGCGACACCTGCAGCGCTAGCTTCAATTCTAAGACGGTTTTTCCCCATGGAGGTGATGTTGATAATGTCCCTTTTTATAGTATTATTATGCTGGAATATTAATTTACCTATAGCCATTGGGTGTAAGTTTCCAACATTCCTATCCAGGCTCTCTACGAAAATATAGTACGGACCACTGTCTGTAGGGTTGTATCTATTGTCTTTGCTTCTGTAAGTTGGAGCTATCGAATCAGACTACGTGTGGTTAGGACTGGGTTGGTCTAGTGCCGTAGCTAGGGATAGATTAATCTCGATAGTCCTTGTTGTATCGAGCATATCTACTTCTTCCGTCTGTTCTGTTAGTTGTGGGACTACCTTGGTCTGTCCAATTTCTGGTCTCTGCACACATCTACGTTTCACTGGTTGGTTTGACTCACCCGTAATGGTAGGATTGTCGCCTCTCCGAGCCATGTGATGAATGGTTGCGCCTAGAGGTAAGTGCGGGTCCTGTTGTGGGACGCCTCCCGGCCCAGTTTCCATCTCCGGAAACTGCCTCTGTTGTTGATGCTGCTGTTGATGATGTTGTTGATGCTGTAACTGCTGCTGTTGTAGTTGCTGCTGTTGCTGCTGCTGATGCTGTTGCTGCTGTAACTGCTGCTGTTGAAGCTGCTGCTGATGTTGTTGCTGTAGATGTTGGAGTTGTTGATAGTGTTGCTGCTCTTCTTCTGAGGTGTGGGAGTTAAATAGCTGCTCGTTTGCTGATCTTACTGTTTGAGTATGTGGCATATCACTCGTGGTATAGATCACTGATTGTGAGACTGGAATTGGGATGTTTGTGTAGCACGTTTCTAAAGCCATCTTTATAGTCTGTCCCGTATCCGGCGGGTCAGCCATCATTTAGTTGTCCCAAGAAATATTTTAGTAGCATACTAATTATATCACTCGGAAGACTCAGACTGAATGTATTATAAAATAATATAAACACATTCGCGAACTCGATAACTTCCGAACGAGCTGATCGCGCACACGATGAGATAGCCGGATGCACAACCTTCCCGGTCGGCTGCTACGAGGATACTGGACGATGCAGTTATCAACAGGGAAGTAAGGTGCTTTGTCGATTGCTTAGAAATTAAGCTCAATTTGGATACTATTTCCGAATGGTGCAGCAAATGACAGCTTATACTTAACTGCAAAAAGTGCAAGGCAATGCAAATAAGTAATAAAAAGATCCCGTTTGCTCACGAGTACAAAGTTAAGAATTCAGTTGTTGACACGGTGGATATCCTGAAGTATCTAGGCGTAACAATACAAAGCAACATGAAATGGAACTTACACATAACTTCCGTCGTAGGCAAAGCTAATTCTAAACTACGATTCATAGGTCGTATTTTGAGAAGTTATAATGCTCATACAAAGGAAATAGCGTATAAAACATTAGTGCGTCCACATTAAGATTACTGTTGTGGAGTTTGGGATCCATATCGAAAGGGATTGATTTACGCGTTAGAGAAAGTACAGAGGAGAGCCGCTTGATTAGTGACTGATAGTTACAGGCCCTGCGAAAGTGTCACAGAATTGATTCATAGATTGAGCTTGGATTGTTTGGCGGACAGACGACGTCGTTTTATTTAGAATTTATTGGAGAATATGCGAAAATCTTTAATTTACGACTTTAATTTACCTCTTCCGCCAGCCTATTTAGGTCGCAATGACAGGATGAATAAGATTAAAGAAATAAGATGTCGTACTTATGCTTTTATGTATTCTTTCTTTCCTCGTTCTGTTCGGGATTGGAACGCACATAATTAGAATTGTTGCTTAGCACCCTCTGCCACCCACAATATTTGTGAATTTCAGAGTATGGGTGTAGATGTAGATTTAGATGGTCAGATTTTTGTTATAAAAAGGAAGCTACGTTTATAATAGGTTTTAAAGCGACTGCCTTATACCGGGAGTCATTCATAATTTAATACGAATCAGTGGTCATGGGGTTAGAGCCAGATTTTGACAATTTTCTTTTTCTTTATATATAAGTCCATAAGATTTTTAGGTTTAACGACCTTAGTTATAACTATTAGTATAATTATACCTTTCTATAACAAAACACAATTCCGAGGAATTGAATGTTGAATTATGTATCAGTAGTGATTTAACTAATATTAATTGGTAACCGACACAAGAAAATTCTTTAGGCATACATTTTAAAGAAATATACATTTTTTCTGAATAATTTTGGTTCTATATATTTTTCAAGTACAAATTCATGGAGATTTTAAAGTGGTGAGTGACAACAGATGTATAGATGGAAAGAAACGACTGCCTACTTAAAACCTTTAGAGTTACATATACATCAAAAGAACTGCGGTGGAGTTAGATATAATTTTCCAGGTACTACCATGCTCATATAAATACGAACGATCTGAATCTCACATAGCTACATTTTCTCCATGGTCTTAACCAACCAATTATACACATCTACGAAGTGAGTCCTATACCCTGTAGGTGGAACAGTCATACCACTGTCAAAAGTTGAGACACAACCTTCTCACAAAAAATGAGGTACTTTTCAGCATATTCGTTTAATAAACTGGAATAGTGATTATATTTCGACAGTAAAACCATTATGCAAGCATTTACAAGAAGTGGTAGGATACAAAAATAAAGTAAAGCAAAACAAAACATTGCGGGTATGTCTTCAACAAAGTAAAATATGTAGAAATTAATTATTTACATTGTAACACAATTTTTGAAAAAAAAAAGCACGTAATACATTTTTAAGTTTCTTCCAAAGTAAGATAGTCAGTCTGCTTTTATTCAGATCTTAAATCTGTTTTTATATATTTAAACAGTCGAAAAATGAGAAAAGGAATATTTAAATTACGATTTTTGGTGACTTGGGACAGCGTCAAAGAAGCAAGCGTCTATAAAAAAAACGGAAAGAATAGTTTTAGGGTTTATTTAAACATTACAAAATTGATTTGCCTTTACCAAAACTGAAAATACCTGCTCCAACAGCATTTTCCACCGTCTTCTCCCGCATCCCATTCACACTTGAAATTATGGAAAATCCTGCTCGACTTAATATTTCCAACACCTACAGATAAGAATATGAGAATCCAGTTACATACAGTTTCATACAGTTGTTTGCCAGCGTTTCATTAAAAATTGCTTGTTTGGAAAGTACGAAATTGGTTCACCTGCTATATGTTGATACAAAATTACCGTCATATCAGTTTCAGGCACCTTGGTCCATTGCACAAGTTAATTAAGTTTACTCGTTTGCCGTGGCGTAAATGTCAAGAAAAACTAATCAGCTAATATAATAGCATTTTTACCTGTTATAACAAGAATTTGTATTTTGAAGAAGATATACTATAAATACCACACAGATTTGCACTCACGTTCAGTAAATGTCATACATGTATGTATAAGTGTATGTTTTTCTCATTATGGTTGGATTATCTTCAAGAATCGCATATAGTTTCCTTATTTTTATGTTTCTTTCTTAAAAAAATAGTTAGATTTCCCTGTAATGATTTATATCTCGATGATAACTTTAGTACCCAATTTGAAAATCCACAGAACTAATTCTGTGAAACTACTAATCATTTTTATATAAATAATACATACTCTCAGAATGCACAGCTTCCATAAGCATATGTAAATGGAGACTGGTATGATTAATACACAGTTGATTCCCTAATGCATTCAGAAAATGTTTACAATTTGTCGCAGGAGGTTTAAATTGAAGAACTCAGTAAAATAAGAATTCTAATATCTGCTGGGTTCAAATAAATTGTATTGAAACAAGTTCTCACAATTTCTTTGGTCGTGGGTACTTTGGGATAAGCGTTGCCATTGCTGTTGAAGATTTTACAATTACAGTTGAAATTATATTTACCACCAATTTATAAAACCAGTGAGGTTACCGAGAAATTAAAACAAACTTCTTCACTGTTCTTTTAATATTGCTTTAACGAAAGCTGTTATAATTACCTTTTACGTCGATTTAAGGTGAAACTTATTGGGACCCAAACATTTGAAAAAAATTTAAGCTTCTTTTTAATGCTGAGGTGAAATAAATTTGAGAACTTTATTGATTTAGTCTGAAGAAGGAAGATTATCTCAGAGGTTTTATCCACCTATCACAAATCCTGTACTCCATTTACAGTTCTGTGGAAAGGCATAAACTATACACTGTTTAGTGTAATAGAGATGCATAATTAATTCTGAAATGGTGACTTCATTGAAACGTTTGAGGAAAAATAACTGGAATAAGAGTATTATAATTAACTCTGAAACTGTTTCTGCTGTCTCTTTCCACTACCTAAAATTGAATTCATTAATTTTTAAATTAATATATTTCCAGAGTG
The DNA here is from genome assembly GCA_031002005.1 of Vandiemenella viatica. NCBI lineage: Eukaryota > Metazoa > Arthropoda > Insecta > Orthoptera > Morabidae > Vandiemenella > Vandiemenella viatica. Next base: position 196,462,151 of record CM061921.1, read on the forward strand.
CTGGTTCTAATCGAAAGTTGATACCTATTTCCAATACGCAATAACATCATATTCTAATTCTGTTACATAACTCCTTATTTCGAAATCGTGGTACACATAAAGGGAATTTTTGTGACCTGTCTTCGTAAACAAGCAAAAAGGACAGTGTCCTCACACTAAAAACACTGGTATGTGGTAAGACCTCGAGTCCACGAGGCACCTCTGTATGTATCTCCTATGATCACATGTATACTCGTACTTCTGTGCTCGTTCGCTCCCTCAATGCAACGCTGAGTATTCATCGTTATTTCCTGCTGTAGAGCGTACAAATAACTTATAGGTTCCACAACTACGTGTGTCAACTTGCTTGTCGTAGTGTCCGATTAAGGAGGGGAAAACTTAGCGTCTCCATCTTTCTGCGAAACCTGTAATCGATGCTCAGTAAAAGTGCAATATGTTTGTGAGTTGTGTAATTTGTGAGAGGGAAAGTTTGCTTTCCGTCAGTTGGTGACTTTGGTAATGTTTTTACGCGTAATGTGCCGCTCTGCGTGTTGTGCGTATATTAATATGATAGAAAAATGACCGTGAAACCAGATCTGGACCATTCAAGCCTAATACTGGATTAACGTCCCCATCCGATGATCAAATTGTTATCAGCATTGTCGTATGCCCTGACTCCATACGAACTGTGTAAAGATTTGGGATTTAATTCTACCTTTACAGTACACAATATGAGCTTCCTGGTGGCTCAGTGGTTAAGGCGTCTGACTAGAGATGGAAAGGTCCCTGTTTTGGCCGGGATTTTCATAAGCTCTTAACCCAACCTTCACCTCAGACACCGCTTGCTGTGTTATGTGTAGTACGCCAGAACTCTTCCGTGGTTCAGATTCCACGCTAAACTGCAAGCCTCATACACCCAGTCGGATTTCCAGATTAGACTAGGCGGCTACGATAGGGTCGCAATGCGCAGCCGAAAAAGAAACCATGTCAGCAGGTCATTACAGCCACACGAATTTACTTTTTTTTAAAGGTGGGTTCCCACGGCACGTGGTTTTGGAGGCCGCGTTGCATCAGTACGCGCCACTGGCTAGCCCTCGCCGCCTCCCCACCACCTGGCCTAGTGTCATTTCAGCTACGCGCGGCTTTGACCCTTACCGACTGGGTGACGGACAGAGGCGCGCCATCCCTGCAAGCACAGGTGGGACCCTTCCCACGGTCCGCTCCTTGGTTGCTGCATCGGTCCGGCCCGCAAATGTGCGGGTCGTGGGAAGCCAGCTTTACCCTGCCGCCAGGTAGACCGGTGGCAGGGGATGGAGCTATCAAGTAGGTCGGTGTTTGATTTCTGATACAGATATCTTCTATTCAGTTACATATAGTTTCATGAAATCACACCGTTCGAGTGCTGGGATGGTTCCGTCAAAAAGCTATGGCCAAATTTCTTCCCGTTCGTTGTTCCCGTACGTCTCTCGCTGCTAATTATTTTTTTCGTAATTATAGAGTTTATGGCTATTGTTTTGAGTAATAAGTTCAGTTTACACTGATTTTAGTTATTTGTACCAATACATTAAAGTTTATGTTCAAATATTATCTAATATGTTATTTTCATTTGTAACATCGAAGACCTAATTGAAGCAAATGAAAAGGCAACTAATTTTTGGAAAGGAGATTCTGAGGTCATTTATCCTGGACACGAAAAGTAAAGTAAGTATTTTAAAATATTAGTTTTATAAATAGTTAATGCGTTCTAGTAAATGACTGGTCTCGGCTGGGATTTTCAAAGCCCGACCTTCACCTCTGGCCCAACTTACTGTTTAATATGAAGTACGCCAGAACGATTACATGGTTTGGATTCCACCTTAAGCTGTAGGTCTCACATACCCGGTAGGATTATATTTATCCGCGCGAGAGGCCCATATCGCGGCAAATCGAAAACTCTGGCACTTGACGTCTGAATAATGCTTGGTGATCATAAGGCCTACAAAGCCATAGGATTATTTGATTTATATATATATATATATATATATATATATATATATATATATATATATAAAGAGTTTCAACCTAAAGAATTCAGAATCGTTATAGCCTTTCTATTACCATAAATAATTACTGACGTCACAAGTGTTACAATCGTATTCTATAAATTCAAATTCAGAGCTTCACTTGCAAACCAAATACAGGACTGAAAAACTGAATGCTGTTCGGGATTGGTAACGATATGCAACGAAGTTTGGTAATAACCATTTTAAGCTCACGGTCCTGCCATCGAGCTACTGTATATTTTATTCCAACTCAGAATGACCATCAAAAATTTCTTTTGCAAGTTTGAAGTCTTAAAGGCATTCAATCAGAACATTGTAGGAGGAAAACTGAGGCATAAAATTGAAGTCAGTGCTGGAATGTCAGTGTGGCAAGATCAGTGCCAAATAAGGAAACCAGTATTAAACGCTTTGTAAACACTATCTTTCCGTCTACTACGATATTTGAGGATTACACTCTAACTGCGGAGAGTAATAGAGCCGATTTATAAAATTTTGTAATTATTAGCAGTGTTATTGCTCAGCGTGATAATTTCATTCCAACTAACTGATAATCTTTACTGAAAGACATACTTGAAAAAATGGGAAAACATTCATTCATATCCATATCGAAATTTCTTATTTTACCACATTTTATTGAGACAGCAAATTTCTGTAGTTTAGCAACCGATCACAGCTCTTTGCTCAAGTAGAATGTGAAATAGGATTCTTTTTTTTTTTTTTTTAATATTTCTATGAAAAGATTGAAATGTTACCTGCTTGGTTATTACCAAACCGATCAATTTTGCCCGTCATTTTTGGTTTAATATAATTTCATTAAACAACGGGATTAATATAACAATATCTCCCAGGTAAAAGGGGGCTTACATTCACTTTGTATTTGATAGCTGCTAAAATTTGAAAAAAGGGAGAGAGGGGCGAAAAGAAGAGAGCGAGAGAGAGAGAGAAAATGAAATCTGAATTGCATTTCTGATTTCAGAGATTGTTTTAAAACCCCCTCACTCATCACATCAACTCATTTCTGCACATATATTTCGATTTACGATTTTTAACTTTGTGTCAAGTAGATTTTTAAATAATTTTATGGATGTCATCATAGATCAAATACGAAAAGTATTGAAAAAAAGAGTCTAATGGCTGAGGGTAAATGCTATGGCTCCGCATTCGGGAGGACGCTGGTTTGAATCCCCATCTGGCTATCCAGATTTGGGTTTTCCTTCGTTTCCGCAAGTCATTCCGGGTGAATGGCAGGATTATTTCTTCGAAAATCCATGGTCCGATTTCCTTCCCGTTCCATGCCTCCTGTCCCTTCCCGCCTTTAATGACTTCGAAGTCGAAGAGGCGAAAGCCAAAGGCATAAAAAGAAGTTTCAAAAGTAATATTATTCAGTTTTTCTTCTCGTTGACGATGCGATTTCGACGTGGTTGAAACCTGATCAGGTTTATTTCAGTGTTACCATCGTGAAAGCTTTCATAGTTACGTGTGTAGTTTGTTAAAAAAAAAACAATCAGGGATGAGTCTTTCGTTAAGTATGTTATTCCGTGACGACAGGAGGTAAGAGTCGATGTTATATTTTACAAACAGGCCATTTGTAGGTTTGACTTGTTTAAAATAAATGAAAGAAATGGAATGCCTAGACTCGAACCGAGGATCGCGCGATTACAATACCAGATCGTTAACCACATCCCCACGGTGCTCGTATTAACAGCCAGCTCGTCCAGTGTGTAAACAACCCTATCCTGCAGCGGAAGTCAGATTCATTCAACTTGTCTTAGACAATTTTCCGACATAGTCTCTTTATAATCGTTTCTATAGTTTTGTAGAACTAAAAATTCCTTATCATTGAATATTTCAACCCACTGCTAGTCCCACTCACCTCATTATGTGTAGTATTATTGGAAGGAATTAGCCAAATCAATATATAAATAAATATCTTTATAGCTTTACGCTAATCATTTGGAATAAAATGTATCACTGAACCTCATTTTTGCCGCGCTTTATTGCAGTTTTCTTAATAACAACTTTAAAGATAAGTTTCACGATCGGAATTCTGGAAGAGTTAGCTGGAACCGAATTTCGTCGGATTGAGTAGTGGTCGGCCATATACGGCCAATTATTTCAGCCAGTTCCGGGACAGGAAAATGCGTTACCTGTCTCGGGATTGGTTAGTAGCCTTTTACTGAAATGTAGTGGAAGCTTGATGGACTACCCTGCCAATAAGAATCTTCAGTGGGCAGATTCTTCCTGTCCTGTGCTAACATCTTCAGTTCTGCATACCCCTTACAGCCCACGTCCTCAATTATCTGCTTCATATATTCTAATCTCTGTCTTCATCTACAGTTCTTACCTTCAACTGTTCCCTCCACTAACAAATTAAGCAATCCTGCATGTCTCAAAATATGACCTACGAGCCTGTCTCTTCTTTCTGTAAGCTTCTTCCACAAACTTCGTTTCTCACCAATCATTTCCAAAACTCGTTCATTTCTTACTTTGTCTGTCCACTTAGTTTTCAACATTCTTCTGTACCACCACATTTCAAATGCTTCCATTTTCTTTATTTCCGGTATTCCTAAAGTCCCTGTTTCGCTACCATAAAGTGCTGTGCTCCACACAAAGAGCTTTAAAAAGTTCTTTCTAATTCCTAGATCAATATTTGAAACTAAAAGGTTTCTCTTTTTCATGAAGGCTCTTTTTGTTAGTGCTATTCTGCTTTTAACATCATTCCTGCTTCGGCTATCGGTTGTAATTTTACTTCCCAAGTAACAGAATTCCCTTACTTCTCCTATTGCATCCGATCCTATTTTTATATTTAATCCACTAGTATTGGTATCATGTCTGCTACTTTTCATCACTTTTGTCTTGCTTTTGTTTTTATTCAGTCCAAAATCTTCCTTCAGTATTTTGTTCATGGCATTCAGTAACTTCTCAATATCCTCAGCCCTCTCTGGTAACAAGACAATGTCGTCAGCAAATCGTAGCATACAGATTTCTTCTCCCTGAAAACTTATGCCACATGGAAATTTTTCTTTGACTTTCTTCATTGCTTCTTCTACATACAAGTTGAATATTAACGGGGCTAGACTACAACCTTGTCTCACACCCTTTTTAACCGATGCATGTCTCGTGATTCTCTACTTTTATTACAGCCACTTGATTCTTATACAGCTTATAGAGTATTCTTCTATCTCGATACTTTAGACCTGACTTCTTTAAAATTTTGAACATTTTGTCCCACCTAACATTATCAAAAGCTTTTTCTAAATCAACAAATGCCATAAAAGTATCTTTGTTTTTCTTGATCCGCCCTTCAAGTATTAATCTTAAAGACAGAATTGCTTTCCTTGTACCGCGATTTTTCCTAACCTCAAACTGATCTTCACCTACTATCTCTTCTACTACCCTTTCCATCCTTCTCTATATTATTCTGATAAATAATTTTGAAGCATGTGTTGTTAGACTAATGGTGCGTTATTTCTCACATTTGACGGCTTGTGCTTTCTTTGGAAGTTTGAAGATGATATTTTTATTAAAATCAGTTGGAATGGCCTCTCTACCGTGGCAACTAATTGCTAAGATTGGGAATGCTATCACACTGATTGATCTACGCGACGAAAGCTAATGTCATTCTCCTAACTTCAAATACACTACACATTCATCTGAAAAGCGTGTACTCTGGTTTCATATTTTTTAACAATGACTTGGCAACTTAAAACCTTCTCTTGGTTTGATACTAAGAGATATCCTGAAGTACTTATTTGGAAGTTTTCCGCTATAAGCGTAACATAACACTTCATAAATTAAAGGTTTACTTCCCAAGTTTAAACCTTGTAAATGTAAAGGAAAGCAGTAATAGACAAACAAATCGGAGAATACCAAGGTGGGTTTGGAAGAGGACGATCCTGTATAGAACAGATTGTAAATCTGAAAACTGTAATACGAGACAGGGTTACAAAAGAACAAAAACTATGTTATAGTTTATATGAACTTCAAGAAAGCCTGTGACTCAGAAGATAGAATCTAATTGCTGGACGAACATTTTACAGGAATTTGGTGTTGATTCAAAATCGGTCAATATAATTATGCAGAACCTAACTGGAATATATTCAAAAGTGAAATTTATGGGAGAGATTTCAGATGAATTTAAAATAAAAATTGGTGTCAGGCAGGGAGATGGCTTTCCCCAGTTCTTTTCAACTGCGTATTGGAGTAGATAATAAGTGTATGGGAAGAAAAACTCAAGGAAAGGGGAATTCATCATGAGATAAGATTAGGTTCGAAGCACAAAGGGGTTGGGATAAAGTGTTTGGCCTTTGCTGATGACATAGCAGTATAGAAACCGCACTCGAACAAATCAACCTTCTGAAAGAAATAGCAGGAAAAGTTGGACTTCAGATCTCTTTAGAGAAGACCAATTTAGGGATCCACCCACAGTACTAAACACAGAACATGGAAAAATTAACGAGGTCGATAAATTTAAATATCTAGGTGAATTAATTCGATTAATGGGCTTGATAAGGAAGCAAACATATCAAGAGCAAGAAAACTAGGAATCTCTCAAGCAAAACTAAAATTAAACTCTACAACACATTAATTAAACCGAAAGGTCTGTATGCCTTAGAATGTTTGTTCTCTATGAAAAATGGAGAAAGACAAGGGATAGAGAAGAGGGAAAGGAAATCTTGGTAAAAATTTGGGGACCACTAAAAATTGAAAATGGTGAATTCAGACATCTGAGGAATAAAGCTCTATACAAAGAAGAAGAAATTGAAATGATGTCAGACATGATCAGAAAGAGCAGAATCAGTTTTTTTGTCACATAATGATAACAACTGACTTACAAAAATAATTTTCAACCATGTTTACAAGGCTAAGAAGGCAACCAGTGGATCCAAGCAGTAAAGAAAGATATGATTGAGATCGAAATAACAGAAGATTTAATACAAGACAGAGCAACTTTCAGTAGATTGATTCAAAATCTCAAGGGTTTCCAGGAAAAGGAGAAGAGGAAATGTAATAACATATGGACGGAAGAAAGAAGTGAAAGGATGAAGAATTATTGGAAGTCAAGAAAAGAAAGATCGAAATGCATGCACCGGATTACTTTCCGTGGTCCTTAGATGGCCGAAATCGAAGAGAAGAAGAAAATATAATTTATCTTTTTATTTGCGAAGCTACTGATGTGTAAATTCATTCTGAATTCACAGTGATACGTGAATCCATATATCTGTGAGTGAGTTATAGCGATATACTGGCAGTTTGTATTTTTTTGCAAATCAAGTAAATAAAAAAATTTAACGCACTCCATACAATTTTTTTGACAAAAAATTATATGAATCGTTTGTTACTGAGTTTTTCGAATCGGATAATAAATATGTTGTTACCAATCTTACCTGAAGATTTTCAAAATCTAAGATATACAAATAAGTTGTACGGAACATAGTTTTCTGTATGATATGCATATACAATTTGATTTTTTTTTTTTTTTTTTTTTTTGCTTATGGATTTACGCCTCGTCGACGTCGAGGTCATTAGAGGCGGATGGGAGTGGGGACAAGGAATGGGAAGGAATTCGGCAATGACCTTTAGAAGGAACCATCACGGCATTAGCCTGGAGTGATTTGGGAAAACCATGGAAAACCCAAATCCGGATGCCCGGACAGGGATTCGAACCAGCGTCCTCCCGAATTCTAAATTTAACCGCTCACCCACCAGCTCAGTATATAACATTGAAAAACAAAACTAAGAGCGAACTCTATTTAAAAATAACTTTGATTGGTTTTATTTATAAAAAAATATTTGTTTTTTTCTGAATCCAATTTGATACACAGTTAGTTGTTTGTTGGTATTGTAGATATTTATTCTTACTCAACTCATATCTAATTTATAAAAATTAATTTTTATTTATTTGTCTGTTGGATTTTTCGTCTTCTTTACGTTCCTGTACCATTACGATGAATGTTTGGTCAGTTATTGTTACACGCCTTTGAAGTTTTTGGCCAAAAAAAAAAAAAAAAAAAAAAAAGTATCCAGAAATACCCAACCCCTCACCACCTTCACATTCTTCAATTTTTTTCAAATATGCTTCATTTTTGTTCAATTTCGATCGAATTTTTCATACGTATAATATAAAACAAATGGAAAAATACTGCTTACTTGTGATTTAAAATTTAACCCCTCTTCCCCTTTACCCTCCCCCATTAATTTTTACTAATGTTTTTTTAATCCAAATACACGGTTTCATCCGATATTGCTGTAAAATTTAAAGCAAATAGAAAAATACTGTTTGCATTTGATTTAAGAAATACCAACCTCTCTTCTCCCTCCCTCCCCTCTATCCCTAATTTAGCTAACGTTGTTCCTACAAACCCACGGTTTTTATCCGATTTCGATAGTATTAAGTAAACGTATCCTTCTACACATTGCGGTCTGGTAGCTCAAGAGGTCCAGCCGTAGCGAGCAGTCGCATCACACATTTCCTGCTGTGTTGTGTGTTTAAGTGCCTACGGAGTAAATAAATGCAAAATCTACTGAAATTCAACAGTCAGGGAAGTAAATCAATTCGTTCAAAAATCGGCGCTGAAATTCTCCTTGGCGTATGGATATGAGCGTCCAAAGACAGTCTAAATCGATGAGTGGTTATATAGTGAAATTGGACTACGAGAAGGAAATGTGCACGGTATCCAGGTGGACTTCCTTGTTAATGCTTAAATGCGTCAAGTTACGAAATGAAGAAGAATGTTGCCGGCCTCGGTAGCGTAGGGGCTAGAGCGCTAGCTCCGCGTACTGAAGGTCGCCGGTTCGAGTCCGGCCGAGGGCATTGGTGTTTAGTGTTGTGTCTGTGAATGTCTTGTCCGTGTTGTAGTGTCTTTGTGTCAATACTTGATAGCAACAAATCACATTGAGCTGGCTGTATGGCCCAGTAGCCGAATGCGATTAATTTTTTTTTTTTTTTTAAAAAAAAAAAACCTCTCCGAATACCGGTGGAAACCAACGGAGAAATAAAATCTGTACACAGCAATAGCGAGGTAAGCAACGTTTCCATATCACATGCAGGTCTCAGAATGAGACATGTAAAAACACACATTGTGCCATTTGAAATCAGTACAGATATCATACTAAAAGGCTTGGATAAATCTGGTACAGTTATGAGCGAAACTTCTGATAAAACATATAGTAGCAGAAGATTTGTTGTAGATAGCGGAATTAGAATTGTGAAAATAGATCTGAAGTGCCACATACCATCCTATGTAAATATTGCCGGATTTGAAGCACTCACTATTTACGATGGGCAGCCACGTACGTGTGTTATATGCAACTCAAACGAACACCTCAAGGCTGAATGCAACAAAAACAGACCTCTATAGTTACCACCTGAGCGCTTGGCCCTGACACAGCTTGCATTGGAGAATCCTTAAGAGCATCATATGCTCTCCTGGCAAATAGTAAGTTCTCAATCAATAGAAATATAAATGATCAGCTTACTCTCAGCATGGAAACGGATTATCCCTCTAACAACAGAATGGAAACAGAGAATCCTTACAATGACAAGAACCGCCGAAGGAGAAGAAAAAAAAAAAGCTATACAACAGTACAAGGAAACATCAAACCTATTAAAATATGTTTACTGGAAATACCATCAACTGAGAAAAAAGAAATCATGAAAAATGTTAAACAACATCCTATGAGAATGCCATCATCTGCGAAAAAAGGAACTAATCCTACGAAAGAATGAAAACACACCCAACACCAAAAGATTGAGACTTGATAAGAATGTAGTAAATTCGATAACGGCGGAAAAACTGGCTGAAAAAACTAGAAGAGTTACCACCTTACAAATGGAGACAAATGCTGCTGAACCCCCCTCCGCTCCTCCAAATAAAACTCCAATAAGGAAGGCAATAACTATGAATAAAGACCAGCGAGATACTTGAAATGGTAAACGTCAGCGGGAACACCAAAATACTTTGGTCGAACGACTTACGTGAAAGAGGATAATTCAAACGAATGAGATGCATGATCAAGATTTTAAATGTTATTAAATAATCGCGAAAAAACTCAAATGTTTGTTCATCCTTGCGTGACAACATTTGAACTAAATGGCAGATGGTAGTGGAACAGCTCACACAGACTGTTTGTCTACCTTAAATTTAAATGGAATAATGAATCAAACTAAAACACAGTGCCTCAAAGAATACCTATGGGCGGCATCTGTAGATATAGCGCTCCTACAGGGAGTGGCCTGGGATGGTACACTCTTTGGCAAAAAAAACTGGCAATTGGTTTAAGACCCTAAAATCGCACATTCCGTCAGCATCGTACAGTATGTCTTCCGAGGAAACATAAGCGTCTCTCTTAGCTCCGCAAAAAATGTGCTATCTTATTGGCAGGTATTCAGTTCAGCGCCATCTGTAATTCATTTCCTTACGTCAATGCCTGGAACAAAACGGGGTGTAGGGGTTTTGGAGAGGCTATACTAGCATTTTCCAACCAAATGACAACCTCTTCTTCACGTGGTGCACCCTGTTTGCACGGACGAGGCTCTGGCGACTGAAAGATTCCTGGAATAAGGAGTCACTCACTGCTTTCCAACGGCCTCCGAAAGGAGGGCAGAAGAGTGGGGAGTGGTTCAGGGCACTCTCTTGCCCTTGGGGTTGGAAACAACCCATAAAGGCGGATCAATCAGAAATGATCAACGGCATGGGGATGCAGAAGGCAACGGGAAACCACTGCATTATAGACCCAAAGGGTATCCCGAGGACATGTAATCCTCTCAAACTACATATATCATGATGGCTTCTTCCTGGGTAAAATATTCCGGAGGTAAAATAGTCCCCCAATCGGATCTCCGGGTGGGGACTGCTCACGGAGTAGTCATCAGAATGGATAGAAACATTCTACGAGTCGGAGCGTGGAATGTTAGAGGTCTAAATAGGGCAGGTAGGTTAGAAAACTTAAAAAGGGAGATGGAACAACTTAAGTTAGATGTTGTTGGGATTAGTGAGATTAAATGGAAGGACCCACAGGATATCTGGTCTGAGGAACACAGGATAATTAGCACACAAGCTTTCAATGGAGTCACTGGTGTAGTAGGATTTGTAATGAACAAGAAAGTTGGGAAACGGGTGAGTTATTATGAACACTTTAGCGACAGGATTATTTTGATGAGGTTAGAAACTAAGCCCGTTCCAACAGTTTAGCGACAGGATTATTATGATGGGTTTAGAAACCAACGTCACAGGAAGATGACGAAGAAACAGAAAAGATATACCCTGAAATTGAAGAATTAATCCAATTTGTGAAAGGGGAGGAAAATCTACTAATCATGGGTGATTGGAATGCAATAGTGGGAGAAGGAAAAGAGGTGAATACTATAGGATGTTTTGGTCTACGAGAAAGAAATGAGCGAGGAAGCAGGTTGCTAGAATTTTGTGAAAGATATAAGCTAGTAGTGGCAAACACACTGTTTAAGAACCATGCAAAGAGAATATACACCTGGAAACGTCCTGGGGATACAGGCAGATATCAGTTAGATTATATCATGGTCAAACAGAGATTCAGGAATCAAGTTCTAGACTGTAAAGCGTACCCAGGAGCAGACATTGACTCTGACCATAATGTGATAATAATGAAGTGCAGGCTGAAATTTAAGCGAATAAGGAAGCAGTATAAACAGGACAGATTGGAAGTAAATAAACTGAAACAATCTATCCCAAGAGAAAAATTTGCAGAAATGGTAGACTTAGGTCTAAGAAGTAACTCTGAAAGGAGTTCAACTGAGGACGAATGGAATGCATTAAAGACCTAAATAATGAAAGCTGGTAAAGAAACATTAGGCTTTAGGGAACAAGCTGCCAGAAAACCTTGGATCACAGAAGAAATTTTGGAACTGATGGATCAGAGGAGAAGGTACAAAAATGCTCAGGATGAAGCAGGAAGAGAGAAGTTCAGGCAATTTAGAAATCAAATAAATAGGAAATGCAAAATAGCAACAGAAAAATGGCTACAACAAAAGTGTGAAGAAGTAAAAAAGGAAATGGTCGTAGGTAAAGTAGATGTTGCATAAAGTAAGATCAAACAGAATTTTGGAGAAATGAAGAATAGTGGTATGAACATTAAAGCTGCCGATGGGAAACCTCTTTTAAGCTCAGAAGATGGAGCTAACCGATGAAAAGAATACACTGAGAAACTGTATGTTGGGGACAACTGGAACAGTAGTGTAATGGAAAAGGAAGGCGATGTCGACATTGATGACTTAGGAGATCCTGTTTTGAGGACAGAATTTAATAAAGCTCTGAATGACTTGAAAGCAAATAAGGCAGTTGGAATTGATGAGATCCCTGCAGAACTTATTAAATCCGTAGGAGAAGAAAGAATCGAAAGATTATACCAGCTGATATCAAAAAGTTATGAAACTGCAGAAATTCCCACTGATTTTAATATATATATATCAATTACACACTTCCAAAGAAAGCGCAAGCTGACAAAATCAGTATGTTACGATTAGCTGATTACATTTTCTAGTTAGCAGAAAGTGCTGAGGATATTGAGAAGTTACTGAATGGCATGAATAAACTATTGCAGGAATATTTTGGACTGAATATGAATGAAAGCAAGACAAATGTGATGAAATGTTGCAGAAATGATACCAATACTAGTAGATTAAATATAAAAATAGGATCGGATGCAATAGGAGAAGTAGGTGAATTCTGTTACTTGGGAAGCAAAATTACAACCGATGGCCGAAGCAGGAATGATGTTAAAAGCAGAATAGCACTTATGAAAAGAGACTATGAAAAAGAGAAACCTTTTAGTTTAAAATAGTGATCTAGTATATAAAAAACTTTTTAAAACTCTATGTGTGGAGCAAAACATGGGCTTTAGGAATACCGGAAGAAAGAAAATCGAAGCATTTGAAATGTAGTGCTACAATAGAATGCTGAAAATTAAGTGGACTGACAAAGTAAGAAATGAACAAGTTTGGGAAATGATGGGTAAGGAAAGAAGTTTGTGGAAGAAGCTTACAGAAAGAAGAGATAAGCTGTTAGGTCATATTTTGAGACATGCTGGACTGGTTAATTTGCTGGTGGAGGGAACAGTCGAAGGTTAGGAAGGTAGAGATTAGAATATATGAGGCAGATAATAGAGGACGTGGGTTGTTAGGGGTATGTAGAGTGAAGAGGTTAGCACAGGATAGGAAGGGATCGAGGATTGCATCAAACCTGTCGAAAGACTGTCGACAGAAAAAAAAAATTAATAATAATAATAAGAATAATTATAATGATAATTATGTTTAATCATCACGAATTGTCATCAAAATCCCTGTTTTTAGTTTGTTGAAAAAAATCAGGCACATTTATAATAAGACACAATCTTTAAGTATTTAGAATATCAATTTATTTAATTTGTCTTAATCAGATACGAAATTTCTGATTCGAGTTTCTTCCTGTTTCTTTTTTTTTATATTCTAACAGACTTGTACTTTTAATATTACTAATTCTATCATAAGAAAGTCTTCTGTTTAATGATAGGCTTTCTAAAGTTTTTACTCTCTATAACCGAACATATGTTAAACCAATAAGAGTTTCTGGCTGTGGTTGGCTGTAAAATATTTCTAAATAGTGGGACTCTAGCAGACTTTGCCATGGCCGGCCAACACAGAAATAAATATTACTAATACTGGTAATTGGAGGTAAGAGGGGAACGATACAGAATAACATGTAATAATTTTATGAACATATAGTGATGATAATAGGTTTCATTGAGTCACTTTACCGACAGAAGTTAGTCCATATTTTAATCTGTGGCTTGGTGATCTTGGAAACCTAGTCCTTATCTTTGAAATGCAGACAGTATTGTCGAGGCGGATTCCGAGTGATTGCATTGTACAGTTAGAACTCCGGTTTTATCAAATATTTGGGGACTGCACGACTTTCATAACCTACTAGAAACTGGTACTAACCTGTTGAAATTTAGATTAACTTCCTTGATACAAGGTCTTCTTCACGTTTTGCGCTCTTGTTTAGTGGAAATGTTGCCAGAAATTAAATTAAAAATGCCGAAATATGAGAGTGACGTGCAGCTATTAGATGTCGCCAGCGCTGTAAAATCAATGACAATCTCTTGAAATGCTGGTGTAATCCTTTATTGTAATGTTTTCTTGCCGTTTCTGATTTTCTCGGTAGTAAAAAGTGGCACAAAATTGACAAATAGACAATATTTATCCGAATAGTAATACAGTGATCCCCGCCATCTTACATCGAAAGAAGCAGTAAGACCTAATCGATTGCTTCCGTTATAAACAGATACGCCATTTCCGTGATGAATGCCGCAGAACTAAATTTTCGGTTTTTTTGTATTTTTTTTGTCTCTCTTTGTCCGGCCGCATTTCAACCTAACCACGCCAAGCGTGGTGTGTGAACGGTTAACGTTCTGACCTCGCATTTGGTAGGACGCTGGTACGAATCACTGTCCGGGCATCCAGATTTTGGTTTTCCATACTTTCCCAAAACCACTCTAGGTAAATGCCGAGAAGCTTCCTTCTAAAGGCGATGGCAGAATTCCTTGCCGTTCCTTTTCAACCGTTCTTTCCCGTTTCTAATGACCTCGATGTCGACGAGGCATAAATCCATAAAAATTATCGACATAATCGCAACCTCTATAACAAACCGAAACTTTTTAAGGTTGATATGATCCTTATAACGATAATTTTTATGTCATTCTTGGGATGCTGGTAGCATTTCGCAATTGCGCAGCTTCTCATATTTCGGCATTTTAAATTTAATTTGTGGCGAATTTTACTCAAAACAAGAGCTCAAAACGAGAAGAGGACATTATATCGAAGCAGTTAATCCAAACTTCAGCAGGTTACTGCCAATTTCAAGTGTGTTCCGAAAGTCATGCAGTCCCCAAATGTTTTATGGTTCTTGTATTTAGCTTCATTAAACTACCGACCTGCATGAATTTTTGGTTTGTTTGAGTTATGTGGAAACATATTTATCCCGTTAAACAGTTCTCAAAATCTCCATATAATATGTTCTTTAATTTTGATTGTCATTAAACTTTGTATAGTTAATCATTAAAATTATATAGTTATTTCGATAACTGATTAAGGGAGGCAGCAAGATTTCTTTGTATAATTACAAAACCGCTGCATCTACTTTTACACAACTCACAGATTTATTTACAAAGAACATTCAGCAATCATAGATCATTATTAATATTAAACAAATTGTTATCTCTCTTTCTGGAGCATGAATTCAGTTTCTCTCAATAGTTCAGTAGTTGCAACGTTATTTTCGATTAAAGTTTAAAGCGTACCGGTTAGCCTTTCTTTTATTCTTTAATTTTGATTGAACTTTTCATAGTTAGTAATTAAAACTATATAGTTATTTAAATAGCTGATAAAGGGATGGAGCGGGAATTATTTGTATACTTACAAAACCACTGCATCTATATTTACTCAAGTCACAGATTTATTTACAAACAACATTCAACAACCATAAATAATCTTTAACAGAAAAAATTAAAATAATATCTCACTTTCAAGAGAATAAGTTCTCAGGAAGACATCGAACTCACAAACTACACTTTTGGTGAACAATTTATTTGCTTATCCTACCGTTATCGTTGCGGTGGTAAGTTGTTGCATTAGGATCTTCTCTGATATTTATTACGTATGCACTTGATGGTGGAATATAATCGTCACACTATAATTGCAAACAATGCCAATAGCGTCTTCAAACTGCGTACCTCGCCATGGACACACTTGGAAGCAAGAAAAGCAGAACCACATTAACACACCTCCAATAAGCCGCGCTATACTCTCGACAATGGCTGTCTCAAACAATGTGATGCGATCACGTGACGTGGTCACGTGATGCGGTCACCTCTGATTTCTATCAGCATTCACGAAAAAAAAAATAAAAATCATTGTAATTTATTTGTTTTTTTGCAAAAATAATGATTGATGGCACATTTAGAATTGACTTTGAATTAGTATGTTCAATTTCACTTATGGAGGTGCAGCCTCTTTAAGCCAAACGTGCTATATATTACAATTTAACTCTACGTACTTTTGCTGTAGTTCCTTCCAGGATGAACGATCTTGAGCAACTCTCTTCCAGTTTACGCCTGTAAGTATGTCTCTGTCCCAACGATATGGGGGTCTTCCTATTGCTTTTTTCAGGTTCCTTGGCATCCAATCCAGTACTGCCGTAGTCCATCTGTCATCTCTTTTGTGAGCAATACGACCAGCCCATTGCCATTTTTGGGTCATAACTCTTTTTAAAATGTCTGTCACTTTGGTTATTGAACGAATGTGCACGGCCCTTTACCTGTCTCTTCTAGTAAACCCTAGCATTGCTCTTTTCATACTACGTTGGACAGCTCTCAGTTTTTGCTTCGCGTGACTGTTTAGCGCCCAAGTCTGGCAGGCATATGTGAGGACCGGTAATACACATTGTTCAAATAACTGTTTTTTAAGATGTACTGGCATGTTTGATTTAAGCACTAAGGAATTTCTTCCGTATGCTCTCCAGCTCAGCTTTATGCGTCTGTAGATATCAGGCTTTGAGTCTCCATTCATGTTGATCAGTTGATGAAGATAGATGTACTGTTCTACGGACTCAATACCAGCTTCTTTCGCGTCTGCCTTGTCATTGTCTTTTTCTGTCCATTTGTTTGCATGATTTTGCTTTTGACACTTTCATTTTAAGGCCCACTTCGCTGAAAACTGCCTCTAGTTCATTTATCAGTTCTTTCAGCCCTTCCAGACTGTTTGAGAATAAAACTGTATCATCAGCGAATCTTAAGTTGTTGAGACATCTTCCATTTATTCTCAACCCTCTGTTTTGCCATTGGATTTTTGACATGCGGTTATTGATGACCTTCGTAAACACTTTGTAAATGATAGGAAGGAGGCTGATGGGGCGGTAGTTCTTAATATTGTAACGACTGTATTTTTTGTGTATCAATACAATCATTGCTTTGTTCTAGCTGGATTGAATATTTTTATCATCTAGGCATTGTGAAAATACCTTAGCTAGGTGTCTGTAGGTTTATTTCCCAGTCAGTTGGAGTACGTCAGTTGATAGGCCATCATAACCACTAGCCGATCCTTTTTTTTTCATGCACTGCCCTCTAACTTCAGATGGGAGGATTTCAGGATTTGGGCTTGATGTCATTAAAGGATTTTCATCTTGCTTGCTGTACAAGGTCTGATAGAAGTTCCTGATATGGTCCAATACTGCCATATTGTTTGTAATACGTTCGTTACCATCGTCTAAAGCTATTATTTGCTTCCTTCCTATCATTAATGTTAGCTTTGCTTTCTTATAGCTTTTCTTGTTTTCTTTAACTTATCTAACCTTCTCGATGTCAGCTGTTATTTCTTTTCTAATGGTCTTGCACAGTTCAGCATATTCAATTAGGTTTTTTTCAGGTTTTACTTCCATTTTTCTTCGTTTATTCAGGAAGGATTTTTTGTCATTGCTAATTTTACTTTATTTGTTAGTTTTAACAGTGCCTGCAATTTCTATGGCTGATGTGTTAATAGTTGATGCTAAATTTCCATTTGCTGTGGTAGCTAGTATGCGTTGAAAAATGTCTTTCTTTTCAGTGAGATTGATTATATTTACTGATGTTTTATTGGTTCCTTTTATCAGCTTCCTCCTTTCCTGTTTTATGCAGATTCTAAGTTTCGCTCGGACCAGCCTGTGATCGCTTCCGGTGTTGAATTGATACAGAACAGTGACGTCTTGAACAAAATGACCGCTATTGGACAGAATGTAGTGTATTTCATTTTTAGTTTCATGATCTGGACTTCTCCATTTTCACTTTCGACTTTGATGTTTTAAAAAAAATGTGTTCATGACGTGCATTTTTGTGTGCTCTGCAAATTGCACAAGCCGTTCCTCTCTGTCATTCCTTGTTTGTATTCCGAACTTATCGACCATAGTGTCTACTTGTTTCTTAATGCCTACAATTGCATTGAAGTCTCCCATGATAATTTGAAAGTTGCAGTCATTGCCTCTGTTGTGCAATTTCGTGACATCTTCGTAGAAATACTCTACTTCATCGTCTAAGTGCAAGGATCTTCGAGCATATACCTGCAGTACTTGTATTTTGTAGCGATTTGATAATTGTAACACTACTCTTGATGCTAGATCTGAAATGCCTTTTATTACTTTAACTTTATTTTTCACACTACGGTTTATCGGGAAGCCCACTCCAAGGGAGTTTCCATAATGGTGCAGGGTGTGGCCTGATTTAAGTCTGATACATTCTTTCTCTGGACGTCTAACCTCACTGAGGCCCACTAAACTCCACTTGATTTTTTATTTCAATTATATTAATCAATAATTTCGTGGATGCCATAAAACAAAATCTATTTTCTGGTTTTCAGAGGATCAACGAAATAATTCAACGATAGGTACTAGTTTATACTTAAAAAATTCCTTTCTATCCTTGGCAAATAATCGTTTCCGTGATATTGCAGAATAAAACATAGAAGACTGAGTAGTTACAGAATAAACAAAAAAAGGCTATTTACCTTATTTCATCGATGTGTGCATCCTCTCCGCTGTTTTAACTTCTCAATTCGTGTATGATGTAATTTAGTGATCTACCGTACAGTCAACACAAGGATAACATAACAAACCACACGTGTCTTATGCTAGACTCGAACCGTCTACTCCCGGAATAACCCCAACGCTAGCCACCATGCTTCCGGGTTAACAGTGGCATCCGCGCCGCCTATAGCACCAGAGGTTGATACCTTACAAAGACGGCAAACAACTCTTAAACATATGTTGGTCAGACCAGCATTACTTTTCCTTGTTCCCAATTTCCTATGTACGATTCCTCTGAACTTTAAGTCTTACAAGTAATAGTTACCAAATACAAAAACAATTGTTTTACAATAATAAACTAAATTAGTATCAGCTTGTAAATTTTACGCACAAGTGTAGTCTGTTTTTGTGTTGTGGGTTACCAGATGACTAGTAACAATTTTATCCCTTACAGCATAGAGAATTCTTTACGGACTATTGTCGGAAGAGTTCACCTTAGTATGAACAGTAGTATGGGTTGATAAGTTCGTCTAAAATAATAGTTTTAAGTCTCAAAAAACGTATAAATTGCGAAAGGAACCAATGATTTCACACATGGCTGCTAAAAAATGCGGAGGTTGTTATCTACCAAATGTTCTCAGTGCAGTCCTTGGGTAATTACTGTCTGATTTTTTGGTAAGTACAGCCAACTAGTGTTTCACCCGTTATTTGATTTAACACCAGTGCCAGAGAATATCGTTATCGCCAAAAATCAATAATGGATTTTCGTTTTTTATTTACTTGTGAAACACCACTAAACAACAAAGTTGACTTTGCGCTATGCGAAATTGTGTCTTCAGCTACAAAACACGCATTTTAAAAAAAATTGTTCTAGAAGGAATGTTTAGTGCGCTTTAAGCAACTTTTGATGTTAATGGTAGGTGGAAATAAGTTTCTTGACGCTATAACACTGTCCAGACCCCACTGACGACATCTCATGTCACCGACAACAGTAATTTAGTTATACATTTTTCCGCATTTCAGCCTTTGTATGTTCCTAAAATAAATTTGAAAGCAGTACTAATAGATCAGTATGTAAGGGCAAGCAATTTGAAGAGTTCAAAGCAAAATTAATTTACTTCAGAAACCTACAGTTATTTGTCAACTCGCTGAGATAAAACTGTCCTTACCCAGAAACGTAATATGTATCAAACATTGATGTTATTTTATGTGATAGATGATCGGTATAACGTTTTCTTCTCTCTTGACCCGAGCGCTCGTTCAAAATTAGCGTTTTATTGGAGAACGGTAACTTCTTATGTTCTGCATTGACACATATTTTTTTTTTAAGTAAAAACAAATTCATTTAATGTCTGTACAACACTTTTATTGACGAAATATAGACAATATTTTCGTTTGTATAGCGAATATGTATCACGTTTTTTGTGATGTGGGTCAGTCTCTGTTTTGGATGTTCGTCTTACTATACCCGCTACAGCATATACGACTGTCTACGCAGTTGTGAAGAATTAGTTGAATGAGTTTTAGGACGAAAGTTAGGGATGAGTGATTCAGATCGTTCGGATACATTTGAGCATGGTAGTACAACCCCACATTCCTGCCTTTATTACTGTGGTATTTAGGCAGATTTCCGCAGCGATCAAGATGAATGCCTGGTCAGTCCCCAATCTCCGCATCACAAACTACACATTTCACAAGCAGAAAGTACAGTCTTTGACATTATTTCTGGCCGCCGGTGAAAAATTCTATCACTCTTATTTTGCACAATCTGGCATCAATGTCATCCCAGGCAACAGGAACGCAATACTGGCTCCGCCTCCTCGCAATTTCATTGGTGGATATTTTATTCAGAGCCATCTATACTGCAGATTTTTCATTTCCTTAAGTCAATGCAGGAAACAATTGGCCAACAGGTAGGAATTAAGCTCCTCCCACTGACGATTCTTATTGGCTGAACAGTTCATCATCCTACCATTACATTTCTATAATACTTTACCAAAATTCAGATCTTGAAACGTTTGCCAAAAGTTCTAATTAACGGGATTGCATTAAAGTGAGGCAGGAAACAGGCTCAATGCTGTATATTACTACGGTTGATTAGCATAAAACTATAACGATAAGATTGTTATACTCATTTTGATAATTCCTTCGGATAATATTTCACTCATATATCTGGTCAGTCCACAAACCAAGGGATAATCATGTTCCATGAGGTAGAATTTTTAGTACTACGAAACTACAGAAACAAGAAATTATTTCGGAAGTGTCTCTCTCCAAGATGGATTGAATGAAACAGTCTTCCTACGCTGCGTTGTATACGCCTATTCGAGGAAAGTAGCACCGAGCTTGCAGTGGTCCTATGGTTAGCGTTCTGGGTTGCTGAGCGAGCGGTTCCGAGTTCAAATCCAAGTAGTTCTTATTATTTTTTTTTTTTAATTTAGAAATCTATCTTTACTTGTATTTTATTTTTAAGCGTACCGAAACTGCACATTGCTTATTAGTATAAGGTATCCATGATTCTTTCCTAACTGCGTCAGGAAATAAGATAAACATCTGCGAAACTACCCAATGTTTCGTAACTAATAGCCGACGTAAGCATGAAAGATTTGCGGCAGCAGAACTGACGAAAATCTACACGGGTTTCAAGCCGCGCCGAAATCATATCATCTGTCCCTTTTCAAACGACACACATGTTTCCAATATATTTATTTCACAGTAGAACGATCATCGCGTTTCAGAAAGAAATAATTTACAAGAGGAATTATTGCTCTCTTTGTAGGTGGACGATAATGATTATGCACTATATAAATAAATGAGAGTTAATCGCGCAGAACTAAATATTAGCACCGCAACAAATTAAACGACCATTGTCACTAAAAAATTTACAACCAGATTATTATCGTAGGACAAAAATAAATTCTTTTATAACTGGTGTAAGTAATTAAAGTTAATTGAGAATCGGGCTTAAAGACAGGGAGTTCTTAAATGACCGTTTTTCCCGTTTTCTACAATGCTGTTAGTTGTTGACACTATTACTTCATGATCTTTACAGCATTGGGATTTATTAAATACTGGGTCTAAATGCTCATTACTTAACAAGGCGTGAAATTACCTGCGTTATTCTTTGTTTGGAATAACATAAATAAATACAAGCATTTGGCGAATGAGGATGTCGCCGTTCGCGTGATTGTTCTTTAGTCTCCGGTATAAAGTGGAACGCTCAAGTTTTGTCACCCGTCATAATCGACTCCATAATCGCCTAGGTCTCAAGGATTCAAACAAACACAGTCTACCGGTAAAGTAAGGTTGATGATGTCTAAAGACCGGAAGACCGAGCGTGGCGTGTGAGCGGTAACGTTCTGGCTCCAGGCAAATGCTGGGACGATTCTTATAGAAGGCCATGGCCGTTCCCTACTGTAATAACTTCAACATCGATGAAACGTAAAGCAATAAACAAAAAAATAAGGATAGGGAGAAGGTATTGTTAATCGATTTCAAGCCAGCTGCGACCTCCTCAATAAATTTAAAAATTCTTATGATTTTACGCCTCGTCGACATAGAGGTGATTATTGGCTGGATAGGAGTAGTGGCAAGGATTTCGGCCATGCCCTTGTAAAGAACCTATTCCGGTATTCATATGGAGTGATTTGGGTAAACCTTGGAAACCACAAATATGCATGGCCGAACTTGGATTCGAACCATTGTCATTTACAGCAACGACCAACGTGTGTTCCGAAATGGTAATGATGTAGAAAAATAGATATTTGTTCAACCTCTAAAACTGTAAATAAATTAATTTGATTCTTTATCTATGAATGCTTGGGAGACGTTACTTTTTGTATTGCCCTCATGCAGTTAACATGGATTCCCACCGTATTTTCAATTGCCAGCTGTAAGTTGGATAATTCTGAAACCAACAAAAACTTTTGCCAAATGTGCTGCTCGTGTTAAATTATTACGTGCATTATTTACGTGTTATAAAGGTATTCTTCCTTGCCGAAGGAAGTAGGAAACTTAAGACTTTTTCCTGGTAAGCGTTGCCATATTTACTTTCTGCGATGTTGCCACGATGTTCTGCCTAGTAGTCGCAGCGCTGTAGCAATTTCCCTATACCAGAAATAGTGTCTCATAGCTGGACACACACATAGGCGAAATGAAAAATTATTTATGTTCCAGTCTCATCTAGAATATTTTCATTTAACTGATTACTTCTCTTGCAACAGTTCGATTCTGTATACAGATTACTATTCAATCACGGATTGTTGTATCTATATGTATATTTTTTCTTTGGTCATATAATTTATGAGGCACTAGATTCTGTGAGTCCAGGTGTCCTAGTGGTAACGCGCTGGGCTGTCAAAGTGCTGGTTCTCGGTTCAAGCCCAGGTGCTGTTATTTTTTTTTTTTCATTCTTTATCTCCTTTTCACTTGTTGCAAAATACATATCATATAAGTAAGTTTATATATATTTCGTGGTCAATTGGAACAGTGGAAATGAATCATAAAATTAATGTTTGGCTGAAATGAGAAAGTGTCAACGCATGATGCGTGAGTAGGAACTGAAAGCCAGTTTTCCAATAAATTTAATTTAACCATTACGATTTGTGCCACTCAACTTAACCAATTTTTTTCTAGTGCAAAGGCGGGAGATTGATAATTGGGGCAATGATGGCTGTTTAAAAATAAACAAGGACCTAAATCAAACTAATGTGCGGTTTTTGTAGCTAACGTTCCTGGTATTAGCAAGCAAACCAGAATTGAAAATGTGAGTAGTTATTCTTACGAAAACAAAAAATCATCATTGACGAATAACATGCTAATGAGAGGTTCCGTATTTGACAAAATGCTGCTCCTACTAGTGATCAGTAATGATATAATTGATGTATATCCTCAATATAACGACATGATAACCTTGTTTCCGAAATCTGAAATTGCAAGAAAGAAACAGGAAATTTGAGGAAGGAGGAAAGATAATGCCAGTCTCGTTATAAGTTGTTGTTACCTCTCTGGTAATCCAGAAAGAATGTTACTGTAAGTGGCTCAGATTCGCGGGTGCCATGCTGATCCCGGAAGCTAGTGCGGTGTCTCGCGGTTCCACGGTTCGAGTCAGGCCGCAGGCAAAAGTGGTTTTATGAGTGTTTTTCTTGTGTTGCCTGTAAACTGGGACAGTGAAAACATATTATACACTTAATGAGAATCAAAAGCTACACATGTCTGCATGTATCTATTAAGCAATCCAAATTCGTTTTTGTTGTTATTCTTTAGTAAAGTCATTATTATTGCAATGGCTCGGAAAAGATTAGTTTTTAAGCAACGAAAAAAAAAAAAAAAAAAAACGGCCACGGTCCTTGAGAAAGGGCAATTCCACATTCCTTTGAGCAATTTTGGATTTTGTTTTTTCTATTTAAACCCACATTTTGATGGCTGGATCGTGAATATGAATTGAGTACTGTCTAATGACACTGATGAACTTTACCCTTCATCCAATTCGTTCGGCTATGAATTAATGTAAACATATGATTTGTAATTGCATCTAAACATAACTGACAATCATTTTTAAAAGTGAGGTTCAAAATTTTTTGCTATTAATAGATCAGTCAAGCATCCGTACAATTCAATCAATGAAACAATACAGTTTCTGATCCATCATTCAACCAAAATATTATTGGATTAATTTCCTATTCGTTTGCTGAATAGTAACGCAATCAAGATTTAATTTAGAACTACTGGTATCTTTATGTATTGACATATTAACCTGTTGTACGCTAAAGTGATGCTAAAGTCAAACACAATCCGTTTCAGAATACTGAAATGAGTAAGAATCCAGTCTTACAGTACAAATCAGGATACTGGATGTAAATTCATTTAGCCAAAGTTTCAAGCAAGTAGTTTGTTTCCTCATAGTTGTAGAAGAACGATAGTCAGGATATGGACGTCGTAACATCCACGAGGAAGAGGAGTGGTTTTATAAATATCCTACGTTTCAGTTATTCTAAGCTATCAGTTTCTAAATTTCTGAAAGATTTTGTCCCAAGTTAAAAATCATAAAACAGCAGATAGAAATAGTGACACTTATTTTGCGTAACGTTTTGGTAACAGATAAACTACTATGTTGTTAAGTAAAAATTGCGTGTCAGCTGATAGATGAAGTTAGCACTATCTAGAGCCACACTGTTATTAATTATAAGGATTTATACTTTATCTCTGTTACACTCTGCAAGTGATGTGTAGTAGGATAATCACGAGGAAGTCGGGCTGTTTACACACAGCGTTAAGCGCGCAGCATTTCCTTGACCGGATTGTACGGAATATCCATTCGCAAGATATTCCGACTGCTTTAAGAATTCATAATGATTTAACTTCTATCAATACTCGTACGTTTTGTTATTATATTACTGTTGACAGTAACATCAAAATTAAAACACCCAGAGCTCGAATAAAATCCGCAGTAGCTTACTTCGGAGAAGTGAAAAGTTAAGTAACGGAAAAGAAGCGATTGCTTTAGTTATTAAAGCGTCAGCATAAATATAACAAGAAACTAAGTCAGTATGCTGTTATAATCTTTTACAGACGTATATATGTATATTTGTATTTGTGAAATATTCTAATTTTTTTATTGTATTTCGCTAAAATATGGGCGTAAAGTGATGTTGCACCATCAACTTGGACATCAATTGTTTTTTTCTGAAACACTGTATTTTCAACCTCACCACTTCAGAAGACTCGTTATTTGGTAGATCCTCCGATTTGTTTGAACTTCATTGGCTGGAGATCGCGGCCCACCCATATCACTGTAAACTAATAATTACAAGGATCTTTAACGCTTCGAATAATTAAATTCTGACGGTTCGGCTAAACTGCTATAGCTTTTATCAGTCCATCGTTCGCTCGGATTCACAGCAGAATTGACGCGTCTAGATTAAAAGAAATTTGGGTAAATTTTTATTTTCTCAAACACAATAAATGTTCGTATAGAATGAATGGAGGAATTTTATAAATAATCTAGACGACAGTCTTAAAAAATCTACGAGTGAGAGCATTACAGCACTTGTTTCTCATTTAAGAATATAGTTGAATATTGGAGTGAAATAAAGTGTATCTTAATGCTTGATAGCAGAGTATCAGGAAAGTGAAACACAGGTTATTTATAGAAGAAGGACGTTCATAATTTCCTGTTTCCGCATAAGAAGGCGGAAATTTTGGTAGGCACTCGCCTTTCTTTCGATCTTTCCTTCCAGTTTACTAAATGAATGGACTATTGGTCATTATTGTATATGCATGCTTTTGTATATCGCCATCAGTGTCGGTTTCAGTACTACCTTCTAGAAGTGTGTCTTCTTTATTTATCAAATGTAATGAGATATAATAATTCCTTTGTTCTAACAGTTATGGGCAGCAGTCTAGGTGCTTAATGGTTAAGGCAGATTGAAAGAAATGGCAGTATCATGGGTTCAAACCACTTGGTCTAAATGAATTTTTACTGAATTTACTTTGTTCATGTCAGTAGTCAAGGACGATCAGTTATTTGGATCCCACGGTATAGCCACGACTCAAGCGTAATACACAGCAAAGAGACTTTCACTAGGCTGCCGAAGTAATTAATAATTCAAATTTCATTTCACCTGAATGTATTATTATAGCATCGTGGTATGTGGAATGAAGAAACATAAAAACAAATATGAAAAGCATAACTGAAGAATCTCGTAATTACGAAAAGTGAAGTGACTTGTCTTTTTTATTATTATTATTTAATCTGCTTAACGTCTCTCTAACAGCGAGGTCTTTGCTATCAGATAGGTTTTTTGTAGATTGGATCGTTTATACTTCTTTCATTTAAATAAATCTAGAGCAAAAGGAGTATATAACTTTCTTACCGACGTACAAACTTCCTTACGTTTCTACAGTACAGTTTAATTATCATCTGTGTCTATCCAATCTGATTGAGTCCCAGCAGTTTCTTTGATGTTAATGTAGTCTGTTTTGCATTTCTATTTTCCTTTCATTCTCAGCTTTGTCGGCTTAGACTGATAGTGTCCCATCAGAGATTATACACTATTTACTGAGAAATGCAAAACCGACTACATTAACATGAAATATACTGCTAAGACTCAATCAGATTGAATAGACGCAGATGAAAGAAAGAAAAAATAATTAAACTGTATGGTAGAAACGTAAGGAAGGTTGTACGTCGGTAAGAAAGTTATATACTCCTTTTGCTCTAGATTTATTTACATGAGAGAAGTATAAACGATCAAATCTGCAAAAAACCTATCTGATAGCAAAAAATCCATAACATGGTTCTAACACTGCATGGATAGAGCCCAGGGCTTCACAGTAATGAACCTTCAAATAAAAACAGTGACAACATTTCAAACGTGGCGTTGTACAAGATATTCACATTTATGCTGGCAGATGAAGTATAAAAAAAAAATCCCTTGTTTTGGAAATCGTGGCCTAAGACAGAATTTGTAGGAAGATATATTCACAGAAATAGACTGGATATACAGGATAACAGTTTTAAGAGTCCTTATTTTCATTAATATCCACATACAGAACGATTGATTTCTGCGACAAGTCACTTCATATTTCGTAATTACGAGATTCTTCAGTTATGCTTTTCATATTTGTTTTTATGTTTCTTCATTCCACATACCACGATGCTATAATAATACATTCAGGTAAAATGAAATCTGAATTATTAATTACTTCGGCAGCCTAGTGAAAGTCTCTTTGGGATCCAAATAACTGATCGTCCTTGACTACTGACATGAACAAAGTAAATTCAGTAAAAATTCATTTAGACCAAGTGGTTTGAACCCATGATACTGCCATTTCTTTCAATCTGCCTTAACCATTAAGCACCTAGACTGCTGCCCATAACTGTTAGAACAAAGGAATTATTATATCTCATTACATTTGATAAATAAAGAAGACACACTTCTAGAAGGTAGTACTGAAACCGACACTGATGGCGATATACAAAAGCATGCATATACAATAATGACCAATAGTCCATTCATTTAGTAAACTGGAAGGAAAGATCGAAAGAAAGGCGAGTGCCTACCAAAATTTCCGCCTTCTTATGCGGAAACAGGAAATTATGAACGTCCTTCTTCTATAAATAACCTGTGTTTCACTTTCCTGATACTCTGCTATCAAGCATTAAGATACACTTTATTTCACTCCAATATTCAACTATATTCTTAAATGAGAAACAAGTGCTGTAATGCTCTCACTCGTAGATTTTTTAAGACTGTCGTCTAGATTATTTATAAAATTCCTCCATTCATTCTATACGAACATTTATTGTGTTTGAGAAAATAAAAATTTACCCAAATTTCTTTTAATCTAGACGCGTCAATTCTGCTGTGAATCCGAGCGAACGATGGACTGATAAAAGCTATAGCAGTTTAGCCGAACCGTCAGAATTTAATTATTCGAAGCGTTAAAGATCCTTGTAATTATTAGTTTACAGTGATATGGGTGGGCCGCGATCTCCAGCCAATGAAGTTCAAACAAATCGGAGGATCTACCAAATAACGAGTCTTCTGAAGTGGTGAGGTTGAAAATACAGTGTTTCAGAAAAAAACAATTGATGTCCAAGTTGATGGTGCAACATCACTTTACGCCCATATTTTAGCGAAATACAATAAAAAAATTAGAATATTTCACAAATACAAATATACATATATACGTCTGTAAAAGATTATAACAGCATACTGACTTAGTTTCTTGTTATATTTATGCTGACGCTTTAATAACTAAAGCAATCGCTTCTTTTCCGTTACTTAACTTTTCACTTCTCCGAAGTAAGCTACTGCGGATTTTATTCGAGCTCTGGGTGTTTTAATTTTGATGTTACTGTCAACAGTAATATAATAACAAAACGTACGAGTATTGATAGAAGTTAAATCATTATGAATTCTTAAAGCAGTCGGAATATCTTGCGAATGGATATTCCGTACAATCCGGTCAAGGAAATGCTGCGCGCTTAACGCTGTGTGTAAACAGCCCGACTTCCTCGTGATTATCCTACTACACATCACTTGCAGAGTGTAACAGAGATAAAGTATAAATCCTTATAATTAATAACAGTGTGGCTCTAGATAGTGCTAACTTCATCTATCAGCTGACACGCAATTTTTACTTAACAACATAGTAGTTTATCTGTTACCAAAACGTTACGCAAAATAAGTGTCACTATTTCTATCTGCTGTTTTATGATTTTTAACTTGGGACAAAATCTTTCAGAAATTTAGAAACTGATAGCTTAGAATAACTGAAACGTAGGATATTTATAAAACCACTCCTCTTCCTCGTGGATGTTACGACGTCCATATCCTGACTATCGTTCTTCTACAACTATGAGGAAACAAACTACTTGCTTGAAACTTTGGCTAAATGAATTTACATCCAGTATCCTGATTTGTACTGTAAGACTGGATTCTTACTCATTTCAGTATTCTGAAACGGATTGTGTTTGACTTTAGCATCACTTTAGCGTACAACAGGTTAATATGTCAATACATAAAGATACCAGTAGTTCTAAATTAAATCTTGATTGCGTTACTATTCAGCAAACGAATAGGAAATTAATCCAATAATATTTTGGTTGAATGATGGATCAGAAACTGTATTGTTTCATTGATTGAATTGTACGGATGCTTGACTGATCTATTAATAGCAAAAAATTTTGAACCTCACTTTTAAAAATGATTGTCAGTTATGTTTAGATGCAATTACAAATCATATGTTTACATTAATTCATAGCCGAACGAATTGGATGAAGGGTAAAGTTCATCAGTGTCATTAGACAGTACTCAATTCATATTCACGATCCAGCCATCAAAATGTGGGTTTAAATAGAAAAAACAAAATCCAAAATTGCTCAAAGGAATGTGGAATTGCCCTTTCTCAAGGACCGTGGCCGTTTTTTTTTTTTTTTTTTTCGTTGCTTAAAAACTAATCTTTTCCGAGCCATTGCAATAATAATGACTTTACTAAAGAATAACAACAAAAACGAATTTGGATTGCTTAATAGATACATGCAGACATGTGTAGCTTTTGATTCTCATTAAGTGTATAATATGTTTTCACTGTCCCAGTTTACAGGCAACACAAGAAAAACACTCATAAAACCACTTTTGCCTGCGGCCTGACTCGAACCGTGGAACCGCGAGACACCGCACTAGCTTCCGGGATCAGCATGGCACCCGCGAATCTGAGCCACTTACAGTAACATTCTTTCTGGATTACCAGAGAGGTAACAACAACTTATAACGAGACTGGCATTATCTTTCCTCCTTCCTCAAATTTCCTGTTTCTTTCTTGCAATTTCAGATTTCGGAAACAAGGTTATCATGTCGTTATATTGAGGATATACATCAATTATATCATTACTGATCACTAGTAGGAGCAGCATTTTGTCAAATACGGAACCTCTCATTAGCATGTTATTCGTCAATGATGATTTTTTGTTTTCGTAAGAATAACTACTCACATTTTCAATTCTGGTTTGCTTGCTAATACCAGGAACGTTAGCTACAAAAACCGCACATTAGTTTGATTTAGGTCCTTGTTTATTTTTAAACAGCCATCATTGCCCCAATTATCAATCTCCCGCCTTTGCACTAGAAAAAAATTGGTTAAGTTGAGTGGCACAAATCGTAATGGTTAAATTAAATTTATTGGAAAACTGGCTTTCAGTTCCTACTCTACGCATCATGCGTTGACACTTTCTCATTTCAGCCAAACATTAATTTTATGATTCATTTCCACTGTTCCAATTGACCACGAAATATATATAAACTTACTTATATGATATGTATTTTGCAACAAGTGAAAAGGAGATAAAGAATGAAAAAAAAAAATAACAGCACCTGGGCTTGAACCGAGAACCAGCACTTTGACAGCCCAGCGCGTTACCACTAGGACACCTGGACTCACAGAATCTAGTGCCTCATAAATTATATGACCAAAGAAAAAATATACATATAGATACAACAATCCGTGATTGAATAGTAATCTGTATACAGAATCGAACTGTTGCAAGAGAAGTAATCAGTTAAATGAAAATATTCTAGATGAGACTGGAACATAAATAATTTTTCATTTCGCCTATGTGTGTGTCCAGCTATGAGACACTATTTCTGGTATAGGGAAATTGCTACAGCGCTGCGACTACTAGGCAGAACATCGTGGCAACATCGCAGAAAGTAAATATGGCAACGCTTACCAGGAAAAAGTCTTAAGTTTCCTACTTCCTTCGGCAAGGAAGAATACCTTTATAACACGTAAATAATGCACGTAATAATTTAACACGAGCAGCACATTTGGCAAAAGTTTTTGTTGGTTTCAGAATTATCCAACTTACAGCTGGCAATTGAAAATACGGTGGGAATCCATGTTAACTGCATGAGGGCAATACAAAAAGTAACGTCTCCCAAGCATTCATAGATAAAGAATCAAATTAATTTATTTACAGTTTTAGAGGTTGAACAAATATCTATTTTTCTACATCATTACCATTTCGGAACACACGTTGGTCGTTGCTGTAAATGACAATGGTTCGAATCCAAGTTCGGCCATGCATATTTGTGGTTTCCAAGGTTTACCCAAATCACTCCATATGAATACCGGAATAGGTTCTTTACAAGGGCATGGCCGAAATCCTTGCCACTACTCCTATCCAGCCAATAATCACCTCTATGTCGACGAGGCGTAAAATCATAAGAATTTTTAAATTTATTGAGGAGGTCGCAGCTGGCTTGAAATCGATTAACAATACCTTCTCCCTATCCTTATTTTTTTGTTTATTGCTTTACGTTTCATCGATGTTGAAGTTATTACAGTAGGGAACGGCCATGGCCTTCTATAAGAATCGTCCCAGCATTTGCCTGGAGCCAGAACGTTACCGCTCACACGCCACGCTCGGTCTTCCGGTCTTTAGACATCATCAACCTTACTTTACCGGTAGACTGTGTTTGTTTGAATCCTTGAGACCTAGGCGATTATGGAGTCGATTATGACGGGTGACAAAACTTGAGCGTTCCACTTTATACCGGAGACTAAAGAACAATCACGCGAACGGCGACATCCTCATTCGCCAAATGCTTGTATTTATTTATGTTATTCCAAACAAAGAATAACGCAGGTAATTTCACGCCTTGTTAAGTAATGAGCATTTAGACCCAGTATTTAATAAATCCCAATGCTGTAAAGATCATGAAGTAATAGTGTCAACAACTAACAGCATTGTAGAAAACGGGAAAAACGGTCATTTAAGAACTCCCTGTCTTTAAGCCCGATTCTCAATTAACTTTAATTACTTACACCAGTTATAAAAGAATTTATTTTTGTCCTACGATAATAATCTGGTTGTAAATTTTTTAGTGACAATGGTCGTTTAATTTGTTGCGGTGCTAATACTTAGTTCTGCGCGATTAACTCTCATTTATTTATATAGTGCATAATCATTATCGTCCACCTACAAAGAGAGCAATAATTCCTCTTGTAAATTATTTCTTTCTGAAACGCGATGATCGTTCTACTGTGAAATAAATATATTGGAAACATGTGTGTCGTTTGAAAAGGGACAGATGATATGATTTCGGCGCGGCTTGAAACCCGTGTAGATTTTCGTCAGTTCTGCTGCCGCAAATCTTTCATGCTTACGTCGGCTATTAGTTACGAAACATTGGGTAGTTTCGCAGATGTTTATCTTATTTCCTGACGCAGTTAGGAAAGAATCATGGATACCTTATACTAATAAGCAATGTGCAGTTTCGGTACGCTTAAAAATAAAATACAAGTAAAGATAGATTTCTAAATTAAAAAAAAAAATAATAAGAACTACTTGGATTTGAACTCGGAACCGCTCGCTCAGCAACCCAGAACGCTAACCATAGGACCACTGCAAGCTCGGTGCTACTTTCCTCGAATAGGCGTATACAACGCAGCGTAGGAAGACTGTTTCATTCAATCCATCTTGGAGAGAGACACTTCCGAAATAATTTCTTGTTTCTGTAGTTTCGTAGTACTAAAAATTCTACCTCATGGAACATGATTATCCCTTGGTTTGTGGACTGACCAGATATATGAGTGAAATATTATCCGAAGGAATTATCAAAATGAGTATAACAATCTTATCGTTATAGTTTTATGCTAATCAACCGTAGTAATATACAGCATTGAGCCTGTTTCCTGCCTCACTTTAATGCAATCCCGTTAATTACAACTTTTTGGAAACGTTTCAAGATCTGAATTTTGGTAAAGTATTATAGAAATGTAATGGTGGGATGATGAACTGTTCAGCCAATAAGAATCGTCAGTGGGAGGAGCTTAATTCCTACCTGTTGGCCAATTGGTTCCTGCATTGACTTAAGGAAATGAAAAATCTGCAGTATAGATGGCTCTGAATAAAATATCCACCAATGAAATTGCGAGGAGGCGGAGCCAGTATTGCGTTCCTGTTGCCTGGGATGACATTGATGCCAGATTGTGCAAAATAAGAGTGATAGAATATTTCAGCAGCGGCCAGAAGTAATGTCAAAGACTGTACACTTATAGAGAACGCAGTTACGTGTTTCACAGACAGGTGGAAATACTGAGGCCCTTCTCACACGGCACTACTGAAAAGAAACCATTTAATAACTAGGATCACCAATTAGTTTCTTTTCAGTCACTGCACCAGTATTTCAATGGAGGCTCGCACACTGGATGATCGGTTATTAACCAGTCTGTAATGCATACGTAATTGGTTCCAAGTGACGCTGCGTGCCAGTTGCCGCTCTACTAGTTGCCAACTAGTTAATCAACAAAAATGGCCGATCAGACGATGAATTTAAAGCTTGTTGCTGAAATCGAAAAACATCCTTGTTTATATAACTGCAAGTTGAGTGAATATTCACGGAATGATGCCACAGAAAATGCGTGAAATGTTGTTGGACAGGAAGTCAATTCATCAGCTATGTAAATGTATTTTTAATAAAGAATAATAAAAAATATGTTATATAAACACTTCAGTTTTATTTTTATTAAATTAAATTACGCAATACACTGAATAGCCAAAGAAACTTGTACACCTGCCAAATATCGCGTAGGGCCACCGCGAGCACGCAGAATTGCCGCAACACGACGTGGCATGGACTCGACTAATGTCTGAAGTAGTGCTGGAGGGAATTGACATCATACATCCTGTAGGGCTGTCCATAAATTATTAACAGTACGAGGGGATGGACATCTCTTCTCAACGGCATGTTGCAAGGAATCCCAAATATGCTCAATAATGTTCATGTCTGGGGAGTTTGGTGGCCAGCGGAAGTGTTAAGCTCAGAAGAGTGTTCGTAGAGCCAACCTGTAGCAATTCAGGACGTGTGGGGTTTCGCATTGTACTGCTGGAATTACCCAAGTCCGTCGGAATACACAATAGACATGAATGGATGCAGGTGATCAGCCAGGATGCGTACGCACGTGTAACCTGTCAGAGTCGTATCTAGACGTATCAGGGGTCCTATGTCACTCCAACTGCCCACGCCCCACACCATTACAGAGCTTCCACCAGCTTGACAGTCCCCTGCTGACATGCAGTGTACATGAATTCATGAGGTTGTCTCCATACCCGTACACGTCCATCCGCTCGATACAATTGGAAACGAGACTCGTCAGACCAGGCAATATGTTTCCAATCATCAACAGTCCAATGTCGGTGTTGAAGGGCCCAGGCAAGGCGTAAAGCTTTGTGTCGTGCAATCAGCAAGGGTACACGAGTGGGCCTTCGGCTCCGAAAGCCCATATCGATGAGGTTTCGTTGAACGGTTCACACTCTGATGCTTGTTGATGGCCTAGCATTGAAATCCGCAGTAATTTGTGGAAGGGTTACACTTCTATCACGTTGAACGATTCTTTTCAGTCGTCGTTGGTCCCATTCTTGCAGGATCTTTTTCCGGCCGCAGCGATGACGGAGATTTGATGTTTTACTGGATTCCCGATATTTACTGTGCACTCGTAAAATGGTCTTACGGGAAAATCCCAACCTCATCTCTACTTCGGAGATACTTTGTGCCATCTATCGTGCGCTGACTCTAACACCATGTTCAAACTCACTTCAATCGTGCCATTGTAGCAGCAGTAACCGATCTAACGCCCGTGCCTGACACTTGCTGTCTTATATAGGCGTTGCCGACTGCAGCGCCGTGCTCTGAGTGTTTACATATCTCTGTGTTTGCATATGCATGCCTATACCAGTTTCTGTGGCTCTTCAATGTAAAATTCCATTCCCAAGGAAGTTCTCCTTGTGTAGTAATAAAGTAATTGGCTAAATAATTTCTGGCGTCATATGCTAATGAAGGAGAACTTATTTTAAGTTGTGACAGAGGTATTATGTGTGGTGTTGAAGTTATGTTATTTTCATATTTACGCGGAATATACGGGACTCCCTCACTCCTGACATAATTATGCAGTATGCAAGTTGATTTTACTATATTAACGTCTTTTTGTGGGTTATTACATCGTATAGGACTGTTAAACACTTGAAATTTTTCCATCATGCCAAATGTACATTCTATAGTTTTTCTTCCTCTACTAAATCTATAGTTAAATACTCATTTGTGTTATCAAAAATTCTTTGCAGATATGGTTACTAAATATCGCGTAACAAGGAACGCTTCATCGTCTGCGAAATTGAACGGGAAATTGTTTTTATTTTCATCACTTCCTAGCCTTGCAGACAAAACCATTATTTATTTTTTTTAATTTCTTAATCTCCTTTTCCTTTGTTGAATCTATACTAAACGCGAAAGTAATTCCGTCACTCTGTCTGTCAGTTTGTTACGTTTCTTGGGCTAAAGGGCTAATTTGATCGTGATGAAATTTGACAAGGATATGCTATTTGACATTAGGATGGACATAGGATACAATTTTCTGTATAAATAATACATATTGTCATTGAATTATGAAAACTATGTGAACTGTGAAAGACAGACGCTTAATATGTATATATCTCTGTAATGCGAAATGACGAAGAGGTCTGGTAGCGTAGTGGATCAGGTGCTTGTTTCTTAAGAAGTTTCCTGTAAGGCGTCAGGTTCAAATACCGATGGTAGTAAATAAAAATTAAGAATTGTTTATCATAATTTGAGCCAACCTTAGGATTTTGTAGTAAGGATACCATATTGAAATGAAGGTCCCATAAATTCAGGGCTGGAATGTGTGGCAAATCGTAGGCGATAGAACAGTGCCTTAAGCGTTTACTTTATTCATAATGTACAGGTTCCACAGGCAGTTTGTGTGTGATCTAAACTAATAATTTTATATATACGAAAGTATGTTTCCATCTTTTTGTTACATTTTGACGACTATATGTGTGTACCGATGACTAGGAATTACTTTGTATCTTTAGGAAGGAAATAGAATACTTTTTACCGGTGTGAATAACAGTTTTAGTCATGAGACACGTTCGACGGTAGAATGGTATATCGATGGCGTTCCCGTCATATTATGCCAACTCGGTGTTGTTTGGGATATATCTTAGGTAACTTTCAGCTTTCTATATCCAATTTTAGCAATCGAATTCTAAGTCCACGCGTACGAAGACGCGAGTAACAGCTATTAGTATAATATAATATTCTCATCCGAATCGGAAGAAATCGTCGCCTCGCTCAAACCACACGAGTGACTGAAGTTTCAGAGATAGCGTCGTGTGCGAACATTTGTCAGTAACTAGTTAGTAATTTCAGGCTGTGATCAGTTCCGTTTCCTTTGAATAGCGTCGTGTGCGAACATTTGTCAGTAACTAGTTAGTAATTTCAGTCTGTGATCAGTTCCGTTTCCTTTGAATAGCGTCGTGTGCGAACTTATGTCAGTAATTAGTTAGTAATTTCAGTCTGTGATCAGTTCCGTTTCCTTTGAGTAGCGTCATGTGAGAAAGGCCTTAATTTCCCGCATTAGCACGTGATACAACCTGGCAAGGGGAATAAAATGCCCAGCCTAAGGATGGGAATGTGGCTATAAAATAAAACTCCAATTATGACCATGCCAACGATGAGCAAAACCCATCAAAGTCAGATGACTCCTAATCGTTTTGTGTTGGAAAATGATGGTGAAGAAGACAGTTATTTGTTATAGAGTGCGTAATCCAGAATGGTCTTAGAACATTTTGTTGAACGGATATATTATCTGGCACCGCCGAGGAAACAGTGAATATGTGAGTTACTGGACATTATTTCCTTATGCAAGGGAATAATCAAAAGTACGAATAATAATCCAGTCATCAAAATTTTCGTTTATATTTTGCACAGATATCAGATTTTGATGAAGCAAAAACTTGTGTTTAGTCATAAATTATGTTTCTTTCAATAAATTGGAAGAATTAATGACCATTACTTTACTTTAAAATAAGACTACATTCAGATGCTTCTGTTTAATGAATTATTCAGTCATAGATGGTGTGAACAGTTATATTTAATGATAGCAGTTGCCATTATTCAAATTAAATTCCTGTATAACGTTGTTATGAGCACGAAAATGATTCAACTAATCACAGTTTACGTATTTTGTAGCAAACATTTCAAGACTGTTTACAGTGGCCTCAATAGCACTACCAGCTCACAATGTTGGAATTGTGAGACTAACGTGATTATTATGTATCTGATCCTACTGCCACTTCTAACTAGTCCACAGCTGATATTTGAAATTCAAATATTGAAATAAATAAACACTAGCAGCGAGGTCATGTACGAGGGTGCTAAGAATGAAGCATTATTTTTCTGACGGTTACTAACAATCTGTCTTCGTCCTGCGCCACGAGAAACCTCATTCTATGTGCTGCCTTAACACGCGTTACTAATGGGTACTCTCCCGTCAATTTTCATACAAATATTTTCAGTAGCTATGCAGATTGCACAACAATGGTGTTCCTTGGAGGTTCTTTTCTGTCAGGAAGTGTGAAAGGAGAACGTCAGTGATTCAAATGGCTATTAAATATTACCATTGAAGTATATATTGTTCAACACTATCCCTATCATACTTTGAATGCACAAAGTACGTTGTCATTCAGTTTCCATAATGAAGAAAATGTCTGTCTAAACAGCAAAACTATTGAGTTTACTGTCCAAACGAGCTGTTGAATGAACTTTTACATGGTTTGGTGAGGATATATTATACGTAACTGTAAAGTCTCCAATTATCGGCATAGATATCTTAGGCATTGATTATTAAGTTGTTTTTTCTGTAAAACGGATCATTCTATCCTTGCAAAGTGTCACTATCAACTTTCCTCAGTAAGTTAATACCACCAACTTAGTCGATTATATTCAGCATTAACATTTGACGTGTCTTTCTTTCATGTACACGCTACTACAATTTTCATTTTGAATTTTGCTAAAATAATTACCTGATGAAAATCATTCGTCCAAAATAGGGGGACAAATGTAAAATCTATTTGGAGATATTGTTCATGGATCATCATTTAAGTGTATATGTTAAAAATAATATTTTATAAGCGGGCGGAAAGACACAGACATTTCTTAATATTGTAATAAAAATAAACCTGAAATTGAGATTTATAATGTGTATATATGTTCATCAACTGTTCAGCAAAAATACTGATATCTTCCACAGTACAATAGTGTTTCAAACTTGTCGAATAATTTTAAAAAATTGAGAGTTCAATTCACGAAAATTTGGTGACTCAGAAGAAATTTTTAGTAAACGCTTAAGAATCTTCAGCGTTCATTTTATGATAAAATTGATTTTGCAATGTAAGTAATGTTAATTTTCAACCACAAGTCTGTTCGATCTGATTCAGAAGTAATAGTTACACATTTCATTAACTTCCAACCTGGTGTTTTGAATGTTTAAATATTGAAAATATATCTCGTAGAATACAAACCTGTCAAAGAATAAAATCTGGAAATGTTAATAATAATATTTCCTTCTTTGATCATTTATCATGCTGAATATGTTTAGAACGGTTATAATGACGCAATAACAAATTACATGTCACGCATTACGATTCAAAGGATCTTAAATATCATAAATTAAGACATTTAATTTATATGTACACTGAATTTAAACATTTCGATTAAATTGTAGCTGTTCCAGAAATATTTACACTGAATTGAATTATCAAAACTAACTGCAAATATAAACCAAGCATAGAAGCTGATCGGTTAACGCCAGGGCGTGACGCAGGGTACGGATATCCTCATTTCGTTACTTTTAATCATTGTAAGCAAATGAAAGCCATGGTCAAAAAACATACATGGTCCCTTCCCCAGTCCCCTCTGCGTTTTAATGAAGAGCCGTAAATCACTAAATAACATAAGAAGGAAATTCAAAATTAACTTAGAATAGGCAGAAACTCTGGTATTACTCGTTACAGACCTTAAGGTGACGTAGGAATGCAGATTTCATGGTTAATCTTTACAATAAAAACCAGAAGTATATCCTGCAGAATGTAATCCTCTGAAGTGAGGTTTTACTTTGCCCTAGATAAATGGTACTGAAGATAAAGCAGCACTAAAATCATTACTATGGGTGAGGACTGCTTTAAAAAAAAAAAAAAGAAAAAAAAAAAAAAAAAAAAAAAAAAAAAAAAAAAAAGAGTTATTAGAAACAAAATATTCTATATCGTTTTGCTTGTATAAGACCTATGGAATGTCAGAAATCATTTTCGTTTTAGAATTTTAAGAGGCTATACAACAACTTGAATAAATGGACAGTAATGCAGGATTTGTGCACTTAGGAAATAAAAATTATACACTATATCTACAGAATTATAGGGTATCCGTTCATAATAAATAGGAAAATAGGAAAACATTCTTCCCCCTCTGGTACTATCTGGTACTATGGCTATGATATTGGAAGAGTTCTTCCTATTAACCATTTCTTAGATTAGGGGCCATTATTGCGGACGTCACAAGCGCGGGTGATTCGAGTGGACAATCAGAGTCCAGGGGGCATGGCCACTTACGTCACAGTTTTCGCTAGGTGGCAGCACAGTCCGCCGCATGACTAGAGAAACTTCATATGC
Source organism: Vandiemenella viatica (assembly GCA_031002005.1). Taxonomy (NCBI): domain Eukaryota; kingdom Metazoa; phylum Arthropoda; class Insecta; order Orthoptera; family Morabidae; genus Vandiemenella; species Vandiemenella viatica. The sequence goes on from CM061921.1 coordinate 196,501,768, forward strand.
GCATTCGCCGGCCAAAGATATTTTACTCCACCACGCTATTCTCTTTCTCTCTCTAGCACATAGCCTGAGGCATCTTGGATTCTCAATGACTAGGATTCTCAGTGATGTCTGACTCAACTTGTTTCGATACGTTTTCCCTGCACGCTCGGTGGAAAGTATTTTCCCAGCGATTAACTGTTCGCTTTGTGTAAATGCAATAGCGATCTACAAATACTTTCTGGTGTCTCACGACGCGCGTGAAGTCAGCACTCAGGTATATGTCCACGAGTGCTAGGTGAAAGCGGCGATTGTTTGCCAGGGAATTTAAAATTTCCGACAAACAATGCAGGTTACGAAATGACTCCATTATACTGCGAAACAGCTTGGCTGGTGTGTGTTTGCTATTATCGATCGATAAGGGAACTACATTATCAATCCGCCATTATGAAAGTAGGTACGTTATTTCTGTCATTGCTGGGTGTCTGGCGGACATTAGCAATTGACAAGGAAAGTCTATAGTAGGACGTCCAACACAGCGTCCGTGCGATAGCAATCAGCTATTTTCGAATATACTTTAATACAGAACCCCAGGCTTGCTATTTCCGAGTGTTTTTCTTGCGTATTTGTTCAGGTGGCCAGAATCCAGCCATCAGCGATCGACAAGGAATGCGGGTTGCGCCATAAATCCATTACACCGCGAAACTGCACGCCAATTCTTACAACGAAGGTACACAGAAATATTCAGCCCTTAATAAAGCACAGTAAAATATTATCTTCGGTTCAAGACGAGACATAAATGAATGATACTGCGTAACCTATCAATGGTCGAATCTCCGTCGAGCCATCCATATTTCCGTTTATCAACGTGTTCCTAAAACACTTAGAAATCAGGTGAGTGTCCGTTTCATGTTTATCTTAATTTCTGAATGCATCTGAACCTTCACTGAAAGAAGAAAAAAATATCAGAAATAGAAGAAATTATTACGAGGTGAGCATAATTATTATCTGTCAGTTTTCGTAGTAAAAACTTAGAATCAATTACGGTTCCCTTCCAGAATTACATATTTACAAAACGAAAATTTAAAATTTTGTTTTCATCCTGAGTGAACAGAAGAACAGCTTAAGGCTTTGTATTTAATTAGAAAATAAGATTCAGACGAAACTTTTTAGTTCAAAATGTGATAATGGCACTCCCATAGAATATGAACCGTAAAGCCATAGATAAAAAAGAAGACAGCCACGACAAGGCTCCCGTATTTGATTATTACCTAATTTAAATTCACAGTGCATAGTAAAATATTATCTTCGGTTCAAGAAGATGTATAAATGAATGATATTGTATAATGATCGATTTGCCTTTATCAACGCGTTCCTTAAACACTCAGAAATTAAGCCAGTGTCTGTTCCATAGGGTATTTAGTATCACGGAATTAAATACTAAACACTTGAACATACACATCAAGATCTCAATAGCAGATCGGTGGAGAGTATATTCTGACATTTGGAGTAGGAACAGCACTAGAAGGTCACAAAAAAAAGTTTTTCAATGGACACTAACCATGTGACCTTGACCTATTTCTGTCAAGTGATCCGTAGACAGCGAATATTGTATGGACAGAATAGTGTGTTACAGATCTTAAGATCTGGTAAAGTTTTTAGGATGCGTATGTGACATTCCGATAGTAACCCTTGATATATCTACTAAATTAACTTAGTCCACAATCCGAAGGTTGGTTGGATCCTCCAGAAGGAGGAATGCTAAGCCATTGTAATGCCAAATGCTTTATTTTCTTGTAAAATCAAGCTCTATTTTTTCATAAGGGGAACAAGAAAAGTGATCACACGAGGGAGCAACAGTCAGAAATATTTTAGTCAGGAATTCGGAGTGCACACCCCGTTATGAAATTCCACACTTGTTTGATGAAATCAGCTATACAGCTACATTTATTGCACCCGTAATATTTTCAACTAACTGATACGTTCGTGTTCAGGTTGTAGCCAAGAATTTTTTAACATCGAAGCTGGAAGTACAGAATACTTCATCCGTCCAATTACCACAACAGGCAAACTACTTTCAGAAGGATTTTTTTTTTTCGGTTATAAAGCTAGAGAAATATGGTGCAAACCACACTGTCTCAATTTCAGTATCGCCATCATGAAAAGGAATGTAGAATTTTACCTCTATGTCTTACGCTAGTGGGGCTCAACTGTTTGTACATTGGCATGCTTCATAACACAGAAACTTTCAATGTTTGCGTCCCTCAGTTCTCTGGTACATCTTCCCTGCACCGTCTCCAATAAATGACTTTGAACACTCTTCCTACCACCTGCATAACTTAGTATGCCATCATATCTTATGATCCTCTTTCCAAAGATGGTACAAACAATACCTGATGAGAAGTTGTACGCAACACACAATTTTTCTATAGTTTCATTCACGCGAGAACCAGAAAGAATGCACTGACCGTAAAGTTACACCCATGAACAGACCCACCCTACCATCTACTCCATAGCCATCAATAAATTTTGTTCGATTACCATATCAAACCCACATTTCTGATCGAAAATCAGGGACAAACTTAAAAAATCCAAGAACGGACATTCGCTGAAGCACCTCGTCCTTCTGCTACACGTAAATATGTGCCTACTTTACACCCGCACTGAAGCATCCAATAGAGGAGAAAAGGCTGGGCGCTAATGACCTCGTTGTCGACGCTCCCTAAAGCCACAAGAACAACAAAGAAAAGGCGAAGCTGTCAGTTTCCACATCACTCGGCGCGAAAGAATATTTGCTCTAAATTCAAATGAAGAAATTCCTGAGCCATGTAAGAAAAATGAATTCTAATAAGCCTGTATAAAATGCCCTTGTGTCAGTATGCACCTGTTGGATGTATTGTTTGGCAGGAACCAATAACGACGAATAATACAATGACCACAATCGGCAGCGTATCACCTAAAGCACTTGCCTCTCGCTGTATGTCTCATGGTAAGGCATTCAATATAGACATTCTTAATTACATTTTTCGTTTGAAAAATACTTATGTCTATTACTTTCCCACTCCCTCCCCCTCCTCCCTGACCTCGATTTTAACGAGGCGTAAATCCATCAGAAATTGAAAAGGTTCTATACACATGCTATCTACATATTCTTAATTGCTGGCACACCGAGCAGAGTGGATAAGTGGTTAATGCTCGGCATTTGGGGGGACCTACGTTCGATATCCAGTCCGACCATCTAGTTTTCGCTTATTAATGCTTTCCAAAAATAATTCATTTTGATAATGTGCTCCGTTCCTTGTTATAAATCCTCTCCTCGCTCTAATGACATCGTTGTTGACTATTTCACAGCACAGCAATGCCGACTTCCCAGGAAGGCTAGAGAGCTTCGCTCTTTCTTTCCCATACCACAACACTCTCCGTAATACAATAACATGTGTCCCAGGTACCAAACTCTTCACATCAACATCGTCTCATTTATCCCCCACTACAGACATCTCTGCCATTCAGTAACGTGTGTCCTAAGTATGAAACTGTTCACACCACCACCACCACGTCTCTCCCACACCACAAGCCTTTCTGTCAGTTAGTAACATGTGTCCCAAGTCCAATGAGTTGCAATAGATACATGGTCATAAGACCAATATCACATGTTCTTACAAAGTCTCGCCCACAAATCAATACGTCACAGCACACACACACACATTAATTAATTGTGGAAATGAACTGCAATCCTAGATCCAGACCAAAGAGTTAAAGGATGGTATCACCAAATTACGCACACATGCAAAAAGAGAGACGGAGACACAAATGTCCATGCCTACGGCGAGTTCAGCCCAACTACCGGCACCAGTCATGGAAACGAAAAAGTGTGGTAGTTCTCTCTTGCCTACTGACTTGCTGAAAAGCAGAACTCTTCTTACATATAATCTGGTAGACGAGTTAGAAGGTGGGCAAAAGATGGCTTGTTTTCACCATACACCTCAGTTTTTATCCCATACGTAGTGTTCATCTTGCCCAATTGATTACATGTACCATCAACACATAGAACACCGCCACGTCTCTCCCACATCACAACCCTTCCATTCAGTAGCAAGTGCCCCAGGTACCATGAGTTGCAATAGATACTTGGTTATCAGACAGATATAATAACTTCCATATTCATACTAAGTCTCACCCACAAATCGATACGTCCCCACACACACACGCACACAACCATAAGTTGAGGAAGGGAACAAAACATCATACATCTAGACAGATGAGTTAAAGGAAGGTCAAGTGGGATCCAGTCATCATATTTACGCACATACACACGCACATTTCCATGCCTGCAGCGTGCTCGACACAACAACTAGCACCAATCATGGCAACGAAAAAATGGAGCAGAATTCTCCTGGCTCATGACTGGCCAAAAAAAATCATCAGACAGACTAGTTAGACTGCGTGCAATGGATGACTTGTTTTCACCATACACCTCAGTACTTACCCCATACGGATTGTTCATCACACCCAGTTAATTACATGTACCATCAACAGATAGGAGACTAGTGATAGTGAAATGTTGAGGTCGAGTAGGCACTTTTCACGATAGACACACAACCACACTGGAAGACACAAACACTCACATGTCCTTACATACATCACTATTCAATACGTCACCACACCCATACACACAACTGGAGGAAAAGGACTGAACACCCTACATCCAGACTGACGAGTTACAGGATGTGCAAAGGATGGCATGTCTTTACCATACACCACAGTGCTTTTTTTTTTTTTTTTTTTTTTTTTTTTTAACAGTTTAACGTCCCTTTTTAACAACGTGGTCTTCAGAGACGGGAAAGGATGGGGGCAAGGAATGGGAAGGAATTCGGCCATGGCCTTTTGAAGGAAGCATCCCGGCATTCACCTGGAGTGATTTGGGGAAACCATGGAAAACCCAAATCTGGATGCCCGGACGGGGATTCGAACCGCCGTCCTCCCGAATGCGAGGCCAGAACGCTATCAGTTACACCACCACGCTCGGTACCTCAGTGCTTATAACACCCAACTTATTTCATGTGCAATCATTATAGATGGCCACTGGAACTGACCTATAGTGCACTGTTTGGTCAAAGTAATTTGTTAATAGCAGCTTATAAAAGACAAATTTGTGTCAACCACCCCAGGTGTGGCTGCTTGGGGGGGGGGGGGGGGGCTCCTCACAGCGGACAGTTTATATCGTTTTTTAAAGTCGGTATACAGGGTGGACATAACGCACACAAGACCGGGATACGACCGCAATGAAAATCCGGTAATCGGTAACGGTCGCGATTTTAGTTCCGGCGAATTAAGATTTGTTCCCGATGGAACGCCAACTCCGTCACAGTGCCAGTATCCAGGATGGACCAGTTACAGCAGCTGTGAGCCAGCAATCCTCATCGCAGGATAAGAAGGCTTTATGACATCCTCCCTAACTAAATCAGTGCATGCATCCAGGCCAGAAGTGATGCCACGTCATACAGATACTACCATGTACTTTGAAAATATAAATCGATTTTCTAATCTCTGAAATAAAATGACATTCCCTATCTACCTGTAAAGTTTCATGTCGTTTCCTTCTCCCATGTTGATTTTTCACTTTTTTGTCGGGCTGTGTACATAAAGAAGCTGTGGATCAAGTTAGCATGATAAATATACAATTTCAAGAGAAATCTGAGTAAATAATTACTGTATACATGTGAATGCATAACTTGAAGATGAGGTGTTGTGATTTCCTATTGCCTTCCCTAGTGTGATGAAAGAAGGGAGAAGTTGAATACCGGTGCCGGCCCATTCATGCCTACTCTTCCGAAGAAAAACTATGGGGCCGCCAAGCATATCGTCCCCATTCGACGGACGAATCACAGCAGGGAGCTGTTCCACAAAGGATTCTATTCATTAGAAGAGCCGGATCCGGGACCATCCCACCACCGCTGGGGCACGTGCACCCCAAGCACGGGTCCTGGGTTCGCGACGGGGAATGCACATACACCCAGCTTGATGTTCGTGTTACTAACATCCACCGGTTAATGGCAGTTGGTGGAACTCACCAGCAACATGTACACATAATTTCTTTTCTGCTTCTCCTGTCTTCTGTGACTATACGATTCAAGTATATAAATTAAAAAGATATATAATGGTGATTTAATTAAGATAAGCACTATTGATAAAAATAGGAAACGCTTAACTTTCATCGATTTATAGTCCATATTGTCCGCTATCAGAAGAAAAGAATAGAGTAAACAACAACAAAACATACATTGCCTAAGTTAATTATACCATTTAGCAGCAAACCACGGTTTCCCCGTAACACTCCAAGCGAGTGCAAGGATAGTTAATTTCCCGACGAGGAGTCAGAAACCCTTTGCACACATTATTTTATTAATTGATATACTCGTGTAAACCAGCGTACCCAAGCTTTGGAAAGGTTATTTTAAAATTATTTTTCGTGGGACACTAAATAATTTTGATTCCAATGTAATTTTCACGAATTTTCAAAATCATTACTAAAATAATTCCAAAAAATTAAAACAAAATTATAGACAAGGATGAGATTAGTTACAGAGCAAGCTGCGCAGTAAAAACCCCGTACTCGTTCTGTGTAAGGCTACAAGCTAGCCGTTAACTATAAGAAAATTGTATAACAGTCAACCAATAGTTATTTACGGAGATGCACTCAGGTTCGAACTCCAGTTACTGTGGCATAAACTTATGTTTTAGTGTCATATGCTACAGCTACAATAATGTCTCTTATTTCTCTCCACAAACTTATTTCCTGACCCAAAGCCCTCAGTGACTTTCGTAATTTTAAGTGCAGTAGAGTATTTGTGATTACAGATCTGGATTAAATTGCCAGTTTATACAAAACAGAATGAAAATTTTAGTAAGTACAAATCAACTCATAAAAGTAAACCACTAGTTATTTACAAAGCTATGTTAATACCTTAACACGTATACATACACAAAAATAAGCAATACTGGTAAAAATAAAAAACGCTCAACTATTATCGATTTACAGTTCATATTGTCTGCTGCCAGAAGGAAAGCTTTGTCATGAAAAATGAATGGCATTAAAACAGACGATCCTTTATTCATATCAAAGTACATCTGGGACTTGCTATTATGACGCACTGTCTATAACAATACAAACATTCTAATCGTTACTTTATGGTTTATTTGGGAGTCATCGTCATAACAATAATGGGGTTAAACGTTAGGTTGTACAATTAAACAGGTAACGTAACTTTGCAGCTCCACGTATACCCTCAAATCATCAGCACCGGGGAATCGGTACCTTCCCGGCATTAGCCTGGAGTGATTTCGGAAATCCGAATTGTAGGCTGGGGTTTGAACCCTGGAATATTAGGCCTGAGCGCTATCGTTCACCCTCCATGTCGGTAACAACCTTGTAAATACGATACGAAGCAAAAAAAAAAAAATCAAATAAAATAATGACATTGAAATCCTTCATTCATATCTAAGGAGACATGAGACTATCTGGTATACTGCCTATCAGCCACCAGGCCGTACAGCAATTTTTGTTAAACGAGATAGTTAAATCAGGTTGATGGTTCAGTTAATGTTTCTGTCACTTCATAAAGTAAACATTTAATCTCTAGCAAGATATTAAGAGTAAGTTGTGTTGCATAAATACAAACGTAATTAATACAAGGGACCTGCAGTTTTATTCGCCCATCAAGCTACTCAGAAAAAGAAGGCTTAAATATACATTGGTGTCATCCTTTCGTTAATTTTTAGCGCCAAGACTTAAGGAATCATCGCTAAGCCAACTTAGTGTTCACTTGCATGGTTACAATTTAATGCATGGTTTCGTTTCACGCCAGTTTACATTGCAAATGCGTGGCATATTCTGAACGGTCATTAATAGCACTAATAAAAGTGTTAAAAATTTTAACATGAAATGTACAGAAGTAATGTTATGACGATATACAGACTTACTACGGCTTGTCCCACACCACGGTTAGGAAAGTTATTCAAAAGCTCTACCAGTGTTGCAACTAGCAATATATAAGTCATGAAGGAATCAGGACCTCGAGGAACCCCTCCACCAACACTTCAGCTCCATCTCTGCAAGAACTATCTAATTCCGCTTCTCTAGGTGAATTTGAGTGCAACCAGGTAAACCCTTAGGATCATTGTTCTGAACTACAGTTATCGCATTCTAGCGTATGTCAGGTTGTGCCAGGGATTTGAACCGGTGGTTCCAATATATGCATAATGACGAAATACTTCGTTTCTAAATCTTTTTAGACCATATAAAGTTGCTAATCAGCTGCCTGCTACTTCTATTTCATCACATTCGTTTGGACGTCCTCATAGCACTCATCTTTTGTATCGTAGTGGTGTTGATGCATAATCTCAAGCCTTTCACAGTTCGTATGGAATAGGGACAGCCCATCGGTTTTCACCGTTAAACCTGACGGTTGTTCGGGTAGAGTCATTTCATACTGGACGCACCTACAGGTACAGTGGTGGACATCCTACATCCTCATGCGACACTATCGTGGTGGCAGTTTTAACCAGCACAATGTTCGCCCACACACACACTGCACAGAAAAAAATGATTAAAACCGTTAAACATTATACAAGTCCACAAACAAATAAAGCGGATCAATTTTCTCTCACATCGAAAATCTGTGATGAATCTGTTGCTAGAAAGGGAGCTGATGATGTATGCTCAATAATTTACGGTAGTTGTGTTGGTGATACGTTATCGGAAACTGTTTCCCTATCTGTGACCCCAGTTTGTTAGAAAGTGATCGAGATATGTCTTGTTACAGAAACGTCCTATGAGGAATGGAGAGATCAATCAAGTATAACTATTTCGTTCCATAGTGATTAACTGTAAATAAGATATGTTCAAATCTTGGGCAGTCGTACATCTATCACTTTCCAAATTTCTGTGGTAGTTGTTCCAGCCATGATTTTACTGAAAAAAGTTTGTTACAAGGCCTCAATCAAAAACTCTCGTGCAAATTACAGTGAGCATAATGACGACGTATACTTCAATAACACAACAACAGTGATAAATAAAGTGATGTAATTATTAATAAATGTTTTACCTAATTCGACCATGCCATTATTAAATATAATCATTATTAGTTTTAGTTATTATTAATTTTTGTACAATGCAACATGGTTTCAGACAACTGCTCAAAGAATAACGAATATGCGGACGAGTTGAAGATAATAACATGTTTTCACTTTTATATACATGATATAAAATTATAATTAATTTTTTTTTTTGCTGTCATCAGTCTTTTGACTGTTTTGATGCTATCCTCCATCCCTTCCTATCCTGTGCTAACCTCTTCATTTCTACATACCCCTTACAGCCCACGTCCTCAATTATCTGCTTCATATATTCTAATCTCTGTCTTCCTCTACAGTTCTTACCTTCCACTGTTCCCTCCACTAATAAATTAACCAATCCAGCATGTCTCAAAATATGACCTACCAGCCTGTCTCTTCTTTCTGTATGCTTCTTCCGCAAACTTCTTTTCTCACCCATCATTTCCAAAACTCGTTCATTTCTTACTTTGTCAGTCCACTTAATTTTCAGCATTCTTCTGTAGCGCCACAATTCAAATGCTTCAAGTTTCTTTCTTTCCGGTATTCCTAAAGACCATGTTTCGCTACCATAAAGTGCAGTGCAACATACAAAGAGTTTTACAAAGTTTTTTCTAATTCCTAAATCAATATTTGAAACTAAAAGGTTTCTCTTTTTCATGAAGGCTCGTTTTGCAAGTGCTATTCTGCTTTTAACATCATTCCTGCTTCGGCCATCGGTTGTAATTTTGCTTCCCAAGTAAACTCACTTACTTCTGCTATTGCATCCGATCCTATTTTTAAATTTAATCTACTAGTATTGGTATCATTTCTGCTACATTTCATCACTTTAGTCTTGCTTTGATTTGTATTCAGTCCAAAATTTTCCTTCAGTATTTCGTTCATGCCATTCAATAACTTCTCAATATTCTCAGCCCTCTCTGCTAACAAGACAATGTCATCAGCAAATCGTAGCATACTGATTTTTTCTCCCTGCAAACTTATGCCACATGTAAATTTTTCTTTGACTTTCTTCATTGCTGCTTCTACATACAAGTTGAATATTAACGGGGATAGACTACACCCTTTTTAACTGATGCATGTCTCTGGTGATTCTCTACTTTGATTATAGCCACTTGATTCTTATATAGTCTATAGAGTATTCTTCTATCCCGATACTTTAGACTTGAATTCTTTAAAATTTTGAACATCTTGTCCCAACTAACAATATCAAAAGCTTTTTCTAAATCAACAAATGCCATAAAAGTATCTTTGTTTTTCTTGATCCGCCCTTGAAGTATTAATCTTTTGATTCCTTCTTCTCCTAGGGATTTAAGAAGTTCTGCAGGGATCTCATCATTCCAACTGCCTTATATGCTTTCAAGTCATTCAGAGCTTTATTCAATTCTGTCCTCAAAACAGGATCTCCTAAGTCATCAATGTCCACATCCCCTTCCTTTCCATTACACTATAGTTCAATTCGTCCCCAACATACAGTTTCTCAATGTATTCCTTCCATCGGTTAGCTCTATCTTCTGAACTTAAAAGTGTTTTCCCATCGGCAGCTTTAATGTTCATACCCCTTTTCTTCATTTCTCCAAAATTCTGTTTGATCTTCCTATAGGCAACATCTACTTTACCTACGACCATTTCCTTTTTTACTTCTTCACCCTTTTCTTGTAGCCATTTTTCTTTTGCTATTTAGCATCTCCTATTTATATGATTTCTAAATTGCCTGTACTGCTCTCTTCCTGCTTCATCCTGAGCATTTTTGTACCTTCTCCTGTGATCCATCAGCTCCAAAATTTCTTCTGTGATCCAAGGTTTTCTGGCAGCTTGTTCCCTAAAGCCTAATGTTTCTTTACCAGCTTTCATTATTTCGTTCTTTATTGTATTCCATTCGTCCTCGGTTGAGCTCCTTTCAATGTTACTTCTTAGACCTAAGTCTAACATTTCTGCAAATTTTTCTATCGTGCTAGATTGTTTGAGGTTATTCACTTCCAATCTGTTCTGCTTACACTGCTTCCTTATTCGCTTAAATTTCAGCATGCACTTCATTATTATCAAATTATGGTAAGAGTCTATGTCTGCTCCTGGGTACGCTTTACAGTCTGGAACTTGATTCCTGAATCTCTGTTTGACCATGATATAATCTAGCTGATATCTGCCTATATCCCCAGTACGTTTCCAGGTGTAAATTCTTCTTGCTTGGTTCTTAAACAGTGTGTTTGGCACAACTAGCTTATATCTTTCACAATATTCTAGCAACCTGCTTCCTTGCTCATTTCTTTCTCCTACACCAAAACTTCCTGCAGTATTCCCCTCTTTTCCTTCTCCCAATATCGCATTCCAATCACCCATGATTTTAAGATTTTCCTCCCCCTTCACATATTGGATTAATTTTTCAATTTCAGCATGTATTTTTTCTATTTCTTCGTCATCTTCGTGTGACGTTGGCATATACACTTGTACTAATGTGGTTGGAACGGGCTTAGTTTCTAACCTCATCAAAATAATCCTGTCGCTAAAGTGTTCATAATAGTTCACCCGTTTCCCTACTTTCTTTTTCATTACAAATCCTACACCAGTGACTCCATTGACAGGTTGTGTGCTAATTATCCTGTGTTCTCCAGACCAGAAAACCTGTGCGTCCTTCCATTTAATCTCACTAATCCCAACAACATCTAACTTAAGTTGTTCCATCTCCCTTTTTAAAGTTTTCTTACGAACCTGAACTATTCAAACTTCTAACATTCCAAGCTGCGACTCGTAGAATGTTTCTATCCATTCTGATTGACACCTCCCTGAGCAGTCCCCGCCCGGAGATCCGATTGGGTGACTATTTTACCTCCGGAATATTTTACCCAGGAAGGGGCCATCATGATATATGTAATTTGAGAGGATTCAATGTCCTCGGGATACCCTTTGGGTCTTTAATGCAGTGGTTTCCCGTTGCCTTCTACATCCCCATGCCGTTGATAATTTCTGATTCATCCGCCTTTAGGGGCCGTTTCCAACCCCAAGGGCAAGAGGGTGCCCTGAACCGCTCCCCGCTCTTCCGCACTCCTTACAGAGGCCGTTGGCAAGCAGGGGGTGACTCCTTATACCGGGAATCTTTCAGTCGCAAGAGCCTCGTCCGTGAAAACAGGGTGCACCACGTGAAGGAGAGGTTGACATTTGATTGGAAAAGGCTAGTATAGTCTCTCCCAAACCCTTACACCCCTTAATTTGCTTATAATCCAATTAAACCTGTTTTTAAAAGGAAAATATTGTTGGATGGACTAATATTGCTCTCTCCTTTGACACTTAATTTACTTTTGTGAACTTAATTTAATACAGAACTTCTGTTCCGAACTCGCATGCACTTTATCAATAGATAGAGTTTTCTATACGCTGTTTCAATTAGTGCAGTGTAAGCTGTCCTGGCAGATGCGCCCAAATGTAAGCTACTAATTATCCAGGAAATAATCAGCCAAGGGTTTAGTTGATTACATGTAATACAGACGAAAAAGGCCCAATTTCTCCTCTTTCAACACATTCAAGATCGGATAAACAAATTGAGAGGTTATGTTACATTGAAACAAGTTTCACATACATTTTACACGCTATTTTAGGTTGTGCTCTCGTTTACAACCTTCTCCAAGCGGCACTACACATGCACTACCTCGTGCCATGCCATGCTACAATGCAGGCGCCCAATCAACAGCTGTGCTGGCCGGCGTCATAGATTGATAGGTACAAGGGGTGATCAAATGAATAGGTACGAAACGACGTAAAAACGTAACAGTTAAATATTTGCATATTCCGCCATGGGAGAACGTAGCGAGACATTTCGGGATGCGATTGGAGTCTCTGACTGAGATCGGAGCATGCGCGGGCGCCCGCATGCGCAGTAGAGAGCAGAGGCTCTTATCAAAAGCGGCGTCCAAATGATGCTGCAGTCCGTATGAGGCAGGATGGCGTTTGCGTTGAAAAATTCGACGATTGAGGAGACACTCCGACGCCTACGCAGGTCCATCAAGAACAAAAGACCGGGGCTACTCACGGAGGGTGTGGTTCTGCTCCATGGTAACGCGCGTCCACACGTCTCCAGAGTCACACACATGGAACTGGCCAATTTCAATTGGGAGACGTTGGACCATCCGCCCTACAGTCCGGACATGTCACCCTGCGATTTCCATGTGTTTGGTCCAGTGAAGAAACACCTGAAAGGGAAGCGCTTCAACTCGGACGACTTACTCAAGGACGCTGTGAAGGACTGGGTCTGGTCACGGCCAGAGGAATTCTGGGAACAAGGAATCTTGCGGCTTGTTCATCAGTGGGATCGTTGTGCTCAGGCCTATGGTGTATATTTTAAATAAAGTCTACCTTTGTACCAACCGTGTCGTTTCGAACCTTTTCATTTGATCACCCCTTGTACTTATAATTACACTATGCTACCCAGTTTACTAAACTAACTTCGGTCTGTGGAAACCCAATAATGTTACAAATCAAGTTACAAACATTAATACATCTACTCAGTAATCGTGTAATCAATAAATGCTACATAATTCTATATTAATAATAATATTAGTAAATTAATAATAAAAAATGATTTGGGGCTGGTGATAATGTTACATCTTCCCCCACATTACGACATAATTAATGACATGTTTCAAACATCTGTTCATTTGTCGGAATGTTCATGCACATTGTCCAACACACACCAATCACTTTTCAAAACGCATCAAGTGTAACACCATAGTTCAAATAAAAATTAGCAGGGGCACTTTAACAGAGTGCAACTCGTTTGCTGAATATCACAAAAACATTAGCTAAATTAATAATCCGCGCCCATCTCAATTCTCGAAATATGAAGTTATTGTCCAAATGAAATTGGTAAATGTAGTTTATTAGTATCCCGCTCACTTACTGAACATTACACAAAAATAACACAAACAATATCCAAAAATATCCTTGCTCAATTCAGTCTATTTGCCATAAATTTTTTAATAGTCACAATTTTATTCCTAATATTGTACAATTGTTTTTCGTTCTATATAACTTCAAATCAACAATGTTTCCTAAATCCAACTTTTTATTGGATTCAGGATAAGCCAATAAATAAACATTCAAGTTTGGTTTTCCTTTAAATTTATAAAAATCAGTCCCCAGTAAATATTAAAAACCTTTTTAATTTTAGAACTCAAATTATGACAGCTTTGCTGCATTTTCACCTGAATAAAATTTTACAAATTAACTCGGACGAAATTGTCACTTTTGTCATGCTTTCTTCTTATTTCTTTCGCTTTCTCCTTCGTCATCATGTCGTGCTCTCCCTTCTCAATAATTTCGTAAATATATCAGTCATTATTAATTACATTCTTCTTCATGTTTTATCTGGTAAGCACTATGCATTCTTTCTTCTCGTCATATAATAATTCATTGATTTTCTAGTCATCCAAATACTTCAATTAGTCTTCAAAGCCATAAATACTTGCTTCTAAAATCATATTTTTACAATGCGTCTGCTTCATTGTCAGCTCTCGCTTATGGATCATTGGTAATAATACGTCACAATGCGTCTGCTTCATTGTTAGCTATCGTGTCTTGTTCATTGTTAATTATACGTCACAACGCGTCTGCTTCATTGTCAGTACTCTCGTTTGGTTCATTGTTAATAATACGTCACAAATCACAATGCGTCTGCGTCATTGTCAGCTATCGCGTCTGGTTGGTTGTTAATAATAATTCCTGTTCCGCCGTCACTGGTACAATTTATTCTTTACTTTCGATTTAATTTCTTCCTGTCGTGTTTCATTTTAGTTAATACTAATGGACCCGACAGACGTTGTCCTGTACAAATTTCAATAAATTTGTTTGTGATCGTTTTTTTAATCTGTGAAAAGCTGTTGGAATTGTGTTAACGAGGTAAAAATGTGAAAAAAACCTATTTCTGAGAGATCATTGTATTTATTAACGATTGTTTCCTTGGTTATTCAATTTGAGGAAGAGTACATTTATAAGTACGCCAATAGGAAATTTTACATGCGAGATTAACTATATCGGCAGAACACCACTGAAATGCTGTGCCTGGAATGGGATCGACTTGGAACCATGACGTTTTGTTTCAAAATTTAAGTCACAATTGAATTAAGTCAGAATTTCATGTTAACCAAATGATTTATTTTCTTCCGTCAAATTTAAAATTACAATGAATCTCAAGGTATTTTATTGACATTTCGATCATCGCACAACAAAACCGGTTTCTTAGGTCTTACATCGTTCTGTCTAATGCCTCCAAAGACTTTTTTGTGCCCTTGCACATTCATCCCAAACGATTAATTTGCAATGCTGCAGAACTTTGGTCATCACACAGTTCTTCGAAAGGTTGCGTGTCGGAGTTTCATTGATTTGCATATTCAACGGCAACTTCAATGCTGAATGAGCCGTTTGACCGCTTTCAAACAACGTAGCTGCAATTCATGATGAAGCAAGTGCAATTTCATTCTGTGAGCAAATCGTTGCCAAAATCAATGAGATCATTTTTTTCCAGTTCCACTGGGAGCATCCATTAAGAAAATCCTTCTAGTTCCATCGTTCACAACTTTCATGAGCATATTTTTGCTGCCTATTCAACAGTAGAGCATTCGTTGGAACTGATTCTCTCAATGCATCACAATCATATTGTTTCCGCATTTCAACTGTCCATTAAATGGGTCTTGCATCGGACGATTGGTCGCCATTATGCATAATTGAAATAATTCCTTGTTCGATATCACCAAGCACATGCCCTCAATTAATATCAATGGAATAGAAAATAAAGTGACTACAATTTGTTGGACAGACCACGAAACAACACAAAAATAAAAACAAAGGTAGTTCTATTTCAATTTACGCAGGAATGCACTTTTCCAGAATTTTCTACAGATCTTCCCGTTTTTTGTTTTTTTAATAGAAAACATTTAATTGATTATTTCCCTCCCGGGAGCAAAGGAAAAAAAAAAAAAGAATTACTCATATCCAGCGTTCGAATCATGAGTTATGGTGCTGAGTTGATACAAAAATCCAATAGAAAAAAGCACTTTCAGTTTTTCCTTAAGTTTCCCAACAACGTTTCCAATTTTTTGTTCGATAAGAAAACCTTATTCATACCATTACAAACGTTTAAAAAAAATAGCAAATTGGTATTTAGAAAAAACACCTTTAGTTTTTCCTGAAATTACCGGGAAACTTTTCCAATTATTCTTTCTCTAAAAACCGTATTCTGACTAATATGAACATTAAAATTCCAATTTCCCGGGCAATATTTGGGCTATTATCAACACTTAAAAAAGTAACACAATTGGTCCATATACAAAAGTAATTTAAATTTTTCCAGAGTTATCCAATTTTCCAGATAATATTTTCTAATTTTTCTTTCTCTAAAAAACCTTATACGTACTAGATTTAGAAAAAAATTCAACCAAATTGGTCAAGCCGTTCTAAAGTGATGCAGTCATCAATGAGCAGCATTTCATTTTTATTTATATAAATTGCTGTGCCCCCATTGCTTCAAATTATCTTCTTTTGTCGCTTACTTCAATATTATCCTTTCAATATATTCACAATTAATGCTTTATTTTTCCCTTTGCTTCATTTTGCTGCTTATTGCAGATTCATGTCCTCTAATTCTTCTACACCGTTATTCATAAAAAATTATCTTCTTTTTCACATACGTCGCTTCTCATTAATTATTTATTGCTGAACCTTTCCGTTATCAAGCTCCATTTATTAATAATATTCTACGTGGTTCTATTCTTCATTTTCAGAAATTAACCGCTTTGAAACAGTTTTTTGCAAACACATTTTGTCCGTCACTTTCGCGTACTTCATTTTCACGAAAAACGTCCACTTTTTAATGTTCCATTTTCATTTCATTTCTTTTTATCCTTGCCAATTTAAAAATGCTGTAATTAGATTTAAAAATTTTCTCCTCCCATTGTCGACATGCATTCATAATCGTATAGTACTTCGCCGCATCTCAAGTGGGCCAAAAGATACTGTCAAAATTGGTTAGTTCTTATTCAAATACTATCGGTACTTTTACTGTGAGGTTATATTTCAATTTTCAACACATTTCTCCTTTTATTGAATAAGTCTCGTCTTCGTTTCTTTCTTGTCGTTGCAGCCAATCGTGCTTTCTTGTTTAGAATTTTCTGTCCACATTCCTACATCCAAAACGCTTTTTTTTATCTTCTTCTGTTTTTTGTTACTGTCTACTTCATCTCCTTTCCTTTTGATTCTAAAGTACCTCATAATAGTCGCCTTTCTACCCGGTATTTTTCAAACTCATTCTCTGCATAACTATTCCCTTCTTTTTCTTCATCAAAAATACTGCTTCTTTCATCTTCTTTGCATTTCAATTGATTGAGGTTTGACAACGCATTCAAATGGTTATATACGCAAAATGTCGATCGCTTTTCTGTACGAGCAACACTGGCGGTGAGTCAGCTGAGCTACGCTACTTACTATAACATAATTTATTTTAGCCATCACAAGTTGTTTCATCATTTCCACAAATTTTAACTTCTTCTTCTGCGTTCTCTATTATATCTTACGTTGGTAATTTTTAAATCCTTCTGTTCTCATTTCCTGTAAAATTTCGTCTTCTTCAATTTTCTGTTATACTGAGCACTTCAAGTTTCGCTTAGTGTCGTCCTGTTCTCAAATCTCACAGATGGTTTTGTATTCGTCGTTCTCTTTCTCTTCTTCTTACACTATTTGTTTTGATTCTTCCCTCTGACGTTCTACCACTGTATCATTAACTTCTTACGTGCTTCCCCATATTTTTCGTATCCCATCTTCTATTTCTTGATTCATCCTTTCTTTATTTCATATAATCTGCTGGTTTTTTTTGTGGCATTTGCATTAAGAAGGACATTGTTCCCTTTCTCGAGCATAATCTGTTCGACTTGGTGAAGACGCAGATGCAATCTTATTATTGCCCCCACTATAATTATTATAAGTCAGAAAAAATTAATTTCGTTACTCAACAATCAACCACTAAGTAATGACAATGACCATCTCCATGTCAATAGCCAACGTAATAATGGTACAACGCCGGTCACTTACAATCAATGCACATAAAATGACAAACCAACAAGCAGCACTGGAATTGAAATAAACCATGCTCATGTGTACATGAAATCAATAACTTCTACACTTCACTAATTAGAAATAATTTTCCCATTTCATATTTATTTTCTGCCTGTTTGGGTTTTCACAGCTTCCAAATCAAAATTAGACATTGTAACGGAAAAGGGGGGGGGGTCGTTACTTTCAGTTTTAAATGTTAAAAGTGGTTCTTGAGTTTAATTAGAAATTAATATTTAAATAGCAAGGATCTTGATTGCTGTTGATAAACACATATAATGCTTGATTTATTATTTTCATATGGCTTGTACATAGCCGGATACATTTAACGTTACGTTAGGCATTATGGATATTTGCAAGAAAAAGCACTATCCGGCTTTACAATCTGCCTGAATATAGCTAACATAAACGGAATGGTAAATATCTCATTCTATAAAATTAAATGCATGATAACATTGTGGCCACAAGCCAACAGTAAAATGTTACATGTATAATGGATAAAATCCCTTAGGCGCCTTTTAAATTATAAATGTGAACAAGAGCAAGACTCAACTGAATTTACAATGAGCTTTAAAGTTAAAGAGGTTGTTTGCCAGCTAGCTTTTACAATGGATTGAGCAGAGATCCTGACTTAGGGTCGTTTACGGATTCTTCAAAGTCTTTCCAAACCATGAAACGATGATGGGCGATGGAACACTTTACCATAATCAGCAACGACAGCGGCGGTGTGTGATGGAGGTCAGCAATTGCACACCCAGTGCAAGGACAGCATCAAACGACCAGCCTGTGGTCAAAGCCAGAACCCTCCAGCATAGCGCCACTTTGCGCTGTCACGTCTAGACACGGCGACTGTCCACCACAGAGTGCCTGAAGATGGCGGCTTCTCCTCTTCCCGAAAACTCCTTCCAGCAGTTTTGTTACATGAAAAAAAGGGAAGCCAGGAAATAACATCGGCAGATCCCGTATCTGATACGGTATTGGATGTCTAACTTGTTTCCAAAATCACGTGAGGCTTAAAGTCAAGCCCATTTGCTCTATCCTTTCCCGCTCGCCTGACGTATCATGTGCCATTCAGGTATCCATCCGCCGGTCATTGCTCTGACCTTGGGGGTGGGCTGTTTCTGGGCAGGTAACGGTCGGGAGACCCCACGCCGTCGGAAGAATTTACCGTTGCAGCTTCAAAATCCTTTCTGCCCCTTCAAGTAGCAACCTCTTTATTCAGATGAATTTAAAGAAAGAATGGCAGCCTGGGATATCCATTCAAAGAATCGGATAATTAAATTACCAAATACCCCTAAAAATTAATATAGTCTGAATATAAAAATAATTAAATACAAATTTACATGTCTTGTAGTACGCCACAATCCTGCGTGCTACATATGCCCGTCGCTAACAATAATGAAATTATTCGCAGGATAATTTCATTATTACAATATTCTAATACCCTACATACATGTGACCAAATATTATCTAAGTCCTTATTGAACAGCAATCGCGGTCCTTGTTTAATTGAAAAAATAATTTACCGCATGACTGTGATCTCTGGCCCATAGACATTGATTACACAACATACGTGGTTTTGGTTTGTTTCCCAAGTTAGATTCATAAAACAATTCTAATGCTAAGCACAACAAATAGAATTCATAATCTACATATACAAACAACAAAAATCGGAAAAACATAAAATTATGTACACAAATTCCAACATATTCTAAGATTATATACATGAAGTGAATCATTGAAACAGCTCATCAAGCAAATTCTGCTCATGCCTTCCTCTTGCAAAATTTTCAAGAGTTATTGACATAAAATAATCGCGAATGATAGAATTCAGTTGCAACCCTTGAATGGACCACATAGTTATTCATAGAGCAAAGGATCAACATTAAAACATTTTTACTATCGCGTCAGACCCACATAAAAACAAAAAGGAACAAATATATCGCTAGTTAATGGATTAATCTGCTGTGTTGAAAGTAGCTGTACGGCCCGTGTGCCTTATCTGCTCTTTAATCTTTTCCGCGAACGCCAGTCGTCCGGTCAGCTGTTGCTGCTGAACGCAGGTAGCGGCTATCAGCCTTCACGATCTTCGCTCTGGCCTGGGCAGGCATAAGTTTCACTGTGTCACTAATAATCTTATTGTTCACGCCTTTACCGTCTGTGTACTTCTTAAATACAAGATTCCCCTTTTAACTGAAGTCAGCATTAATGATATTTATCTCAATTTGCAAAGTTAGCCGACTTATTGAATGCATTCTTTGTGGCAATGTTCCCGCGTTCTATAGGGCATTATCTATGGCATTTTCGCCTCCCAGATAGACATACAAACTAAGAAGTCCAAACACGTTGACTGAGATCGAACACATGCATCCCAAACATTGAAACCTTTATGTTGTATGGAATGGCCTTAGGTTCCATGGATACTAAAACCGAAACGCTTTATACAAGTTTTCCGGAACTGCGCGTCTGACCCGACACAGTCCGTACTCACAACTGTTATCTGCTGTGATTTTTGCACTGTAGCAACGCTTCTTTCATTCTTCACGCTATCCTTTAATGGTAGACCCTTTTGGTGGTGAATACAACATGAACATATGTTTCGTAGTTCCTCTTTAATCTGTGCTTCAATATTTGTATAAGTCACTTATCCCCATCTACTGTGTGTAATATGACCTTTACTTACACTTTTAGCTAGGATTTACTTTCAACTACCCTTACCATTTTATTATCTAGGCCTAGGCTTTTGTGTTACTCGGACGCAAACATAGCACAGTAAATTTCTATAGTACTGTGTTTGTTTTCTTTACTTCTTCACAGTACAGGATTTTATACAAATCACCACGTTATCTTTATGCCTTTAAGTTTTATCAGGGCAATTGTAACGTCAGAACATGTTTCCTATGTAAGCCGTTGGCGATTCCGTATATCAGCCTTAGCTTGTTAGCGGAAGTGTCCCGCTGTGGCAACGGTGTCTACCGGGATCTGGACCTTCCACCAGACAATGAATGGCCCTCCTGGATTAGCGGTCTCCGAATACCTGTGTCGGTGTTGTTACAAACACGTCGATACATTCAAGGTATTCGCGTTTAACATTTTCAAACTTATCCACAGTGTTTATATGATGCGAGTTTCTTCATCACCAAGTTATTTCCTTATTAAATAAATTTTACTTAACTTCGTATTTACATTCCACACTTCACCCGAAATTACCATTTCTAATTTTATTGCGGGCTTGTCGTAGAGCGGACAGTTTCTCGGTGCGTGTCTATCCTTGCGTTCGAATGCGTCATTTGTTCACTCGAACGAATTTTGGTATTTCGCTCAGATTGCCTATTCACAGCATTATTCTGTACACACGCCTTTTTATTTTCGAATCGATGGTGATTCTTGTTACTCGAATTCCAACGTTCCTTCGGATCTCTGTCCGGCTGATGGTCCCGGAAATTATGTCGGTAATTATTCTTTCGATACCATCGTTTATCCGTTACCTGACCTCTTTTGTTGAAATTATGACTTTGATCGACTCTCACCGGATGATCTTGAATTTGATTTACGCCGATCCTATCCAAGTATCTCAAGGTTTCCAAGAATTGCTTTTGTGTAGTGATTGCGGGATGGCTCAGACTAACCTGAATCTCTGCAGGGAAATGCTCAGTGAGGGTGGCATTTAGTTCTGTATCTGTCATGGGTCTGTCCAGATATTCCGACAGAGTTGATAACCTTGAAGCATATACAAATATTGACTCGCCTTTACTCGCCTCAAACTTTCCCTGGCAGATCCGAATTCGGGTTTGCCTCTGTTCGATCGCCGTCCAGAATGCACTTAAAAATGCATTCTTGAATTCTGGGTATGCAAAATCAATTTTACAGAAGGACTTAAACCAAAGCTTCTCCTCTGGACCAAGACATAAAAATGCTACACGAGTCTTTAGATTTTCCGGTGTGCCTTTGAGATCAAAGTAATTTTCTAATTCATTTATATATTCTTTTGGATTAATTCCCTTTCGCACTTCGAATTTTGGGAGTACCAATTCGTCTTGCGTGTACGTTCTGCCTTCAGGAATAATGGATAATGTTCTCTCATTTATACCGTTTCTAACCATAGCTTCAGTTGCCTTACATTTTGAAATAATGTCAGCCTGGAAGGTATTTTGCATTTCGCGCACTTCCTGATAATTTTGATGCAGTAATTTCATTGACTTACCAACTTCAACCATTCTCTCAGCAACCGCGGAGAGCGTTTGATGTGTTTTATTACAAAAATCTGAAACCAACTGTTCCGTATTTAAAATACTTGTCATGTGTTTCGATTGAACATCTTCCAACCTTTCACATCTCGTATCTAATTGATTTGAGGTGCTCTGAATACCAGATATTTCTTTTCGAATTTTTATTTGAAAGTCATCAAATTTTTCGTTTACCTCTTCGCGAATATCAGCAAACTTAGTTTCCGCTTGGTTACTTAAAGTATTCAGTTTCTCGAGCATATGTGCATTCTGCTTGTGTATTTCTGCTTGTTGAGCGTTAATTTGTGTTTTAATTACTTCCAGGTGTTGTGCAATTAGCTTTTGTACCATTTCAAGTGTTGGCCCTTGTAAGTTCTGGTCACCCGCAACGTTACGTGGATGTTCAGTCTCATTAATGCTTCTTTCAGGAACAACCAAATCGGTTTTATCATGTCCTGTACTATTATTTCGCCTTTCCAAATGTTCACGTTCGTTATTTGCACTGATTCTGGAATTAACAGTCGATTCAAGTACTCGCTTAGCTGTTGTCCGATTCTCTATCGTTTCCAATATATCAGGCCCATAGCTTAACTTTAAAACAAAGCGAGATGTAGTTAATACATTATTCAGCCATAATCCATTTTTGTATACATACCCCGTTACAGTTACGCAACAACTAGCCAACGATCGCCAAGATCCGACTGGTACAAAGTATATCTTTGACAGTATCAATTGCAATACCAGACATCACCAAAATTACAAGTAGGAAACAAATTAAACGCATCAGGATTTTACTGTTGTCCAATTTCTTCGATAAACTATTTACTCGGTTCTCAAGAAATATTTTATTGTCAGCCAGTGACTTATTAAATTTATTGCTCAAATCTGCCTGAGATTTCTGAAATTGCTCCATTATTTGGAATAGAGGTGTCAAATCCCCTTGATATGCCATGTTTTTAGTATTAACCGCCATTTAAGTGTATAAAATCAAACACGACGCAATTTTAACACAAATGAAAAATTTCCGGGTTTTCAAGAAAATTAACACATATACACCCCTCGAAAATACAGCAAAAGAAAAGCAACGATGGATCATGCATACAATTACACATGGCAGAACATGCGTGATTAGCTTCTTCATATATAACATACCTCAAGAAACAAAAGTCACTGGCTCGATATTTAATGTTTGATATTGCAATTAAGCAAAATAATTGATTTTATAACAAACATGTAGAATTGAATTTTACTTGAGCAATTATTCAACAAATCTTTAACACTGAATTTTACTTGAAAAATCATTATATTAAAACAAAGTAAAAATTGCAATATTCAATTTTCATTGGCAAAGCAAAATTAAAATTTCTATTCTAGAAAATCAAAAGTAAAAAATCACGTTCATGGTTTGGTACTTTGAAAAGGTACATAAATTAATTAGTTTCCCCAAAACTGATTACTTAAATTGCTTCACGTTTGCTAAATTGTGGCGTCTTACATCGTTTTAAAACCCACACGTTGGGTACCATAACATACTACTGTAGGCTATATCTTTGAACGTGCCTTTTAATTGTTAATTATATAAATATTTATTTAGAGTATTCTGAACACATCTAATTTTTTTTCCACTTTTCTTAGCAACTTCAATACTGAAAAAAATCTTTTAACAAATTCTTTCTAAACATTTTTTGATTAATTTATTGATCAAATTTTAGCTTTGTAAATTACTAATTTACAGAATTTATTATCCAATACAAACGCTATTTCTTCTTCCTAATGACTTGAATGTTGATCTTGCGTCCCCTAAGATTTAATTCGGTTATGGTACTTGCCAAGTATTTGCCGTTAGATCCACTGCTGCATTAAAAGATCCAGTCGTTTAAGGTGATGTGTTACCTTGTGATTTTTACCATTTAAACTGACGTAGGGTCGCCATATGTAAGTTACCAATTAACCTGGCAGGGTCGCCCAAATGTTAGCTACTAATCGCCCAGGAAATGGTCAGCCAACCGTTAGCTAACCACTCCGTTGTCGACCACGGCAAGGTAGGGGTAGCGTGCTTGCTTCGCGTTGCAGGAGTCGCCGGTTCGAGTCCAGCTGGGGGCATGGGTGGTTTTAATTAAATGTTGTGTTCGTCTTCTGTCGTCCTTACAGAAGATGGAAAATAATCACACTGAATTGAAATATATACATTGTAAGAGAAACACACACGCTGAGCTGACTGTATGGCTAACAAGCTCAACTGCCATTTATATTTTAAAAAATCACTCCGTTAATGGATGAGAGCGTGTTATTTAGACGAGACGGGCCCAAATTGTCTTCTTAGCTCGGATAAACAAATTAGGAGGTAAATGATTCCTAAGACTTCCACGGCCGTCTTTGTTCATGATTAATAGACTTTTGGGTTATGCCGCGTTGTTTATTTCGTCCTGGAGTTATCAAGTTAGCAAGTACTGCAACGAGTTTTTGAATACATTATCAGTGAAAGTGATTCGTGAATACCCCCGTTGTTCTGTGAATGGCCTGATAGATTTGCATTTTGATAATGTACATGTCAATGAAGTGTCATACAGCCCCTGTTCAACACTAGTCTATGAACGTTTAAAGTTAGAAATTGAAGCATATAAAAAACTGTTAGTGTATGATGATCTTAAGCGCAAAGTTGAACAAGATTTAAAAGGAACTGATGTATTTAACAGAATTGGTGGTGATGACGTATGCAGTAATAATTAGTGTCACTCAGTCCATAGTTCTACAATTGACTTTGTGCAACTAAAAAATTTGATTTGTACTTGAATTGTGAGTAAATAAAATTATTTTACCAGATTTTTCTTTTGTCATTTCACCTATCCTTATTAAATAATAAGTTAGTATATATTTTTAAAAAATCTTTTTATTTCGCCCACCAATTGGCGATTAAAAATACATTTTCAATTGCACACATATTATTACAAAATATATGTAATTTACAAAGTTTTCTCAAATTATTTTTCTTGATTTCTCGCTAGTGGTGGACATCCTAAATCTTCTATATTGTAGCATACTTTCTTCCTGATAATTTTCTGTAGCCATCTAGCCTTCTCCCGTCCTTTAACGTAAATGATTGAATCATCCTCATTGGTTATTGCATGTAGTATAGAGCACATCTTGCTGAAGCAAACGCCATCTGCGTTCCAAGGTATTCCATGGTAATTATGTGTTAGCCATCTAACTGATGGTTCATTACCT
>CM061921.1:196528398-196672539 GCA_031002005.1 Vandiemenella viatica
GATGGCTTCCGGGTGTGGCGCATTCAATTACGAACCCGCATCATGCAGCTGCGAGGGGAGCGATAATTCGAGTGTGGTGCAGCTGTGCTCATTCAATTACGAACCCGCATTCAATTAAACTCCCCTAGTTCCTCGGCTCCCCTCCGCTCCAAACTGTCTGCAAAGACAGGTCCATAAGCAATACATGGGGAAAAAACTGTCCGCTGACCGCTGTACATAAGGAAATAATAAGATCAATCTGAGGTTACAGATGTGAGACCCCCTCCCCGCAATTCAATTAGCATTAATTAAAATCAATTAAGGCTCCCCGCCATGGGGGAAAAAGTGGGCTCACTCCATCCTCCATAAGAATACATGGGGAAAAAACTGTCCGCTGACCGCTGTACATAAGGAAATAATAAGATCAATCTGAGGTTACAGATGTGAGACCCCCTCCCCGCAATTCAATTAAAATCAATTAAGGCTCCCCGCAATTCAATTAAATCAATTAAAATCAATTAAAATCAATTAAAATCAATTAAAATCAATTAACATTAATTAAAATCAATTAGCGTTAATTAAAATCAATTAAAATCAATTAACATTAATTAAAATCAATTAAGGCCCCCACGCAATTCAATTAAAATCAATTAACATCAATTAAAAACTGTCCGCTGATCCCCCTTCAGACACTACTTTATAGCCACTTCTTATATCACTTATAAAATATTTTCTATCTCGATACGTAAGACATGACTTTTTTAAAAAAGTTTGAACATTTTGTCCCGCCTTACATCACCAACAGCTTTTTTTTTCTAAATCAACAAACGCTATGAAAGTACTTTGTTTTCTTGATCGGTGATAAGAATTGATTCTCTTGCCGCACGGTTTTTTCAAAATTCAAACTGTAGCTACTGTATATTTTATTCCAACCCAAATAATTTACATTATAATGTCTGTCTCAGAATGACGAGCAACAAATTCTTTTGTAAGTTTTTTTTTTTTTTTTTTTTTTTTTTTTTTAATGGCATTCGGCAACGGAGGCCATACAGCCAGCTCAATGTGTATTTTTTTCCAATGTATGGACGCCACAGGACGGACAGGACATTCACACAGACACACAACACTTAACATCCATGCCCGCGGCCGGATTCGAACCGGCGGCCTTCGGCACGTGGAGCTAGCACTCTAGCCCCTACGCTACCGAGGCCGGCTTTTGTAAGTTTAAATATTGCAATGTCTTATAGGCATTCAATCAGAACATTGTAGGAGGAAAACTGAGGCATAAAATTGAAATTCAGTGCGGGAATGTCAGTGTGGCAAGGAACAAGGAAACCAGTATTATACGCTTTGTAAACTCTACCTTTCCGTCTACTATGATATTTTAGAATTACACTCTAGCTGCGGAGAGTAGTACTGCCGATTTGTAAAATTTTGTAACAATTAGCTGTGTTATTGCTCAGCGTGATAATTTCATTCCAACTACCTCTTAATCTTACTGAAAGACGTACTTGAAAAAATAAATGAGAAAATATTATAGAGAATTACATCATAACTACATTGAAATTTCTTATTTTACCAAATTTTATTTAGATTGCAAATTTCTGTAGTTTTAGCATCCGGTTTGAGGTCTTTGTTCAATTAGAATGTGAATTGATTTTTTTTTTTTTAACATTTCTACGAAAAGACTGAAATGTTATCTATTTGATTACTAGCAAACCGATCAATTTTGCTCGTCATTTTTGGTTTAATACTACTTCATTAAACAACGGGATTAATATGACAATATCTTCCATATAAGAGGGAGCTTATATTCACTTTGAATTTGATAGCTGCTAAAAATTAAAAAAAAGTACCGGGTGTGGTGCGTGAACGGTTAACGTTCTGGCCTCGTATTCGGGAGGGGCGCGGGTTTGAATCCGCGTCCGGGCATCCAGATCTGGGTTTTCCATGGTTTCCCCAAGTCACTCCAGGCGAACGCCCGGATGCTTCCTTGAAAAGGCCATGGCCGAGTTCCTGCCCGTTTCTTGCCCCAATCCGATCCCGCCTCTAATGACCTTTCTGTCGCCGAGCCGTAAAGCTCTAGCAAAAAAAAATTAAAAAAAAGAGAGAGGGGCGAAAAGAGTAGAGAGAGAGAAAATGAAATTTGAATTGCGTTTCTGATTTCAGAGATTTTTTTGATATCCCCGCTCTCATCAGATGAACTCACTTCTGCACATATATTTTAATTTACGATTTTTAACTTTTCAATAGATTTTTTAAATAATTTTATGGACGGCATTATAGATCAAATACGAAAGATATTGAAAAACTGAACCTAATGGCTGAGCGTTAACGCTATGGCTCCGCATTCGAGAGGAAGCTTGTTTGAATTCCTATCCGGCTATCCAGATTTGGATTTTCCTTCGTTTCTCCAAGTCACTTCGTGTGAATGGCGGGATTATTTCTTCCAAAACCCATGGTCCGAATTCCTTCCCATTCCTTGTCTCCATTCCCTTTCCACCTTTAATGACTTAGAAGTCGACGAATCGTAAATCCAGACGCTTAATAAGAAATTGGTATAGTAATATTATTTAGTTTTTCGTCTCCTTGAAGATGGTGCGAACTCGTTATAGTCCACCTAACGTAACCACACGACACTATTTCTACGATGTTGAAGCCCGAGAAGATTTCTTTCAGTGTTACCTCTGTGAAAGCTTTCATAGTTACGTGTGCAGTTTATTAAGAAGCACTCAGTTACGAGTCTTTCCTTAAGTATGTTATGTCCTGACGCAAGCAGGTAAGAGTCGATGTTATATTTTACGCATAACGCAGTTGTAGGTTCGACTTGTTTAAAATAAATGCAAAAAAATAATTGGAAAAACTAGACTCGAACCGAGGACCACGCGTTTACAAGACTAGATGGTTAGCCACAAGCAAACGGAGCTCATGTTCACAGACGACTCGTGCAGTGGGTATACAACCTTATCCTGCCTCGGAAGTCAGTTACATTCAACTGGCATTAGACAATTATCCGAAATAATCTCTTTATAATCGTTTCAATAGTTTTGTAGAACTAAAAACTCTGGATCTTTGAACATTTACACCCACTTCTCGGACCACACACCCCATTATGTGTTGCATTATTGCAACTAATTAGCCACATCAATATATAAATAAATATCGTTATAATTTTACGCTAATTATTTGGAATAAAATGTATAACTGAACCTCATTTTTACTGCGCTTTATTGCAATCTTGTTAATTACAACTTTAACGATATGTTTCACGATCAGAATTTAAGAAAAGTGTAGCTGGAACCGAATTTCGTCCGATTGAGGTATGGTCGGCGATATCTTGGCTAATATTATAGTCAATGCAGGGACAGGAAAATGCGTTACCTGTTTCGAGATCGGTCAATAGCTTTTTACTGAAATGTGGGGAATGATAAATGGACTACCAAGAAGAATCGTCAATGGGCGGGCGGAGTCTTCCTGCTTTGTTCGAGGCTTGACTTAAGGAAATGAATAACAGATGGCGCTGAGTTGAATACGCGCAATGATGCCACATTGTGCGAAATAAGGGACTTAGACTCAGGCGCGGACAGTCAATTTTTTTGCCAAAGAGTGTACATAATTCCTGATGAGTACTCCCCAATATCCTCAGATACACTAATGACGGCGCACGTGACTTCATGCCAAGAGAGACTGAAAATCTTTACACTAATTATGAATTCCATTTACCTGCACAAGTTTCACAAGCTGCTACATTTACATCAACGATCGTTGGTTGTGTGTGCTAAGAGCTGCTCATGAAAATGCGATATTTCATCAACAGCAAAGTTTTTGTAGAGTAAATTACTTTAAAATCTTTAAATTATTAGGATTATTGTTGGCGAGAAGAATTATTTAAAATTTCCTTCACAAATAACAATTTTAAATTAGTGTCATCTTCGTTTTATAGTGTCACTTCTATTTATAGTAAGTTTTTATTGATTTACATATAACTAAATGCTTGGTAATTATTTTAATTAAAATATTGTATCATAGCCAAATATTGTGTTGTAAGTTAATTAACGGCTCTAATTTCTTATATACCGTTTCTTATTCTAATCAGTAGTTTGAATTTCCATTGTTAAGGTTACTGTATCATATCATATCACAGTTTGTCACTTAATTATCCTGAAACAGTATAATAACAGCTTCCTAATAATAAAAATAATTACTCATAAAGAACTCGCTGTTGTTAACATCGCGTTTAAATATCATTACTTTAGGTTGCTTTATGGATATTTAATTTCCACAGTCAGTTAAGTTTAGAAATATGTAACAGTGAGTAAAATTGGCCTATTCTGAATAAAATATATTTGTTGATTTATTATTTTACTTATACATTAAAACAATATTTACCTAAAACATTTTAAAATATGTATTTTTGCCCAAATAACTTAGTTATTATTTACATTACGACTAAACATTAACGACCTGTAAAATTCTATTCTAAGGTTAATTTTGAAGTTTATAAACATAAGTTTTATTTTATTGGCTTTTAAGTACTTTTCACATACTCCTTACTTACAGTAAAGCGCTTGGAGAGTAAACTTTCAATAGAAACATCAGATAACCACAGAGTATTTTTTTTTCCTTTTATTAAACTATTAAACAAATTTAAAATATATAGAATTTCGTAATTTAATCCTTAACGTTCTTTTAAATTGTACCAGTAGGTATTGTTTTGGGGAAAATCATGCCTGGAATGTGTGGCGCCCGCCGCAGACGTGATTTGAATGGTTTGGATTGCAGTGGGTGTAAAAGTGGTTTCACAGGGAATGTGAGGCAGTGGGAAAAAGAGAACTAAGTCAGGCTCTTCAATGGTACTGTCTGCTCTGCTTTGGGTATAGGAAGCTTTCAGAACAGGATAGGAAAAATTCAGAGAAGGACGAAATGATCACGAAGATGGGCAAAACGATCAGGAAATTACGTGAAGGGGTCAGGGTACTTGGGGTTTGGTCTGTGGAGGCTCAGCCTGTCGAGACGAGACTCAACCTGCTCTGGCTCTGCCTGCAGAGGACCTGCCTGTGGACGCTCTGCCTATAGAGTATTTTCCTGCGGAAGCTCTGCATGTGTAGGCAGAAAGTAGAGATGGTGGATTTGGTAAAAGGAGTTAGAAGGAAGGTTGGGAACTAATCACAGGTCGTAGAGGATTTAACAGGATGAAGAACCCAGACACTTCAGAAAATGTGGGAGGAAATATGTTTCACCTGTTACAAGAGTCTTATGGGGAAGAGCGTCGTGTAGATGTAGGAATAGATAAGATGCAGCAGGCATGTAGGAATAGAGGCGTCGAAAGATAAAATAGGAAGAAGAAGGTTCTGCTGCTGGATAGTATCCCTGGTAGAGTTGTAGGCTCTCTTCTGCAGGATAAATTAGGAACAGGCTACCAGGTCAAAAGCATTCTCAAGACCAGTGGAACATTAGGTCCGATAACAGAAGATGTAGGATCAGTTTTTATGACGATAGAGTAGTGATAGTAGGAGGTGCGGTCAATAGTATTGATAGTATTGATAGGAACGCAAAGTATAATATAGAGAGTGACCTGAGAAAGGTGGCGAAGGAAACACAGCATACCAGGGTGGAAGGGTGGAACTCATGCAGGTTCTAAGTCGCCACGATTGGCCACAGTTGAACCACCCTGTTAGGTGGGTAAACGTGGAAACAGAGACGCCACTTGGAAGAGGCACTAGTTCTGATTTGGTGGTTGTGACTGTTGACACTATTGGTAGGTGGGGTTTCACAAGGCATGGCCTACAACTAAATCGAAGAAGGAAGGAAGGAAGTACTTTCTGAGTTGTTAGCTAAAACTGTAAGGGAGCCTACTTCCAGTTACAATGTGGTTAGAAGGGCTGCTAATTGAGATATAAAAGTAAGTGCCCAAAGGGATATTGACTGTAGATGGACGATGGGAAAAAACTTAAATCTAAAGATATAGGTGAAGTTCTTGAAATAATAATGGCCGAGGGTACAACTGGAAGACAAACATTAGCGCTGAAAATACCACAAAGCCAAAAATTAGAATGTCATTGGCGAACAACAGAAGAATAATGAACAAATTAATAGAATTTGCAAACGTAATAGAGATAAATGTACCACAAGTTTTTACAGGGCTTGTGACTTGGTTAAAAAAAAGAAGTGTTAGAGATCTACCGCAGAGATAGAGGAGCAATTGGTGGAGGGGTATCCATACTGGTTAGCAAAGATTGCTATAGTTCTTTAGTGTTCACCGATCATTACCACGAGTTACTAGGGGTACAATTTTGGGACGATAAAAAGGAAAAAAATTAGGGCTGGTAACCGTAGTGGAAAATTGAATGATGCAGATGAGGTTCTCGGAGGGAAACTAAATTCATATTCACAGTTCAGAGGCGAGCGTAGAATTGTCATTATTGGAGGGGATTTTAATTTACCAGGTGTTAACTAAGTAGGAAATAAGATTGATAACAGGGAACAGAGATTTGAAAATACCTTAGTAAGGGACGGAGATTTTAACACAAGTAGAGAAAACATGAAGTGATCAAACATGTTGGATATCTTTCTAGTAAATCCTGATGAAAATCCTGTGGGTTGTCAAGTAACTGAAGGAATAAGTGATGACAATGCAGTACTGATGGATAATAGAGGCT
Source organism: Vandiemenella viatica (assembly GCA_031002005.1). Lineage (NCBI taxonomy): Eukaryota > Metazoa > Arthropoda > Insecta > Orthoptera > Morabidae > Vandiemenella > Vandiemenella viatica. Next base: position 196,535,037 of record CM061921.1, read on the forward strand.
TCAGTAAACAAGTGGACAAAATACACTGAAAAGCCAAAGAAATTTGTGGATCTGCCTAATATCGTGTAGGGACCCCACGAGCACGCAGAAGTGCCGCAACACGACGTGGCATGGGCTCGACTAATGTCTCGAGTAGTGCTGGAGCGAATTATCACCATGCATCCTGCAAGGCTGTTCATAAATCCGTAAGTGTACGAGGGGACGAAGGTCTCTTCTGAACGGCACGTTAAAAGGCATTCCAGATACGCTTAGTAATGTTCATGTCTCGGGAGTTTGGTGGCCAGCGGAGGTTTTTAAACTCAGAAGAATGATCCTGGAGCCACTCTGTGACAATTCTGGACGCGTGTGGTGTCGCATTGCCCTGCTGGAATTGCCCAAGTCCGTCGGAATGCACAATGGACATGAATGGATGTAGGTGATCATCCAGGATGTGTATGTACGTGTCACCTGTCAGAGTCGGATCTAGTCGTATCAGGGGTCTCATGTCACTCCAACTGTACACGCCCCACATCATTACAGAGCCTGCACCAGCTTTAACAGTCCCCAGTCCCCTACTGACATGCAGGGTCAATTAATTCATGAGGTTGTCTCCATACGCGTAAACGTCCATCCACTCTATACAATTTTTAAACGAGTCTCGTCAGACCAGGCAACATGTTTCCAATCATCAACAGTCCAATGTAGGTGTTGACGGGCCCAGGCGAGGCGTAAAGCTTTGTGTCGTGCACTCAGCACTGGTACACGAGGGGGTCTTTGGCCCCGAAAGTCCACATCGATGATGTTTCGTTGAATGGTTCGCACTCTGACACTGGTTGATGGCCCAACATTGAAATCCTCAGCAATTTGCGGAAGGGTTGCATTTCCATCACGTTGAATAATTCTCTTCAGTCGTCGTTCTTTCAGGATCTTTTTCCGGCCGCAACGATGTCGGAGATTTGATGTTTTACCAGATTCCTGATATTCACGGTGCACTCGTAAAATGGCCGTACGGGAAAATCCCCACCTCATCGCTACCTTGGAGATACTGTGTCCCATCTCTTTTGTTCCGAATGTTCAAACTAATTTAAATTTTCAATCTAATTTAAATAACCTGCCATTGTAGCAACAGTAACCGATCTAACGCCTGCACCTGACACCTGCTGTTTTTAAAAAATAAGGTCTCCAACGACGCCGCGTCAAAACCAACAATGTTAGGTGAAATCTGACAACAATGCCGTTTTCCTTGGTTCTCCCACCACCGAATGCTACAAGTTCGAGCTCAATTGGACGATCAGTCGCTGCTTGACAGCCATCCGCGATGGAGCAGCCGCATAGCTCACCCGCCAGGTGTGAACTGCGCTCAGTGATCCGATTTTTGTATGCGAAAAACGCTACACCGATAGAAATCCATCGTCAGTTAGTGGAAGTGTACGGGGAAAAGTGTATGGACATTAAAAACGTGCGGAAGTAGTGCCGGCAGTTTTCTGCCGGTCGGAGCAACGTCCACGACGAGGAGCGTCCTTGAAGATCGAGCGTGTTCGACGAAATGGTGACCAAAATAGATGAGATGGTGCGCTGTAACCAAAGGATAACTCTTGATGAGATAACCGAGAGACTTAATGGAAAGCGTGGCAAAATCTCCATACGTACAATTGTTTCAGAAACTCTAGGATACAGTAAAGTGGCCGCCAGGTGGGTTCCCATACAGCTCACCGACGAACACAAAAGAAAGCGCGTGGAATGTGCCAAAGAATTTGTTCGTTGCTCTGAAAAGGAAGGAGAATACTTCCTCAATTCGATAGTGATTGGGGACGAAACCTGGGTGCATCATTACGTTCCTTAAACAATGGAGCAGTCTAAACAATGGCGTCACCCATTTTCGACGAAGCCCAAAACGTTCAAGACAGGGAAGTGAGCCGGTAAGGTTATAGCGACTGTTTTTTTGGGTCCGTAGGGGGGTATTGTTGGTCGATTTCTTGCCAAAAGGAACAACAATTAACTCGGACCGCTACACCGATACTCTGAAGAAACTACGGCGGGCTATCCAGAACAAAAGAAAAGGAATGCTCACGAAGGGAGTGTCTTTGTACCATGACAACGCGCGTCCACATGTCTCACATCAAACAACCTCCTGCGTTGAACAATTAGGTTGGGATCTCGTTGAACACCCCGTCCCTCCTATAGTCCGGACATTGCCCCAAGTGAATATCACATGTTTCCCGCAATTAAAAAACACCTGGCAGGCCAGAAGTTACGGTCAGACGAGGAAGTGCAGGTCGCAGTCATTCGATATCTTCGTGACGCGGCGGGAGACTGGTTCGACGACGGGATCAAAAAGCTCGTGGCGTGGATGTGGAAGGTCATCGAACGGGAAGGCGATTACATAGAAAAATAGCTACTTCAAGATTGCCAACGATGTATCACAAGTGGTGAATAAATCTGATTTTCTATGTATAAAAAAATAAGAGACCCTATTTTTCGAACCACCCTCGTATATAGTCGTTGCTGACCGCAGTGCTGTAGTCTGAGTGTTTACATATCTCTGTGTTTGAATACGCATGCCTATACCAATTTCTTTGGCTCTTCAGCGTAGAAGGGGGAAAGAGGCATTATTAAAAAAAGGCACAGACTTTAGATTTGAAGAGATGTTTTAGGGAAAGGTTCAGCAAATGGAAGGATGGCACAAGTACAGTGAAGGCGAAGAGGGAACAGTTTAAGGAGATAATAAAAAGGAGCGAGGAATTTTTTATTCCAAAGAAGAAAATAATGAGAAGTACAGACTTTACATATTACAATAGGAAGGTGAGAATATTAAAGAGGTTATTGAGTAGGAAACACAACAGAGTTTTATTTTTAATGGCATTTGGTTTCCTTAGGCCATACTGCCAGCTCAGGTATGTGTTTATTTCATTCAGTATTTTTCTGTTTCTCTACGTGTATATATATCTTTCAAGTAATTCTAGACACACCACAGGACGAACACGACAAGCACACTAACACACAACACTTTAACACTCATGCCCTCGGGCGGATTCGAACCGGCGACCTTCGGTACGTGGGGCCAGTACTCTAGCCCCTATGATACCGGGGCTGGCACAACAGAGCTAAGAAACGTGAAGGCAGTAGGAATACTTTAAAGAACTAAACAAGCAGTTAATACGAGCAAAGAGAGAAGCAAAGGATGGGATTATAAGGAATATTATTGGTGCAGGGGATTACTGAACGATGTATATAGAAATTTCTATTGTTATGTTAGAAAAGGGGTAAAGATAAAGTATTCAGACAATTGTAGACAAGAATGGAGTTGAAGTCCTTGAAGATTTTAAAATAGCGGAGATATTGAGTGATTTATAAACACCACTAGGGACTAACACTGGGTGCTGGGAGGCAATAAATCAGAGGAGATTCTCCCTAAAAGTATAAACGAGGAAACTACAAAATTGGAAATAGATTCACAGTAAATTATGAAGAAATTCAGAAAGCTAAAAATCCGATATTGTACCTACCTTGAAATGTTATTTAAAATGAGTCTGGAGTCTTGCTGCTTACCAGAGACTGGGAAAAAGAAATAGTACTACCGGTCCATACAGGTAGTGGGTGACAAATAGTGTTGAAAATACAGGCCAATAGTTTAGCACCAGTGATAGGAAAAATGACGAAGAGATTGATATGCAACTATATCAGAAATATCTGTTAGGAAATAAACTGGTTTACAGATCCACAACATGGTTTTAGGAAAGGATAATCAGGTGACTCTCAGATGGTGGGCTATATGTAAGATATTTCAGATGAATTGCACAAGGGAAGTCAAGTTGGTAGCGTGGCACTAGATCTTTCTAAGGCATTTGACTCAGTGAGACATAAAATGGTTTTAAATAAAATTAAAACTACTAGACTGGATGAAAAAGTTACTTTCTGGGTAGAGGTATTCTTAAAAGCCAGAAAGTAAAGTCTTAGAGCTTGAAATACAATATCAAAAGAGGTGAAAGTAGATATGGGAGTGTATAAAAGGGGAAAGATGACCATGACCACAAGCCGGAACTCGATTTTATTCATAAGGGAGTGGGAAAATATTCTTTTGAACATAAGGATGTCAGGGAATGGAACAAACTACTATGTGAAGTGTTGAATAATTTACCAAAAACCGTGTAGGAATTTAAAATTAGATTTGTAAAACACAGAAGTATAGGAGTGAGGAATTTAAGGTAATGAAATAATTAAAAAGAAGTAATTAAATGACTAAAGAATTTTTACCGCAGCGTGTGCATCATACAAATTAAAGTACACAGTTGTTCAACATGACATCATTTATAATCAATGCAGGCATTGCTATGTCGCACAAAGGTTTGTTGTTCCCTCTTCTAATACTCCCATTAGGGTTTGGACAGTGTTGCAGGCGGCGAGAATTATTATCAGGAGATTCTCTTCAATCTCGACAGGGTCTCGTCCACAAGAACATGGCGTACATGTCCGACAAGAAGAATTTAAATGGGGCGAGATTAGATGAATGTGCTGGCCACGAAACAGGACCTCCACTGCCTATGCACTTTTCAGCAAATGTCTGATCCTTGTGTTCACAAACCCTAAGTACAATGTTAGGTGGAGTGCCATCATTTTTGAACCACATCCACAGACGAATAACAAGCGGGATATCTTTCAGGAACTAGGATAGTATTCAATGGTGTAGCCAGGATTAGCTTCAGTGCGGGCGAAGTTTAGTAAAAATATTTGTTGAAAATGGTTTTACTTGAAAAAAAAAAAAAGTAAACACTCATTTAACTTACTGTAGCACTAGTCTGTGAAGGCTCTGGCTAAATTTTGATAACATTTATTTTTCAATATTAGAGCTGGGAATTTTCCTTTTTTACATTTTTCGCTCTACTGCTTAAGGGAAGAAGCTCCTCACTTTACACCCATGGTATTATGTCTCTGATAAACACTGCGCACACTGGTGCATTTAAGCGGGAAGGAAGAGGACACTGGCATAGTTCGTAATCACTGACTTCATCTGCCCACACGTTGATTGATAATCTGTGTTGATGGCTCTTCACAGCTGTAGCGTGGGGATTCTCATCTGACAACACAGGACTATTGCACTATTTAACATTCTGTATATTTTGAAACAGGTTTCATCTGTGAGAAGTAAATACGCAGGAAAGTGGTGTGGATCGACTGTTGCTGCCAGAACAATTGACTGAACACAACATGAGGTCGTCATGTACTTTATGTAGCTGGTAGGGGTGTAGCTGACACTCGCTACCCAATACTCTGTGTGCAACTGCATCCACTCGAGCAAGCACTGCATCCTCAATTCGGGAGTCCACATAGAACGTCGTCCTTCTCGGTGGTTGTGCTGTGGTACTAATTTCCTGTTTCACTTAACCATTGGAATAGTCTTTAAAACATGGTGTGAGACGAATATCTTCTACTCGAATATTAGATCCTGTTCAATTGTTCCGCTTCTCTGTTGCTTCTATTTGCTTGCCCATATACAAAAATCATGTCTGCAAGTTCCATCACAGGGTACAACTGCATTTAGTTTTTGCTGATCAACTGGTAAACACAGACTGCAGTATACTACAATACAGACATTGTACAACGGGATTGCTCCTGTCACTGCGCAGTATGCGATCTTCATTGGATTAGTTGAGTTATTAACCCAACCTCTAATCCTGATGTAAGAGCGCTTTGGTAATGCGTACCCTAGAATCATAGCAAAAACAGTACCGGTATAAGTATTCCACTGTCAGATGTATGAGAACGAGTCTCGCTTCTAACTTTTGTATCGGTCGTTTGTGGATCAGGGTCCCTTACCAGAAATTGGTACATTAACCTTTCGCCATAACACCTGAAAGTTTTTAACATCATCACGGAATCACCCGGCATGTCAGACACAAGTCCTCCCGAATTCCAGGTGCATCAGGTTCGTAATTAACATGAAGCTGTTATATTAATCGTCGTTTTATTGTCTGATTAGCAATTATTATTTAGGCTTACAGATTTACGCAAATATAAGTAGTACAGGGTTATCAAAATTAGTGTTTGCTTTAAAAGTAGGGAGTATGCTTCAACAAATAGCTTATTTTCATGCTGTTGTAGGGAAGCCAATTGTGTAGTAGGAGCTGGTGTTCAGGTTAGAACAATTTGCGAAACCGAAAGTCATTAATAATGACATTGCATCACCTTTCTTTGAGGGCCACCGCCGGCCAGGTAGAATTATGTACCTCTGAGAACTAGGAAGCAATTAATCACCTTTTTTCATCTTCCCAGAGGAAGGGGCCTGAAGCACATCACTAAACACTGGGCTAACTAGAGAACTGATAGCAAAGGAAATTAGAAAAATCAACAAAAAATACACATACACACCCAAACACACTGCAGAAAGACATATAACATGTTGAAAATGCTAAAAATCAAGTTACAGAGGAATCATGTAATGGTTAAAAAAGCTGATAATGCTAATTCCATAGTACTACTTGAAAAAACAGAATACATTGATAAGACAGAGAAGTTTATTAGAAATAACCCAACAACAATAAAGTCAGGCCGCACAAACAGATTTAATAATTAACTGAAAAAACTTTTTTAAACAAATCACACACATTCTAACAGACTGGCGATAGCAATATTTCCCCTACAAAAATCCCAAACTGCTCCCCCCCCCCGCCCCAACCTCAGAGGCCAACCAAATATATACAAAAATTATTCATCCATAATACTAGTAATTAACTTTAGGTATTAACTGGCATACCAGCTCAGTAATTTCATACATGATTTCCTAACTCAAAATTATACATACAATTATGACCGAACAATCAAACACACAACACAGTTAATACAAAACATAGAACAATATAGATACCTCATTCAGCGAAACTCATATCATTTGATATAGTAAACATGTTCATTTCAATCAGTGAAACAATTAATATTATATAGAATAACCTTTCCACACACAACACAGTTCCTAACACTCACATCAAAGATATAGTAGAAATTCTTCATCTCATCATATCACAAAATCTTTACTATTTAAACTATAAGTACTACATCCAAAAGGAAGGACCACCCATGGCATCCCAGTATCAGGTATAATGGCAAATATATTTATGGACCATATAGAACACCATATATTCACACACACAAACTATAACATAATTTATTGGTATAGATATATAGATGATATTATTTGTCTCATACATGAACCACAGAAAAATATCTCGCTATACCACAATGAAATATACAACATTCATAACAACATAAAATTTACAATAGAGATGGAAACAAATAATAAACTGAAGAAATCAATCACATGCATTCAGCATTTACAGAAAAACCACACACATTGATACCATAATACATAACACACACAACCACTCTCAAAACTACAAACAAACAGCACTCAGACATATGCTACATACATTAAACAATATACCAGTACATAAAAATGATCATATCATGAAATACAATACAAACAGGAAAGAAAAAATAATCAAACTTAATAATAAAATTCAGAACAAAGCATACAAACAGATAACACCGAACACAGTACACACCAGTATCCAGAACCAATCTAACAAGCATTGGTAAGCAATGTCCTACCTCAATAAACATACACATAGATTGAGTATTATTTAAAAAACAAAAAAATAAAAAAAAACAAGGAACACAAATAACATTTAGAATAAACAACACAATACATATGGCTCTAAAAACTAAAGCAGAAACTGACCAGTAACAGCAGTCAGGAATATAACAACTAACTTGTTAACAGTGCCAAGCAACATATATAGGACGCACATCGAGGAACTTTAAGACTAGATACAAAGAACACATCAGAAGACAGCAACAAGACCGTCCGCAAGGAAGCTAGTCCAATGATTCAAGTGCCAAAGTTTTTGGCACTACGCCAGCGATTGCACCAACTAAGAAATGTGCGTCCGCTGTGGAGGCTGTCATTATCTCGCAGACTGCAAGCAGCGACGCGAAGCAGCAATCTGTTGTAACTGCGGATCTAAACGCGCTGTTTCTTACTGAGGAGGCAGCATGGGGAAGCAACAACGCCGCAAGAAGCCACCACAGCAGTGACGTGGGCTGCACCCACAACACATGTGCCCGACTAGTTGCCGAATTCCAGGATGTCAAGCTCTGCTCACGAAACTCGTCCACCATTTGTCAACAACAGATGGTTTGCCTCCTCCCTCGAGGCAGCCTTTAAGTGGCTGATCAGCCCGGAGGACGCAGGTCAGCGGCATGCCACCAAAAAAAGAAACAACGGTTGCCAACCGAAAAGACACACCAACAGAAAAGAAACGTCCAGTTGAAGATACTTGGAGTAAATGTCTAAGGATAAAGCCTCTACCTGAACTGCTCAAAGCGGGTAGTAATTGGCGCGTATGACGATGACGAACTTCAAGACTAGATACAAAGAACACATCAGAGCAATAACATGCACAAACCATTCAACATTTGCTGAGCATTTATTAGATCACAACCATCTACCCACAACTATACACATACATAATGGAAATTCTAAAAATAACACCTACAGAAAACAATTATTAACAGTTCAAGAGAGTTATAAAATTCAAAAAACCATTGCACCAGAAAAGACAGTGCTGAAAGAATTTACAAATTTAACAAAAAGAAAAAAAAAATACAAAACATTAGTAAGAACCACAACACATGAAAACCAACAAAATCATACACAGATCACAGATATTAGTCAATATAATTACAAAACCGAATATATAATTTAATATATATCGAACATAGATACAAATAAACATATATTTTAATATTTAACGAACATAGGTTCTATATCAACACAGAACGGAACTAGGTTGGTACAACTGTATATATAAAACAAACACATCACTGTAAACACTGTAATCCATTTGGTGCATGTTCAACAAGAAACAGAAAATATTATAAAGAGAAGTGTACGTAAGGCTACAGTGATTTTAGAATGGAATATCAGTCCAGAGAAATCCAGAAGGCGCTGTTCTGAACAGAAATTTGACAGCCAACTCAATTTTTGTAAGCAGAGTGTAGTTTTTTTAGTCATACAGATAATTCACGTCTGGTGGAAAACATTAATAAAAACAGTTTTAAAAGACGGTGTTTTAGTTAAAAACATAAAACTTAACTTTTCCCGTGAATTTAACAGGAATGAAGTCAGTCCTTATAAGACTCCCGGGAGTAATAATTTTCGTGATTTACAACGATAAAATGTATAGAGTTATAAAAAGTATTATTGTTTAAGAAGATAAAACAGGGTACAAAACGTCGATAATTTTTTTGATTGTTTCTACGTTTTTACAATGTTGCTCAAATGTCACATTGCAGTTTGTTCATCATTACTGTGAGGATAATTATAAATCATTTAACACCATGAACATAGATAACTGTTATCTTGGTTGTCCGGGTGGAACCGCGTCAATTTATAGAAACCTAACGTTTCGGCCATCATTCTGTGGCTTTCTTCCTCTGAAGTTAAATTTTTGTTTTAAAAAGCTTACTTCTGACTAACTCAGACGATTTTTATTTTTTAAATTGGGATGAGGTGAATGGCGTCACATTGATGCTTTGTCGTTTCTTAACAGCCTGATAACTTAAATGATTGGTAACTGTAAACTACAAAGTTCAGCTTTGATTTTTTTTCTTCTGTAATTGAATATGGAACTCTTCACGTGACGTCATATAGCCCTGTTTGATTGGGTGCTTTATATGTTTGTAGTGAAATACATCCTAAATTTTCCATGCTAAAGAGTTGAGGAGGTATTTATTTCGTGAATCATCCATATTTGTTCTCTATTTTTGAGAGAGAATGTTTCAAGACTTTTATCGAGTGGCACATGCTACCGAGAAGGCTGCATTTACCACTTGTTGGGGCTAGCTGCCTCTTCCATTTCCGTTGAGCTGGACGTCTTGGCCGTTACCTGTTGCCACACTTCCGAGAGGTAGTCACAGGAAGAACCACAGATGACTTCCGCTTAGACCACAGAACTTACTCCGGTGGCGTAGTTGCAAGCTGGTTGTGTGGCTAAAAATACATGATTCCTATTTAAAGAACTATCGAAATTACCAGAATTATCTATTTTCGTGTTTAAGAGGTGAACGATCTGCGGAAAGGTTAGAAATCATCAAATTTATGTTGAAGTTTAAGCCATCCCTGTAATTAAAATATCCATTATGATAATTGGAATTATTTGTACTCCTATCTTATTATTATTAATTTAATTGCGATGGAGCCAACACTCCGGTGGCAATTTCCCCAGTCTTCCATTCACCGCTTTTTATTTGCGTATTTTTTTTTAAATATCTTTTTTTTTTTTTTTTTTTTAAATGAAATGTTAAATTCCTGCACCATTGTATTCTGATTTACAAATTTTAAATAACTTAAGAGTTTTTGGAAAATTATTCTTCACTACACTTGGTAATTTGTTCTGATCGCTGACGCCCTTACCACCAAAAGAAAATTTTCCCACTCCCTTATGCGTTAAATCGAGTGCAAGCTTGTGGTCACGGTCGCCTTTCCCCTTCCATGCACTATTCCTAATTATTTGAACAATATCCCTCCAAGCTCCATCACCAACATATGCCGTGTACATTCCCAGCACCCTCTTCACCCTCCTTCTTTCCTCCAGTAAGTCCCAATCCAGCTCCCATATCATATCAGTTACTGACTGGGTCCTGCGATAATTTCCACAAACATATCTAGCTGCCCTTATTTGCATACCTTCCAACTCCTGTATATAAAGAAAAAGAACTCTACCATAAAAATGTGACAGTAGAAGGTTGCAATATGGAGAGGTGAAGTTTCTGGGGTGAATGGTCCAAATAACAAGGAAAAGTATTTTTGTAAACCATGGAATACCGAAATATAGTTTGCGATGTAAAGATCATCCACCAGGATCATTTCTCAAAAGATATCACGTCAATTGTCAGCAACAAATTCAATAGCAGATAAAGCGGTAACGCCTAGTATTATTGAGGAATTCGGTTCGAATCCAGGAAGGGCAATCCAGATTTCGGTTTTCTGTGGTTTCACAAAAGGCCATGACTGAATTATCTCCCCACCTACCTTAAAAAAAATAAAAAAATGGGAGAATACAAAAGTGGTGGAAAAAACTTTAGATATTTATTCACGTAGTCATTAGGTGCCAGAACATAAATGAGTATTTCAGCGTGGGAGTCAAGCCTCAGGACACTTGTAATTAATTCCATTGGTGGTCTAATAAGAAAATGTTTTAACTGCGGTCCCTGGATTGGCGAAGTTAAGAATCCAATACATCTCCCTCTAGTAAACGTTGGCGTTCACTATCTCACTTTGCTAAGATCCATGTATTGGGTTAGGTTCCTTAATCTATGTTCATCTCAGCAAATTCACACTTTAGTGCCTACGTAAGTTATACGTTATGTTAAAATGATTTGATTTGTAAACGTTTCAACTAATACTCATCTCCTACGTTGTCCTTTGTCAAGTTTAGAATATATCACGTGAAACGGTTAACAAAAACGCAATTGTTACGTTAAAGTACCTCGCAGTAGTTACTCCTCAAGGGTTTTCCGTTTTGTAAGCTCACAGTAACATCCAGGATATTTAATTTTAATCGATGGTAGTATTTTGTAATTGATATTTGCACATACTTTCACTACAATATGATGTAGTAATATCATACAGTAATATGAACAAAAGAGATTGAAGCAGCTAGGAGATATGGTTAGAGTTGCAATTTACTAACACATAACGGTCACCAGAGTGCTTTAATTTTGTCCGTGTTTATTGTCGTTGCCAGTCGTGGTAGGGAATGGAAGGGGCGTGAACAAAGTCAGATGTTAAGTGATCTTTGTAGAGGCCATGGAGATACTGCGTACTCGTGTGAGACAGCGTCATCAGCACCTGGCAGATTTTGAAGGAAGAAGTAATGTGGGTCTCCACTTGGCCAGCTGGACGAAACGTAGAATATCCAAATTTGTGTGGCCTTTGAAAATGACTGGATCATTTTTGGTCTGAACGAGTAACGTGAGGGCAGGCAGACTCGTCGTCAAGGTTCTGGTCGACCACGTCTGACCACCACAAGGGTGGATCAACGTATTGTGCACCAAGCACATCGTAACATCTTCACATCTACGCCCCCATCCCTGAAACATTCTGTGCCATCTCGCACCGTTGGTCGGAGACTAGCAGCAGCCAGACTACGGAATGACCATCCCATGCGTAGGGTCCCATTTACACCACAACACAAACTGCTCCATTTGGAGTGGTGCCGTGATTTGGAAGCATGGACTGTTCAGCGATGAAACGTGGCTCTGCACTATCTTCGGATGACCATCATCAGCGAGTAGAGCAGCGACCTGGGGAGAGATCCCATTCTGCAAATGTTTTGGAGAGGCACAGCGGTGTTACTCCTAGCGTCTGATGTGAGGAGTGATCTGCGATGACTTCAGTTCACGGCTGTTAGGAAACTCTGACTGCACAACGGTACGTCACGATCATCCCGCGTCCTCATATGACACCTCCCATGCGACAGAATCGTGATGCCATTATTCAACAGAACAATGGTAGTTCACACACGGCACGTGTCTGCATGAACTCTCTGCGTAATGTTGGGGTGCTCCCTTGGCCAACAAGAGCCCAAGATCTGCCCCCAGTAGAACATGTGTGGGATAAGCATGGGCATCAACTCATTTCCTGTGTCGGTCTCCTATATATCAAGGACAACTTACAATATTTGTGGGCAAGCTTGGCTCAGGAGAGGATACAACGGCTTTATGACACCGTTCCCAACTTATTCAGTGCATGCATCCAGGACAGGGGGATACAAAATCATTCAGATTATTGGATTCATACTACCAAATTCTTCGTAAATTTGACTCGATTTTGTATCCACTGAAATTGCATTACATACCCTCTCGATACGTGAAGTTTTATTTCGTTTGCTGCTCCTCTTCAGGGTGCTTCATTTTTTTGTCAGGAAGTGTACATCCAGACGCAGATCAAGGTATTCAATGTCCCTCAAGGATACTTAGTCGCTAATAACAAAGAAGTCCACTGTCCCATAGTTTCCTATCATAGTGCGTATAAACACTGACAGTTTTATGATATTACTTGTGAAATATTATTTATCTATCCCATACTTGACTTACAGCAGCTTAATATAATAGAAGTCATCTCTATTGCTTTCATTATGTGTTGTTAGGGCGCAATGATTGGACCTTAACAAGCGTACTATAGAGAGCAGAATCAATATATTTGTTCCTGCTTACGTTTTTATAGTTATGAAGTTAACGGAATCGTTGTGGCTTCCAGTCTCTCATACACTTTCTCCTACCCAACACATATAGGTGCAATGCACCCTCCGCCACACACTTTTAGTGAATCGCGGAGTAATAATAATAATAATAATAATATACGCATGCTGATATAAAATTAATAACATTTCTTGGTTTTTGTCCTAGACAATCTATTCCTCGTCGAATGTAAAGTAATCAGCTTTGTAATTAAGCTTTGTAAACACCACCCCTTTTCACCACAATTACAACACAGCACTTTCACTAGTCACCTGTCTTGGTTCGGCGTCGAAGTTGGGGAGCTGATGCGGGGGGATGAATAGGCTCATCTCCGTTGGTTGTTTCTGTGAAACGAATCCTTACTTCTCAGTATTCACAATCCATCGAGTTGGCGCTATTCCTGCGCGCTCAGTTAATGAAAAAATAGAAGCTACAATATAAGTGTATTACTACAGAATTCATTTTTATTATATTACGACTATTGCTATTACAAGTTTTTGATTTGTTTTTTACTTATTTTTACAAGTAACCTACACATTAGATTCGTAAAAATCCTTGAATTTCAGTTTGATACTATATGACAGGATATTTGCTGTTATACGAAATGGAAAACATAAGGTGACGTGCGAAACATTGGCTATTACCGCGTGATTCAGATTTTCATAGCCAAACACACAGTTCTTCTGTTTCGTCACGCTCGTTTCTATTCAGACTAAAATGCGTAAGATCTTTAGCTGTTCTAAAAGCCAAAAATTCTGTTGAAAGGGAGCAAATTTGATTCAGGATGAGACAGAGAACGTGACGGTACTCCTGTATTCCAGTCCCAAAGATGCGTTCAGCCAATGCTTTCAACTGCGTGATCGATAGAACATGCAGACCCACGGACAGTACATTGAAGGTGTTATGGTTTTTTTTTTTTTTTTATTTGCTTAACGTCTCTCTAACAGCTAGGTCTTTAGAGACGGGAAAGGATGGGCGGCAAAGAATGGGAAGGAATTCGGCCATGGCATTTTGAAGGAAGCATCCCGGCATTTGCCTGGAGTGACTTGGGAAACTATGGAAAACCCAAATCTGGATGCCCGGACGGGGATTCGAACCGCCGTCCTCCCGAATGCGAGGCCAGAACGCTAGCCGTTACACCACCACGCTCGGTAGGTGTTACGGGATAAAATTGGTAACGTCCTTTTTTAAGCGGTACAAACATTCTTGAGATACTCACTTTCACATTGATTTTTTATAAGTATTTAACAAATTGTCACCCGTCTAGGACAAAGCTTTCTCATATTTAACTTTGGATGTAACATGAACTGTAGCCTATCTTTTGATAAGTCTACACCTTTAAACCTCGATGTCGTCCAATATCATATTTTTCAACTTCTAGATAATTTCATTTGCGGTTACACTTTTTGTTCGTCCTACACGTGGATCACTTTCAGGATATATTCGACCATGTTTCATTTCAGCTATCCTTTTCATCACCGTTGAAACTGAAAGTCCAGAATTCTTATAAGCCTTTAACAGCTTTGAAGGATTCCCGTTAGTGGTATACCGTTCAAAACGAAGAATTTTATAATAGTGCGATATTCCAGCATATTTATTTTAACGAGACACAAAAAATAGGTATAACTAGAAAAGCCTTACGAAGATAACCACTTCACAGATAAAGCTGAAAATTGCCTTTCTTTATTGCGATACGAGTTCCAGCATCTCAAATTATTAATATTAACATCAACTCTCCTCCAGGTCATTCCATCGTATAACCTTGAATGTCTACTTTTCGCGAACTGTAAACGTTAATATCTTGCTTTGTGGTGAATATCCCCTTCACCACCTGTCTCCACCATTGAATTAATTAGCTTTCAAACATTTACTTTGAGAATCTGTTTTGGGTAGTAAACTATGTGAAGTCTCCAACGATCTATTTTATTACTAAGTTTAAATGGATAAATCTACAAATCCGTTTTATGCGTTAATGCAGATATCAGTTTTTGAACACACCATTATTATTTTCTCGTGGAAATTTGTAATGCAACTTCCTAATATTTATTACTTCTAAATGAAATATGTTTTCAAAGAATACAAAATACCGTTTGGTTAGGTCCATGAAACAATGAAATAGACAAATCTGTTGATTGACATAGTGTCACGGTACTGGCCATTAAACAAACCAGATTCCCAAAATGTCAAATTTTGATGTAGAAACGAATTTAACATTTCACTTTAAAGGCTTATGCTACGTACAATTTTTCTTGCATGATGAATAATAGTTATCGTTTCAATATTAGGCTTTTCACCCATAGTTACTGTAATTTATTGCCATTCGAATTATGAAGTTTGAAATTAAACAAGTGTATTTCATCGTTTTTATTACAAATACTGTAAGATCAGCTTCAAAGAGCTAAAAAATTATAACTTCCATTTTGTTTTTCTCACACATGGATGCGAAATTTGAAGATGCTGACACTTCATGTGACGGTAATTCTAAAAGAGCAATACTGCCCAATCTTGAAACTAGGATGTTTTGCCACCATTACATATCCACAATTCGTAAACATAATAAATAAAAAAACGCCGGTGTTGGTTTTTGTTGCTGTTTATGAAACTTCCTATTTTCTGTAGTATCAGTACAACAGTCCTCTGCAGAATTTTGCTCCGAGGAGATGTTTTCTGAGGTCTGCACACGAAGCTCTTCTCTATTGAATTATTGAAGAAACGTAGATTTTTAAGTTTTTAATTGATGTGGAACTATTGTTATTCTTTTTTTTCCTTTAATAAGAAAAGAACTGTATTTGAATTTTGATAGAATTTAGTTCCGTCATTTTGCAATTTGTAATTTATTTTTTAAATGTAAATCCTTATTTATTTGTTTGTATTTGCAGTGCCGGACCACGCCCGACCTCGTGTTTGCTCGTTGCCGGAGAAGGCGTACAACCCACGCAGCGGAGATGACTTGTACCGCTTGCGCACCTTCAGCATCACCAACAAGGGCAGCGTCGTCAACTGCGGTGACAGCATCATCGACCGGCGCTCCCGATCAAACACTAGCGTCAACTCCAGCAGGTATCTCAACCAGATCATTCAAATACAACTACTTTTATATTTTTAAGCTGCACATGTTTTCATATTTGGATTTCTTACTTGTTGAAAAGTCTCTAACAAGCAAACATGCTATAACGTTTCAGGGTCTTAATTTTAATGCTTAGTTCTTCAAAAAAATTTGTCCTGTAGACCACTTGTCGGATTAATTTTTTTTGACCCCCTGACTCCATAATATTGAGTTTTATTTAAATTTATATACTAAAATGTGTTTTCCGCGGCTGACAGAGGGTTTATTACATTGATACTACTTTTTATTGTATTGTGGAATGTTGTAAAGAAAAAGGACAGTACTTTCAATAGATATTCACACCTTTATTGAAACAATCATATAAAAATTTTATTATTATATTTATAGCAAAATATATAGCACGAGGAAATGTTGGTACCTATTAAAACAACAGGTTCCCACGCCCCTTTTTTATCACATATTTGTGCAACAGAAATAGAATATATAACGAAACTGTACTTTGACAAATTGACAGTACTAAAAATTACTTTACAAGATTCCATTGATGATGACTGTGCATGGGTCACCATTAATAGCTCGTAGTTAATGAAATTTCTTTGATACTGACATGAACACTGCAAAAAAAACTTATATTTTTATAACAGAATCCTGTACAAAAAAAAAAAAAAAAAAAAACCTTCTGACCTTGGTTTTTTACGTTAAGGTGGGCTTCCTATGCAGCGTCAGCCGCTGGCGGCACTGCTACAATGGAAAGCAAAGGGAGCGCTTCCTATGAAGCGGCGGCGACCCGCGTTCTCGAAAACAGCCGCTTGAGCCGCGCGACAGCACCGGTGCGAGAGTAGTATAGACGCAGCCGCTACCGGAACATTCGAATTGTGTCAGACCGAAAGCTGTTATTTACCGCGGGAGGATGAAAAATTGGTGGAATTAGAGTGTAAATGACCTTTTATATACGATGTTTCTTCACCACTGTACCAGTCTGTGAAGAACAATGTTTGGAAAAAAAAATAGCGGAATTCCCTGAAATATCAGGTAATAAATATACAATATAATCTAACAACTTTATTAATATTGTTTATTGCCTTCGCGTAATTTGTTGTTGTATCATACATATTACTTCTATAAGGTGTTTTTATTGTCACAAGTCCTTCGTATCTAACCGAAAATGTGGTATCATTCTAAAGATTAAGGTATCCGATTTGATCATATCATATTTTAAGAAAGTAGTTTTTTTTTTTCTTCAAATTTTACCCTTAAAGAGCAAAAGTACCAGTATTTCCACAACGCGTTTTTGTGTCACGAGCTATTTGTCTTCCTTCATGTCTAACCGATATACACAAAGGAGGTATCAATTGAAAGATTAAGGTCTCCGCCGTGATCACATCTTATTTTAAGAAAGGAATTTTTCGGAATTTGACCCTTAAAGGGCAAAATTATCATTATTTCCGTAAAGTTTTTTATCATGAGCTATTTGTCTCCCTTGATATCAGAAATAGATATCTTATTGCTGATGAGATCAGGGGATGCCAGGTGAGTGAAAGAGGTATTCCTGTGATAAGTGGTATTAAGTCGCGTCCTTTTTTAGGGTAAATAAAACAAATGTATTAAGATGTCTAAAAGAAATTAACGTCTCTCCTGATCTAAACTTATCGAAATTAGAAATTCCATCTGACATACCAGTATATACTAATAAAGTAAACAATTTAAATTCATTGAATCAAAGAGTTCAGACAACTATTCTCCATCAAAATATAAGGTGGATATTTAGTAAAACTGATGACATTACCTTATGCCTAGAAGAGATTTAAAATTCCAGAAATTTCAATGTAGATGTTTTGTGCATATCTGAAAATCATTTGTCTGACACAGGAATATCTCAGCTGTCCATCCCAAATTATAAACTAAGTTCTCATTTCTGTAGATGTAAAATAGAGAAAGGTGGAGTTGCCATTTTTGTTAAAAATAATATTCAATGTAATAGTGTAGCCGTAAGTAAGTATTGTATAGAACAACACTTTGAATGCTGTGTTACTAAACTAGAATATGGTAAGGAAGAGCTCATATTAATAGCAATTTACAGGGCCCCCTCAGGAAATTTTAGTCTGTTTTTATCACAGTTAGAGTCTTTGTTACTATGTTTCAAAAATAACAAACAAATATTTTTATGTGGAGATTTTAATGTTGACTTTCTCAATCAAAGCAATGAGAGGCTAGATATGGAAGCCTTGATGTTTTCTTTTAACTTAACGGCACTTGTAAATTTTCCTACTAGAATACAAAATAATAGCAGGACTGCAATTGATAATTTTTTTATGGATATTTCTCAGTACATTAATTACGACATACTTCCAGTAATAAATGGTATCTCAGATCATGATGCCCAGCTGCTATGTATCAAGTCCAGAAACACTATTAAACAGATAGAGAAAAGCTGGGTTTATAGAAGAAATATTAATGAAAATAATATAAAACATTTCATAGATTCCTTAAATAATGAACAATGGTCAGAAGTGTACAATGCACAGGGTGTTAATGCAAAATTTGATTCCTTTCTCAATATATTTCTAATACTTTTCGAAGGAAGTTTCGAAAAAAGGAAAGTTGTCAATACTAAAACAGTGAACTGGGTAACGGCTGGATAACAAAGGGTATTAGAATATCTTGTAAAACAAAAAGAGACCTGTACTTAAAAGTAAGAGAATCAGATAACTATACACTTAAAGCTCATTATAAACTTTTTTCTAAAATACTAAGAAATGTAATAAGAAAGGCCAAGAACAGGTATATATCAAAGAAAATAGAGAATTCAGGGAATAAGATGAAAACTATATGGAATATAATAAAAACTGTAACAGGAAAATCTGTAAATCGCTCTAAAGACATAAAAATAGAACAAAATGGATCTGTCCATAGTGAAGTAGGGGAAGTTTGTGAAATATTTAACAATCATTTTACTACAATTGTAGAGAAATTAGGCATAGAAAAGCAGTCCCCAAATAGTGCCCTTAGGCTTCTTCAGACTGCTTACCCAAATAGATTTGTGGAAAAGCAATTGCCACCAGTAACAGTCTCAGAAATAAATAAACTCATTAAACAATTAAAACCTAAAAATTCTTCCAGCTATGACAATATTTCAAGTAAATTACTGAAAAGGTGTTCAGATTGTATCGATCGTGTACTTGCCCACATTTGTAATGAATCGTTAATTCAAGGTGTGTTTCCAAATAGACTAAAATATGCAGTTGTAAAACCGTTGTTTAAAAAAGGAGAATCAACATGTGTAGATAACTATCGTCCCATTTCATTACTTTCAGGATTCTCAAAGATTTTTGAAAAAGTCATGTATTGTAGAGCAATAAAACATGTTACGCAAAATAATATCCTCACTAAATCCCAATTTGGGTTCCAGAAAGGATCATCTATAGAAATGGCTATATATTCATTTTTAAATAACACATTTGAGGAACTTAATAATAAAATGAGCCCTGTAGGAATATTTTGTGATATTTCAAAAGCATATGACTGTGTAAATCATTAACTACTTTTGAAAAAAATGGAATACTATGGTATTTATGGAATCGCAGGTAAATGGTTTAGATCATACATGGAAAGGCGAATGCAAAAAGTGTCAATTTTTGATACTAAAATACACAAAGATGCTTCATCAGACTGGGAAAAATTAAAACATGGAATTCCACAAGGTTCTGTCCTAGGACCCCTCCTCTTTTTGTTGTATATCAGTGACCTTCCTGGAAACTTATCTGACAAAGTTAAGAGTGTTTTATTTGCAGATGACACAAACCTGACTGTGAGAAAAACACCAAACAGCAATCTAGAATTTAATGTAAATGAAGTACTTAGTGAAGTAGCAAATTGGTTTAAGGCAAATTCATTAAAACTAAATTTTGAAAAAACACATTATATTAGGTTTAAAACAAAAAATTATGCACAGCCAGATTTACAGGTAAGCTATAAAAATAACACAATATTAGAATCAAAGAGTATAAAATTCCTTGGTATTAAAATAGATGAGAAACTCTGTTGGCATGAACATATCACTTCACTACTGAAGAAGTTAAGTAGTGCCACCTTTGCAATACGAACACTTTCTCTAACAGCAGATCTAGAATTAACGAAATAGGTTTACTCCTCATATTTTCATTCAGTAATGTCATATGACATTTTTTTTTGGGTAAGCTCTTCACAAAGTAAAAAAGTTTTCATAGCACAGAAAAGAGCTATTAGGATGTTGTGTAGGGTAAAACCAAGAACTTCTTGCAGACAACTTTTTAAAAAACTCAGTGTTCTTACAATGAGTTCTCAGTATATATATTCTCTCATGTGCTTTGTCATAGATCATTGTAACCTATTTACTTCTAATTCACAGGTACACAATCTCAATACAAGAAGCAGAAATAACTTGCACAAACCACAAACATCTCTGTCATTAGTACAAACAGGAGTTAATTATTCTGGTATACATCTGTTTAATAAACTTCCCAAGGGTATAAAACAATTTGCCGAAAATAAAGATATATTTAAAGAAAAACTGAGAGATTATCTTATTGGCAACTGCTTCTACTCCGTTCAAGAATTTGTACAAAACAATTAATTGTATTCAATATGACTTTTGCAAATCACAGTTGTAAAAATTTATGTTTTTTTTATTGTCTTTATTTTTCTTTGTAACATATAATTGTTTTTTACTATGATTATGACTCATATTGTATGTATGTATATTAACCATGACATGTTTCACATCCCAGAGGTGCTTCCTCAGCAAGGATCCATGAAACAAGATTGATAAATAAATAAAAATAAAATAAAATAAAATAAGGTCTCTGATTTGGTCACATCATATCTTAAGAACGAAATTTTCGGAATTTGACCCTTGAATGGCAAAAGTAATAACTGTAAATGTCGCGTGTATGAGACAGTTCAGAACCAAGCCGCTAGATAGCAGTAGCACATATCACAGAGATATTAATAAAGTGCTTCACTGGCGTAGACTTTTGTTATGTACCTATTACAATAAAGAAATAAATAATTAATACAAATGAGGCGGTTCTTCTTTAATTCTATTACAAACCCCTAACCTTACTATTCATTGTATTCGCGAAATTTTCGCACGTGTCATCTAGAATTTACTATTACAGAAGCCTTCAAAAAATACAATCTGCTTCGCATTGTGTGATTGCAATTAAAACTTCATTTTATTATTTTTGTTGTATTACTGATTCTAATGGTTACAGCAAGATGTAAAATTTTCTGAAAGTTGCCACTATTCGTATTAAATCATACATAAAATTAATATTATGAATTCGTATAATACAAGTGAAAATTTTTAATAACATATGTACATATTTTTAAAATAATACAATTAAAAAGTAGCTGTAATTTCTGCAACGTGATTTGCCTTGCCGGGGTGTTAACCCTACACCTGCACGGCTGTTAAAATATTATGTGAATCAGTCTCACGCAGAAGATGCATTAGCATCTACGTAGCCCCATTGTTAATGATCCAAGATTTTCGAATGGTAGTTGTTCTTTTTTTTTTATTTTATAATGAGACGAGTACATTTTTTTTTCGAGAAATTCATTTATAAGTGAATTATGCAAACAAAAAGCAACAATAACCAAATGATCAGTTGTTTTTGTCTTTATACCGATCTCCTAACATTAAAAGAAACATCAAATCGAGCTCGCTAATGACCTTCCAGTATCACGACCACAGGGCGGCTGCCGCGCCATAGGAAGCGTCCCACTGCGCGTCTGACGCCCGGAGTCTACCGCTGGCGAGTCAGCCGCTGGCCGCCGCCGCTGCATAGAAAGTCCACCTTTAGCTTACTAGCGCCTTACGTGGAATAGCGTCAAGTAATTAATAGAAAATAAGGTACTTTCCATCGGTCGATGATCAGTTCAAACCTTCGTCTGAAATTCGCAAAAAAGTTTAGAACGATATCTCAAAACTTCTATATTATAGCGGATAGTTACATATTAAATAATTTACACTTGAGTCTTTCAGGCACAGCTTCCCTAAAATTTCTTAGACTTACCGACCGGTATACTATTTAATTTACTTCAGAAGATTCCTTACAGAATAGTTTTTTTATCAGGTGAATAATTTCAAAAAAAAAAAAAAAACAAAAAAAAACGCAATTGTGCCACCAACAATAACTTAAAGCTTATTAATGCTGTTCGCTAACAATCCCTAACCACATCTTACAATACCACACAAATTGCGCAACACCGGAAATTTGCGATTTCCAATTGCTAAAGTTTCTACCTGTTCGTAACAATTACTTGTAAACTTATTGCACAAATATAAATTATAACACTCTGATAAAAAAAATACTTTATGGAAGATTCACATCTTCTAAATTAGAGAAAAATTCTTCATGAATATAAGCAGAAGGATAGACGTGCATATTTTTAACAGTTTCGCAACCAGTAAGTGTGGACTAATAATTAATTTCGTTAGTATTTTTATTGCTACATCCTACTTTCCGTACATGACAATATATAAATTCAGCCGGTTACCACGAAAAACTAGAGGCACACGCTAATCTCAAACACTGCCACAAAAGTTAAAACTTTGCTCAGTCGTTTTTCGGCAACCGTTACGTGAAGCAGTGCCTTCTGTGTTAATTTTATTTCAAGTGTGTATTAAGATTTTGTTTCATCTATGCATATTTGTTTAGCAGCCCCAGTAGTCGGTCGTTCTTTGGCAACCATTACGTGAAGCAGTGCCTTCTGTGTTAATTTAATTTAAAGTGTGTTTCATCTATTCATATTTGATTACCAGCGGTAGCAGTCAGTCATTCGCCGGTAATCGTTACGCGAAGTACTACCTTCTATTTAAATTTAAAGTGTGTACGGAGCTTTAGCTTCAGATTTGTATATTTATTTACCGCCAAAAATACCTGCTATTGACAAATCTTTGTGAGTCCGGTTTTTTTCGTATACTACTCAGTTTTTCATTGTGTGATGAAAGGTAGCATGTGTAGGGACTGTGGTTGAGAGCAGACGCAGGCTGAGGTGGCTGATCTGGGCACCCAGCTTGCAGCTTTGTTAACGAGACTTACACAGCTGGAAGCTGCCGCAGGTGAGTGCAGTAGATGTGGTATTGGTGACCCTGTATTAGCTAAGTGGCTCGCAGATCCTCCCTTACCAGTCATCGTACCTGCAGTCCAGGCAGAGACGTTGGAACCTGTGTGGCGGTCGCCTGGTGGTGACTGGCGTGTGGTTTCTGGACGTGGACGCCGCATGCAGGGGCAGTCGTACAAGCCTCATTCTCAGGAAGGAGAGCTTGTACACTGTCCAACCAGTTCGACGTATTGTCTGGAACTAATCCAGTCCTGCAATCGTCAGTGAGATGGCAGCCCCCGAGGCCGCTAGGTCTGCTCAACTGCAGAAGGGGGTTCCAGTGGTCGGCAACTCTAACGTTAGGCGGTTTATCGAGCCCCTCAGGGAAATGGCGAATAGGTCGGGGATGAAATCTGGTATCCATTCATTGTCTATTCCGGGGGGTCTGATTCGAGATGTGGAACAGGCCATCCCGGACGCCATTGAACGGACGGGATGTAGCCAGCTGCGGATTGTGTCTCATGTCGGTACCAATGATGCTTGCCGCCTAGGGTCGGTGGTTATCCTCTCCTCCTTTGGGCGACTTGCGCAAAGGGTGAACTCTGTGGCCATTGGCCGTAAGATTTCGGCTGAGCAAACTATCTGCAGCATTTAAGATAGAACTGACTGTGGACCTATGGTTCAGAGCCGTGTAGAGGGGCTGAACCGGATACTACGGCGTTTCTTTGATAGTCATGGCTGGAGATTCCTTGATCTTCGCTCTAGGACTGAGTCATGTAGTGATCCCTTGGATAGATCAGGTGTGCACTACACACGTGAATCGGCTACAGGGGTGGCATGGACCGTGTGGAGTACATTGGAGGGTTTTTAGGCTGAGGGAGTATGACCCTGAACAGGAAATTTACTTACGGGCAACCCAAATAAATTTAACTCCGCGTATTAGGGATAGGTTAAAAGAATCTTGAACATTAAAAGATCTAGTATTTAACTGCAGAAGTGTTTGTAATAAACAGCCTGAACACGAAAACGTTATTCGTAGTACAGATGCTAATATCGTAACAGGCACAGAAAGTTGGATAAAACCGGATGTAAGTTCCGCGGAAATCTTTAATAGTAGCATGAACATTTTCCGTAAGGATAGGTTTCATTCCCATGGCGGTGAAGTATTTATAACTGTTAGTAAGTTCCTCTCATGTAACGAAATATTTGTCGATACTGTCTGCGAAATCTTATGGATTAAGCTCAACGTAGGCAGGACAAAACTTGTAATCGGCTCCTTCTATCGTCCACCAGATCCAGGCGTAACTATTGACGAGGCCTTAAGGAATAATTTAAATAATATTGCTCGTCAATTTTCGGACCATACAATAACGCTACGTAGTTACTTCAACTTGCCATATATTAACTGGACAAATTACGTTCACGTTACTGGTGGCAGGGATAAAGCAGCTTGCGAAATCATTCTAGACATTTTCTCAGAACACAATCTTGAGCAGTTCGTAACTGAACCAACGCGATGCCTCAATGGTAACGAAAATATGTTAGATATTCTCGATACAATTAGGCCTGAATTATTCATGGACATTTCTACTACCACGGGAATAAGTGATCACAAAACTGTAATTTCTACAGTAAAATTAACAACCACACGCCAAAATAATACGAATTTTGTAAGAAGATATCGTGTGAAACTCAATTGGCCCTATTTTCCCATGACGTAATGAAAGTTATCGATGCAGGTTCACAAGTTGATGCATTATTCTTGGATTTGCTGAAAGCTTTTGAATCTGTAACACACAACCGACTTTTAGCGAAGATTCGAGCACACGGTATATCGGATCAGATTTGCGAATGGATACGTGATTTTCTAACTTTTCGATCACAATATGTCGTTGTTGACGGGGAAGCCTCTTCTAAGCTAAATGTTACTTCTGGCGTTTCTCAAGGAAGTGTAATAGGACCACTTCTTTTCTTAATTTTTATAAACGATCTAGGTGACAACGTTAAATGCTGGTTGCGATTGTTTGCCGACGATGCGGTTATCTATAAGACAAAAAGGTGCTCCGACGATTGCTTAGAAATTCAGCGCGATTTGGATGCAATTTTCGATTGGTGCCGTAAATGGCAGCTTACACTTAATTGCAAAAAGTGCAAGGCAATGCGAACAAGCAACAAAAAGAATCAGTTTACTCACGAGAATAAAGTAAACAATTCAGTTGTTGACACGGTTGATTCCCTAAAGTATCTGGGGGTAATAGTACAAAGCAACATGGAATGGGACTTGCACATAACTTCCGTCGTAGGCAAAGCTAATTCTAAATTACGATACATAGGCCGTATTCTGACGAATTTTAATGCTCATACAAAGGAAATAGCATAGAAAACACTAGTGCGTCCTCATCTGGATTACTGTTGTGGAGTTTGGGATCCGTATCGCAAGGTCCTGATTGACTCAGTGGAGGAGGTACAGGAGAGAGCCGCTTGATTCGTGACTGGTTGCTACAGCTCTTATGAAAGCGTCGCAGAATTGATACATTGATTGGGTTGGGAACGTTTCGAAGACAGACGACGTCATTTGCGTTTGAATGTACTGGAGAAATTCTATGACATACGAGTGCAGCGAGATACTTCTTCCGCCAACGTATTTGGGTCGCAATGTCCAGAGGGATATGATTCAAGATGCTGATGCTTTTATGTACTCTTTCTTTCCTCGTGCTATTCGTGATTTGAATGTGCGGAATTAAGATTGGTGCTTAGCACCCTCTTCCACCCACAATGTTTATGAATTGCAGAGTATGGATGTAGAGGTAGATGTAGACCGAATGTCCTCCTTCTGACGATCACTGGTGATGAGAAATCCCCTAAGCTCGGTTAGTCCACTAGTATATATAGTCTACGCCATACCGACGCTGCTTCTGATGCAATACCATGGGGTTCTTTCATCCCGCGGAGAATCGTGTCTCAATCGGTTTCCCCTAAGAGTGAATCCTAATATTCCACCACGCTCGCAGTTCATGAATCTTACCAAAAATACTCTGAATAATGATGTAAACACACACTGTAAAGACCTAGAACCGACACAACCCTTGAGTATCATTGGTTTAATGTGCATTTTAGGGATCGTCCATAAAGCACGTGGCTTGGTCTAGGGATTTGGGGGGGGGGGTGTTGTCTAGAAAGCTACGTTGGGATACTTATGGGGAGAGGGTTTTCGAGCCAAGCCATGTAGCTTTTATTTCATTTTATTTGTCACATTTAAAATAAGTTACAGAAGACACAACAGCATGTGAATATTTATTTCCATCATTTAATTACCTTTGTATGTAATTTACGATAGTCTGACAAGAGAAAACAGTTCAAAATATCTTTTTGAATCAATACTCCCCTCCCGCTTCAGGCTGCGTGTGAGGGGACACGAGTCTAAAATGGAGCTACGTGGTTTATGAACGTTCCCTTATTAGGGACTATCCTGAACGAAGAGTGGTTCATTGAGATATGTAATAGTATGTTCACTGAGCTTGTTTTCTTTTGTCCTTGTATTGCATTTTGAGTAGGGCCTACACATCGCTGCAGTGGAGGGTCCAGGGGGAAGGGGGTTAGGGGGCTAAAGCCCCCCCTCCAAGAGTATTTAGATCCACCCACGACAACGGCAATTTTTGAGACCTTTTTAGGGACTAGTGATTTTTTAAGGGCGGCATGACTATAAATCCTACCCTTATCCGCCAAGTAAGTACAATTTTAAGTACTTATCCCTGGGAACCAGAGTAGCTTTCTTTCAGCGCTGCCGCCACAAAAGTGTTCACTGTCATGTCGGTAGTTGGTTAAAAATCATTTGATACCTTCAGTTATAAGAGAATCCTTAAATATCTTATTCTCTGTGGCAGTTTGGAATGAATCACGTATATATTATATGCATATGCAATGTGTAGGTTTTTGAACGTTTAAAATGGGAATACAAAAAAAAAGTATAAAATACGTGGATTTGAACCTTGAACCGCAGGTTCAAAAAATCCCCAACGCTAACCACAGGACCACCCACTGAAGCTAGTGAGCTACTCGTCAGTTTGTAAACAACGCTGCCTAGGAAGACTGTTTCATCAATCGGTCTTGGAGACATACTTTTCCGAAATAATCTGTAGTTTCGTAGTACTAAAAATTCTACCTACGGGAGAGTGGTTATTCGCCTGTTTGTCCACAGACCACATTATGAGTGAAATATTATAGCAAAGAATTAGCAAAACCTGTATATAAATAATTATCTTTAATGTTTTACGCTACTCAGTTATAGTAAAATGTAAAACTGAGCCTATGGGTATTTTTTATTTTTTGCCTCGCTTTAATGCAATCCCGTAAATTACAACTTTTGCGATAGGTTTTACGATCTGAATTTATTTAAAGTGCTATTGAAATGTAGGGGAAGGTTGATGAACTACCCCGCCATTATGAATCGTCGGTGGCAGGAGCTTAATTCCAGTTTTGTTTCATGCATTGACTTAAGGAAATGAATAATCTGAAATATAGATGGCTCTGAATGAAATATCCCCCAGTGAGATTGGCAAAAGGTGGAGGCAGCGTTGCGTTACTCTTTCCTGGGATGAAATCGATGCCAGATTGTGCAAAAAAGACTGATAGAACATGATTGCGCTGGCCACATTTAATGCAAACACTGTACGAGTATTTATAGAAGATTAATGATTAAGAATTCTTTAAGGAGTCGGAATATCCTTGGAGTGGATTTTCGATACCAGACGTTCAAGGAAAGGCTGCGCGTTCAACGCTGTGTGTAAAGCGCCCTACTTCCTCATGATTTTCCTGTCACACATCACTTGCAGAGTGTAACAGAGATAAACTATAAATCCTTATAATGAATTACAGTGTGGATCTTGATTTATCTATCAACTGACACGTAATTTTTACTTAACAACATAGTAGTTTTTCTATTACTAAAACACTACGCAAAATAAGTGTCACTATTTCTGTCTGTTGTCTTATGATTTTTATCTTGAGACAAAACTTTTTAGAAATTTAGAAACTGATAGATTTTTTGTTTAGAATAAATGAAACGTGGGATATTTATAAAACTACTCCTCTTACTCATAGTCCTCGTAGATGTTATGACGTCTATATACTGGCTATCGTTCTTCTTCAACTATGAGGAAACAATCTTTTTGCTTTACACTTTGGCTAAATGATTGATCGAGAAGAATTTATACTTTAAGACTGGATTGTTACAAATTTCTGTATCCATAAAATGATTGCGTTTACTTTAGCGTCACTTCTACATACAATGAGTTAGTATATCAATACATACAGATACCAGAGGTTTTAAATTAAATCTTCATTGTGTAACTGTTCAGCAAACAAATAAGCAAAGTTTATCAGTGGCATAGACAGTAGTCAATTCACATTCACGATCCAGCCATAATAATTTCGGTTTAAATAAAAAAATCCCGAAAATGCTCAAGGGAATGGGGAATTGCCACTTCTCAAATATCGTGGCCCAATTCGTTTAAGTTTCCAGAAAACTAATCTCTTCCCCGCCTTTGCAATAATAATGACTTTAGTGAAGAATAACAACGAATTTGGACTGCTCAATAGATTCAGGTAGATATCTGTAATATTAACTTCTCAATACTTTTTTATTGTCCCAGTGTACAGGTAACACGAGAAAAACATAACGCTTCATTTAACCACTTTTGCCCGCGGCCTGACTCGAACCGTGGAATCGCGAGACAACACACTAGCCTTAGGGATCTGCATCCGCAAATCTGAGCCACTTACTGCACCATCGCATCAGGCTTACCAGAGCCGGAAGCTGAGATAGGAACAACTACACCTCTATAGGAGGGGCAAGAGGGTACTTTCTGAGTCGTTAGCTAAAGCAGTAAGGGAGCCCGTTTCCAGTGATGTGTCTATTTTAGGTTAGGGGCTGCTGGTGAAGAGATGGAGATAGATGATCAAAGTGATCCTAACTGTAGATCCACAATGGGTAAAAATCACAGAAGTTAAAGAAATAGATGAAGTTGCTGAAACAATAATAAACTGGGTTAGAACTGGGATGGAGGAGGTTAATATTAAAAATATACAGCCAGTAATAACGGTGTTATTGGTGAACTATGGAAGTATAAGGAACGAAGTAATCGAATTTGCAAACTTAATTGAAATAAACGATCCAAAAGTAATAATAGGGGTAGAGAGTTGGTTAAAAGAAGAAGTACTAGATAGTGAGGTTTTTTCTGATAGTTACACAGTGTATCGCAGAGAATGGGGTAGCAATTGGTGGAAGAGTTTTCATACTAGTTAACAATACCTACCACAGTTCACTGGTGTTCATTGATCATGTCCATGAGTTACTTGGGGTAGATTTGTGGGGTAGTAAAAAAGAAAAAAATCAGGATGTTCACTGCTTACCGCAGTGGAAGAATGGGAGATGAAGATGAGGCTCTTGCGGGGAAATTAAATTCATACTCAGATTTCAGAGGTGAGAATAGAAAGGTCATTATTTTCAGGGATTTAAATTTACCAGGTGTAAATTGTGTATGAAATAATTTGCAAATACTCTAATAAGGGAAAGAGGATTTACACAAGTGGTAGAGCAGAACACTACGGGACAAAATATTTTGGATATATTCCTAATAAAGCACTATGATAACCTTGTTGGGTGTCAAATAACTGAAGGAACAAGTGATCATGAAGCAGTTCTGATGGATATTAGATTATTCAGTGAACCAGCAGCCAAAATTGAAGGGGAAATAGGTAC
Organism: Vandiemenella viatica; assembly: GCA_031002005.1. Lineage (NCBI taxonomy): Eukaryota > Metazoa > Arthropoda > Insecta > Orthoptera > Morabidae > Vandiemenella > Vandiemenella viatica. The sequence goes on from CM061921.1 coordinate 196,565,225, forward strand.
AGTTATAAAAGGCACAGATTTCGAACTTGCAGAGATATTTCAGAGAAAGTTTCAGTAAATGGAAGGAAGGCACAAGTATAGTAGACTCAAGGCGGGAAGAGTTCAAGGTAATAATAAGAAAGGGGGATAAATAGATATTCATAAAAAGAAAATAAATAGTAGAGAACCTGTTTACTATAATATGGAGGTGAAGAGGTTAAAGTGGTTGGTAAGAAGAGAACATTACAGAGTTGAGAGACAGCAGGATAGTAGGGAATATTTGAAACAACTAAACCAGGACCTAATAATAACCAAGAAGGTGGCTACAGATGGGTTTATGAAGAGTACTGTCAGTGCAGGGGAACCATTGACTGATATATCTACATGTTTCTATGACTATGTTAGAAAACTGAGAGGAAGGGAGGGTGTTTAGACACTTTTAGATAAGGATGGACAAGAAGTTACGGAGCACTTGAAAAAGGCAGAGATTTTAAGTGACTGTTCTAGTGAGAGCATTAGGGACAATGAATCAGAAACAGGTGGTTCTGAATTGGATAACGAGCTTAACAAAACAATTAGAAATGAGTAGACCATAAATTTTGAAATTCATCCTGAGGATATCATGAAGGAACTAAGATAGCTGAAAAACATAAAGGGACTGGTGTAGATAATATTACTACAGATGTCTTAAAAATAGCAGTATGTGACATTGTACCTTATCTTGAAATAATATTTAAATTGAGTCTTGATACTTGCTGCTACCAGAGGATTGGAAAACTGCGATAGTAGTGCTGGTACATAAAAGAAGGGTGAGAAATAGATTCGAAAATTATAGGCCAATTAACTTGACGTCAGTGGTAGATTACTGGAGAGATTGATCTGCAACCACATCAGAAATATATGTGAGAGGTGTAAGTGGTTTTCACACCTGCAACATGGCTTTAGGTAAGGATATTCATGTGAATCTCCGTTGGTACGATGTATGCAAGATATTTCGGATGAAATGGAGAAGGTAGGTCAAATTGATAGTGTAGCCCTAGATCTTTCAAAAGCTTTTGATAGAGTTAGCCATAAAATGGTAGTAAATAAGGTAAACTCTATTGGAGTGGATCAGAAAGTGGTTTGCTGGATAGAAGAATTTTTGAAAGGTAGAAAACAGAAAGTTAGGGTAGGAAATGCGGTATCAAAAGAAATGGAAGTAAAAATGGGAGCGCCACAGGGTGGTGTATTGGGACCATTGCTATTCATTATTCTAATGAATAATTGGGTTAATTGTTTACTATCAGAAATTAGTATATTTGCAGATGGATAATGCTATATAACAGGATCAAAACAGTTGTAGATTGTAAACAGTTACAGGGTGATCTGGACAGGATATATAGTTGGGTTGGTAATCATGGGATGAAGATAAATGCAAAGAAGAGTCAGCTTATTAGATACACAAATAAAATACTAAAGGTTTAATATGAATGTAAGGTGGGGAAAGAATTGCTTATTGAAGTCTTCAAATGTAAATATCTTGGCATTACATTTGATAACAAGCTTAACTAGGCAGAACACATTGGACAGGTGGTAGGAAAAGGTTTCAAAATTCTACATTGTTGGAGGGATGTACGAGAGGAGTAAAGGAATTGGGTTACAAAACTTTATTCAGACTGTTGCTTGATTATGGTAGTGTAGTACGGGACCCACATTTTGAGTATCAAATACAGGAGTTGGAGAAGATGCAAAGGCCGGCTGCTAGATTTGTTTCTGGAAATTATCGCAGAACGCAATCAATAACAGATATGATAAAAGAGCTGGAATGGGACTCATTGGAAGACAGAACGAGGGTGAAGAGGGTCATGGGAGTGTACAAGGCATATATTGGTGATGAGGCATGGAAAGATATTGGTGTAAGAATTGAAAGTAATGAATGGAAGGGAAAATATGAATATGACCACAAGCTGGCACTCGATTTCAGGCACAAGGGTGTAGGAAGATTCCCTTTCTTGGGTAAGGGTGTCAGGGATTGGAATAAGTTACCAAGAGAAATGATGAATAATTTTCCAATAACTTTGGAAGAATTTAAAGTTAAAATTTGTAATGGGTAACTGTAGGTGGATGCAGAAAAGGGGAAAAATGGGTGTTTTGGGAAATTGCCACCAGAGCATGCGCTCCATTACAATCTCATTTAACTTATAACCAGCCTGGCATTATCTTTCCTCGTTCCTGGAATTTACTGTTTATTTCTTGGAATTTTAAATTTGGGAAATAAAATTAAAGAAACTGTGCATGAATGGTGATATGCATCAGAAAAAACTTGTAAAATTTCTGCACTTCTTTATTAACGTATATTCTTTTTGTGCTACGGCTAACGATTTTGCCCCTTACCGCAAACCGAATTTTCTACGGCTTCCCGGAGATAGCAGTTAACGCGATAGGACAGGGAAGATAACTCCATGCCAGGAATAATGTCCAGTTGGGCTTATACGTCAATTATTGATTAGCGATAACTAGTCGGTGCAGCATGTGTTACATACGGAATCTTTTAATTGTATGTTCTTCGTTAAGAACAGCCACTCTACTTTTCAGTTCTCATTTGCTTGCCAGTACCACAGGCTAGAATTATCATTGTCGCAAGACAAGGACATTAGCTAAAAAAAAAAAAAAAAAAAAAAAAAAAAAAAAAAAAAAAAAAAAAAAAAAATAGGCACATTAGTGTGATTTAGTTCCTCGTTTATTTTTAAACAGCTGTCATTACGTATCACATCAATGATCAATCACCCGACTTTGTAATCAGCACTAGAAAAAATGGGGAATGTTTAGTGACACAAATCTTTACGGTGAAGTTAAATTTATTGGAAACGTGTCTTTCAATTTCTTTTTTTTTTATATCTGCTTATTGTCTCTCTAACGGCGAGGTCTTTAGAGACGGGAAAGGATGGGGGGCAAGGAATGGGAAGGAATTCGACCATGGCCTTTTGAAGGAAGCATCCTTGTATTTGCCGGGAGTGATTTGGGAAACCATGGAAAACCCAAATCTGGATGCCCGGACGGGGATTAGAACCGCCGGCCTCCCGAATGCGATGCCAGAACTCTAGCCATTACACCACCACGATTGGTTTTCAATTTCTACTCATGCATGCTGCATTGACAGTGTCTCACGTCAGCCAGAACATTAATGTTATGATTCTTTCCCATCGTTCTTCTTTTAGTATGTTCAAGAAACGACAGATCTAAAAGAATTGCTTTTGCAGGCCAGCATATTTACAAGACCTATGCCAAAATTATTAAATCTGAAAGCTTGTTACGCGTTACGTCTATATTTGACAGAACTCCTAGATAAGTCTATACTGTTTTCAGAAATTGTAGTACAGACCGAACGTTGAATATTAACGTAAATTTCTAGTCATTTTAAGTTGCTGTAGACGGATATAAAATCTGCATTTTGTTGTTATCCGGTACTTTTTCAAACCCAGCATTTTATTTGTGAGTGTTAACTTTCGTGTTATGTGTGAACACTTAGTAAATGTAAAATCTCTTTAAAAAAGTAAACTGAAACGTATTCGAAGATCATATAACTCTTTTATTGCCGAAATGCTATTTCGGTTTATGAAACAAAATGTATTTCGTTTTTTGGGAGATGGATGTGGGTCAATTTTGATAGTCGTGAGACTGTACCACCTCCAGGGTATAGAACTGTCTTGGTAGATGTGTATAATGAGTTGAATAAGTCCCAGTAGGAAATGTAGCTATGTGCAATTCAGTTCGTTCGAATTAATAAGAGCATGGTAGTACTGACATGCTCATAAGTATTCAAACGACCTGAAATACACATCACTACATTTACTTCTGGAACCTCTTTAACCATGTATACACGTCAAGGAAGACAGTACTATACGCTGTAGGTGTTACAGTGATACGACTATCTAAAATTGAGACATATTCATCCAAAAAAGAAAACATTTAAGCTTTTTCGTTTCATTAACAGATATAGTTATTAGATTTTTGGAATAAAAGAGTTCGCAAACGTCGAATACATTTCTCTTTTTATATTCTTACGACGTTTAAGAGGTATTAACTGTCCGTAGACAACACAAACAGTTACCCCTTTCAAACAAAATGCTAATATTGAAGAAGTGCTGGACACAACAAAATGAAACTATTACATCCGTCTTGAAAAATATTAAATATATAGAAAAATATAATAATTTTTGAAGTTTGATCTGTATTACATATAATGGAAACAGCAAAGGGGTATTTTAGCGAGCTGTGTAATCATGTAAGACGTTTCATAATTTATTGATTTTGGCAGTTAGCTCGCGAATGTTCTTACCTGTAAAACTAGTTCTTTCAGATTGGTATTTAAATCTGATTTTTAAACATGCAAAGCGTGGAAAATCGAAATGAATCATAAAATTTCAGTTTCAGCTGGCACGAGACAGTGTCAAAGAAGTATGCGTTAGAAAAAATGGAAATGTCTTTGGAAAATATTTTAGTGTATACTAATAATACTGGTGTCTGTCGATCAACATTCACTCCTATTCGTGATTCAATTGGCTAAAGTGATATGCTTAAAAATGATCATGGAACAAAAATAATCTAAGGTCGCCGTTGTTCGATAACTATTTTTATAGCTTGAGGAATTATCAAACAAATGACAGCAGAAAATTTCATTGACAATGCTGACAGTAACAAATGCTTTAATTAATGTAGAACATTCAAATAGAACCTTCCGTATTTAACAATATGTTGATTCTGCTCGTGGTCACAAGTAACGTAATTGATTTAAATACACAATTGTGTTCTATTCGTGGCTTCGAGTTATTCTTGCAGGGCAACACCTTGCCTTATTCTATCCCGATTACCTCTAACTCCGGGTTTTTGTAAAAAATTCTGTATTCAGTAAGGGGCAAAATTGTTAACCAAAGCATAAAAAAATCCACCTTAAAGAAGGAGTGCAGAAATTCTGTAATTCTAAGGCATTCCATCATTGATGCTTGTCTCGCAGTTCGACGGTTCTATTGGTCTAGCGACCTGTGTTAACCGAGGGACACTAAAAAAACATCATATACATATCGAGAAGTTAAATTAACCGATACCTATAAATATTAAACACTCCTGATTCCTTAATGATGCTCTTATTCAGTGGATTGTATGTTATACATGGTATCTTTTTGCAATGCCAAGGAGGAGATTGGTTTACAAGAAACGAAAAAAGAATTGAGTCATGCATGGTCTTTGAGTACAGACAATTTCCCACTTGGTTGAGTAATTTCGGGAATTCTTTGAAAACTGGAATTTGGAAGGTTGAACGTTACCAGTTACCCATTTTGTTTGGCTATTCATTCATGTAAATATATGACTTGAAACTGCCTCTATAAAATTATTGATAAGCAGTCTTAAAAGTGGAACTCAAAATTCCATGAAAGAAACAGTACAATTTTTAATTCAATCTTTTAACTCATAAATGTTTTGACTAATTTCTTAGTCGTTTGCTGAGCAGTTGTAAAACCGAGGATCAGTTAAGACCTCCTGGCATCTGTATCCTTACTCTTCGTATACCGAAGTGACGTTATAGCCAAAATTAAATGCGATCAATTTCCAACTCCTAAAATGTGTAACACTCATCAATAGAAATCAGTGAACGGAGGTTTACATTACCAGTGACCTTAACAGGCTGCTATGGTTTATATTTATTACAATTAATGAAAAGAGGTGCACTTAATACTAAAAGTAAATTCTCCATTATTATTCAGTTAGTTAAACTGTCAACCAAAGAGTTTCACAAAGTCGTTGAAGAGGGTGGGAGTATAGGTCAGGAGATAGAACGGCGGACTGAGGCTTAGACGACCTCGGCTCAATTACGACGAGGCCGAGGATCTTTATCGAAACTGAATCTCCGGATAGGTACCCCACATCCACTCAACTTGCTATCTAACGAGTACTATAAAGGTACTCCACGGGGAAAAAAAAAGAAATTGAAGAAGCGTGGCACAAATCCCGTGGAATAAAATAATCTTAGAATAACGATAGTCAGTTGATGGAAATCATAACCTCCACGAGGACTATGGAAAAAGGTACATTTTTTTACATATCCCATGTTTTATTTCTTCTGATCAAAATGCTATCAGTTTCTAAATTCCTGAAAGATATTGGCCAAAGATAAAATAACTGATAGTACTAGCGTCATCAATTTGGAGTTTTTTGATAATAGATAAACCACTTTGTCTTTTAGTAACGGTCGCGTGACAGCTGACTAGAAGGTACCACTATCAAGAGCTGCACTTTAATCCATTAAAATTTTTATAGTTTATCTCTGTGTCACTGCAAGTAATGTGTGGAGGTATAATTGTGGTTAAATGAGGAATTCTTTCCTCGTTCCAGCTTGCTTTCCTTTTAAAGCAAGGATTGTCTCCTAGCATATTCCGACTGTATTAAGAGTTCATTATCATAAAACTTGAAGAAATACATTTTGTTGTTATATCACTGTTGATAGTAGCATCATAATACCAATACGCAGAATTCGAATAAAATCTTCAGTAACTACATTCTGTGCAGTGAAATGATAGATAACAGAATAAAAGGGATAACGTTTTTAACTAAATCGTCAGAATAAACTTCACCAAAAGGTAAATCAGTATGATGTTATAATCGTTTCCAGAGTAATATAGGTAAAACTTCGGAGTCTTGGCATGTCAAAATAATAAAAAGTTAGGATCATTTTTCCAGTGTATTTCTTTGTACTGAGGAGAGTTTAATACAAGAGTTTTTGAAGAATTAATTAGCGTTTTCGGGTAAGGGATGTAATCCACTTTCATAGCAGTATTATTTATTACTTTATAACAAGAAAGCACTCTTCCTGTCTGGGAGCAAACAGTTCTCCTCCGTCTTCCAACTAACCATATTTCCGATTGCGCATAGAAACTGCTGCATTCCAGATACAAAAAACCTTGAGTGGAACGTGTATGTAATTATAATGCTGCAAAGAAGTTATATAGGGTTAACTTAAATGATTCATCGGGTTACAAAATACTGAATATTGAAAATTACAAAGGCTAGTGATACATAAACTCACCAAGTTTCTGATACATCTTATAAATGTTCAATATGTGCACCCTTAGTCACCCGGCACACAACCAAACGGTAATCTAGTTCCGTCCATACGTTCAATAGTATATTTCTATCAATATCTGTCACAGCAGCAATGATCCGTTCCTGTAATTCTTTCAGTGTTGTTGGTATTCGGGGTACATAAACTTTGTCCTTCACATAAACCCACAAGAAGAAATCACATAGTGTTAGATCTGGTGACCTAAGGGGCCACAACAATAGGGGAACACCACTCGGACCAGTGCGCTGTATCCAGCGATGTGTCAGTTCTCTGTTGAGGAAGTCGCGGACATATGTACTCCAGTGAATTCGAGCACCGTCATGTTGTAGTATGAAAGTTGAGGAGTCAGTAGTCAGTTGTGGAAACAACCACTCCTTCAACATATACAGATCCTGTCACCTGCTGCTCGATGTATAAAAAGGGCCCACACAGCTTTTCCTTTGATATGTCACAGAAGACATTCACTTTTGGCCAGACACCAAGCGGGCTTTTAAACTTGGTGAGTTTATGTATTTTTCCATGTATCACTTGTCTTTTTAGGTCGTATACTTTTCAATACACGCTGTTTTGAAACCCGATGAATCATTTGGCTTAACCCTGTATTTAGAGTTTGAGAGTGATTCCCCTTAAAATAATCAAAATACGTTAAATGTACGTTTGACTGTATTTTTCAATGATTTAACTGCTGAAATTGCTTCCATTCTTACTTCAGTAATTGCAGTGATTCGTTAAAATATTGAAATCAAATGACGTTCATGTTTTCACTCTACTTCTAGGAAGGCTGTATATTTAAATTCGTATTTCAGTTAACATCAGAATTCGCCTAGAATAAAATACACCAATAAAAATGGTTCTTTTCAAAAGCGTCTAGAGCTTGTAGTTAAATAGAACATTCTGTATTTTCCACGTCTGTGATAGGTGAAATTGACTTTTCTTGCTGCGGTGAGTTACAAACATAACTGAAAGGTATTACCACTATTGAAAGTAGGAATTCCTTAAAAATGTTTTCTCATCACTTAATGCTTAAATACTTTTTAAAACTTTATGGATTTAGCCCTTGGCTTCACATAACACAAAACCTGGTAACCTTGAATAATTTATGCAACTCGATAGAAATTTGTTGTTTGAAAATTGTTAGCTGTAAGGAATCAATTATTAGCTAGGTGCTTGAATCGAGGTGTCGATAATACAGTTCTGTAATTTTACAAATAATTTTACTGGCAAAAGATGGGGAGTGTAGTTTTTCTTACGTTTAAATATGTAAATACGTTTCTGAAATCGGCTTTTATGTGTTTTAAACATAGAATGTTCTAGGATTTATTCGTCATAGAGTCCCTTCAGTATTTAGCCTACGAAGACGCCACCGTCACATGATTCAAAACTTTATAAAGCATTTATAATAAGCAGCTTCGGATGAGCCTCTCAAGTTGATATGTGTGTGTGTGTGGTTAACTTTCTGGCGTGGCGTTGAAGAGGACGTGGGATCGAATCCCTGTCCGGCTATCTATATTTAGATTTTCCAAAGTTGGCCAGAATCAATCTAAGTGGTTACTGAGCTGCTTACATCAAAAGCTCATGGCCGAATTGCTTCCCTATAATATCCTCGATGCTGGTGATATCTCATTTTGAGCCCATTGAGTGAGAGGGTTATGTGGGTCACTGCCCATTTCCCTGTCGTGCTGTCGAAAGTTTATTGGAGCGAACACCCCTAACCCGTTAACGGAGTGCATCACGTAAAGGAGAGATTTTCCATTGGTTTTGGGAGGTTAGTATGGTAGCTTCGAAATACTTGCAGACAATATCTCTTACCGTGGTACATTCATACACAGTGCAGAGCGAAAATTATAACTACCAATTCCTATTCGCGTTAGTAAATGGATTTTGTTATATAACTTGAAGAGTTGTTACATTTTGTAAAATTTAGCATTACATACGTCATCACTGTAGTGTATAAATTTACAGCATTTCTTCCTATGTGTGATGTCAAGGAAAGACGTTTATTGACAACGAAACCTTATTTGCTTTCTGCTGCTGAAGTTAGGTATTGAATTTCCATTTCAGTAACATAATATCCAACGAAGAAAAAAGTGCATATTAAAGAAATTCAATTAAATGTCTGTCGAGGGTTCCACCAAATCAATAACCATGAGGAACACGCAACTACTGTGTGGATTCAAGGAGATATTCTTCCAGTTTGATGATTAAAGACACTGTATCATCATATAGTATGTATCTGCTTCCAAGATGAGTAACTGTTGGTGGTCCTGCAATATCATTTACAAATATTTCAAAAATCTGTTCAAATTTCTTCGTCAACACAAGTAGAATTTGGATGTTCGGTGTGTTAATTTATTTTGTGGCAGCTATGGCATTTCCTAAAGCTATTTTGAATATCTTGGTCTATTGCTTCCCATTCCAAGCACTGATTATCGTTCTCAGTTGTTTTACTTATCTCTGTGTGTTTACCTAGAAGCGAGTCATGAAACTGACGAAGAATGGTTTGCTTTTCCGCTTCATTTGGTGAAATTCGTCGTATGTGGTCTATATTTGCGCTTCAACCGTTTGTTACAGAGTTGATGATGTGTCAGTATTTTCTGAGTTGTCCATTTTTCCACTGGAGTCATTGTTATTGGTGGGAGTATCTGAAACTGGATGTATTTATCAGATTCGACTAATGGCATCAGCATTCGAATTAGCTCATCCACTTTTTAAAACGATATCAAAATCATACTCTTCCAGTTTCAGCCAAAATTTCAGTAATCCAGAGGATGGTTGTTTTACATTAAAAATCCACAAGTATGGTTTTTAATCAGTTCCGAATGCACACAGACGAATGAATTTGACTGAACTAAGGCGAGCTAGTCATTCCCTCTAACTGAGACTGTAATTTTTTCTTATTTGTTTAATGTTCTTGAAGCATAGGCTGTCGGTTTATCATTTTCTATCTTACCTCTTGATGGAATCGCGCCGAAATTCTTGCCACTTGCATCCACAGTAATTAAGAATTTCTCGTCTAAATTCGGATACTAAAATATTGGGGGTTTGAATAATTTTTTAAGGGTTTGGAATGTTTCCTCAGCTTCGAAATTCCATCCGAATTTGACGTCTTTTTTTAGACGTTTATACAATAATTTTGGAATTTTACTGTAATTTTGAACGAAACTTAGGTAGTTACCGATGACTCCTAATATTTAACTATGTCGATTTTCGTGTAGTCTGGAGTCACCACTTCGCTTGTTATTTTATGGCCTTGATAGGTGTCTCATTTATAGGAAATTCACATGTAGATGCTTCAAAGTTTCAAGCTAGTACGTTTCTGAGCCGGTCAAATACTTCCATTGATTTATCGTGATCTTCTGCCAAACAGCTGCGATAAATTAACGGGTAGTCGAGATAAACTAGTGACTTCTCTCCATGAATTCCAGTAAGCACTCTGTTTATCAGTCTCTGAAATGTGGTAGGGAAAGTGGATAGCCCAAATGGGAATGATAAAACTGATTTTACATTTGCTTGTACTGAAGATCATTTTTATTAATACCTGCCAATAACTTCTCATAAGATAGATGGTGCAAAATTATTTAGCCTTACTTGCTGAGTCCAAAATCTCGGATATTAAAGCTATGGAAAAAGTGGATACAGCAGTTACTGTAATTTCGTTTAGCTTCCTGAAGTCTACAAATACCCTATATTTCTGCTTCCCACTGGCTTCAGCATTCTGTGGAACAAACAAAATAGGAAACATCCAAGCACTCGTTGACTCGGTAATAATTCCTTTTTCTAGCATATGGTTAATCTTCTCATCTATTATGAGCTTTAAAGCCTCCAGAGTTCTATAGGATCTACTAATAATAACAGTTCTTACAGCCTCTGGTAGTATGTAATTAGATTGTCTGTGAGTTTATCCACAGGTAGGAAAAATAAATCACTGTGTAGCATAGTTTAGCAATAGACTGTTTCAACTCTGCATTTTAACGTTCGAGTTGCAATTTATTTTTAAGCATGCTAGCACGTTGATCTTGCGTCGTGTCATTTGATGCGAGAGTTCACTCGTAGCGAACAGATGGTTGACCTGTTGAACCGTCCGCATCAACTGAAAACTCATGGCATGGCTGTGTTTATAACGGTGTGTGGTGAAATTTATTTTCTCTTCCACTGTTTTTAAAACAGGAATTATACATTCACCATCTTTTTACTGTAACAGTTGCTTTGGGTACGTCAATACCGGATATTAATTTTTGTTTACTTATTGTGACATCTGTGTTTCTTTTATCTGGTACCTATTCCCATAAAATCTCTTCTCCTTTTAGGCCTAATTTGATCATATTTTGACAGTCACCCATCGCGGTTGGAGTTGGTTTGGATCTAACTGTTATTAGTTTCGGTCAGTTTCATCGCTATTAGTGTCTCTCTAATCAAACAGTGAGTTGCATTCTGCGGTCATATATTTATGTTTTGCTTTCTGCTGTTGAGAATTGCCAAGTATATTTTTCTAATTTCTAGTTGTCTGTTGTTTGGAATATTTCTGTGAGTTGCTGGTTATTTGTTGTTTCTGATTACAAACTTAGGTTTTGACCCTGACCTGGTTTAAATGAGTTATTCAATTTTTGACATGATTTCTCTATGATTGTGTTTTTGACCAAAATTTGCATTTATTACCCGAGTTTTCTGATCTGCAGAATTGTCTTCCCATCTTGGCAACAAGAGTATACTGTAACCTCCAATGTAGACTATCTTGTTTTTTGTAGTTAATAATATGCTGTAACATGAAATCACGGCCTGAAATGACTTTTCTCTTATATCAACCTTTCCGTGAACCACATGAAATTTGTGTGTTAGAAAACTGTTAGGAGTCAAGTACAACATTAGTGTAACTGTTCCACCAGTTCTTACCAGTCGTGATGGAATTCCTTAGATATAAATTGATTGTTGTCTGTCTATAGGTGTATTCGGTTTTAAAGGTGACTGGTTAATGTGATTAATCTGTACACCAGTACCAAATAGTTATAGAATATTCTCATTTAGGATGCTGGGGCACGGCATTATTATCATATTACTTGCTTACTGACAACCTACCGCATGTACTCACCAGAGATTTCGTGTGCAAAGACGGTTTCAATTCCGGCACCATATCCCCATTACCCTGCTTGTTTGATTGTGTTTTGCCCCCAAAATTTTTATTCTTTTGGATGGAAAATGACCGATTTTATTACACCTTACAGATTTATTTTGGTTTGTTATGCAATCAGCTATTTTATGGCCAAAATTGTGTCAGAAACTGTATATAATTTACTGTACTCTTTTGAACGTTGCGTTACCCCTACAACATTTAGCATTGTGACCAATATGGTTGCATTGTTGGAAAGTTATAGTGCTTCGACACTCAAGTAGGGAGTGATCTATTCGGCCACAAGAATCACTCTTTTGAAAGGTTCTCTTAATCTTTCTGCAATACATTTTATTTGGGTTTAACTCTTCTGGGTGTGAGAATTTTTTCCACTGTGAATCTTTGACTCACATACATCTTTGATTCTTGGTGTCCTGCCACTTGTTAAACACTGCTTTTCACTCTACTTACTTTTTTTGTTGCTGCTCCTGCCGTCTCCTAGCTATGCTGTGGCGTCTGGTGGTATGCGCTGTCCCCACTGCAATCGCGTTGTTTTATAATGGTCCCCAGTCGAGTCTCAACCTTCGTAGCGATAACTTCCGTGTATCCGCGAGGCAGTGACTTGTGTGGATAAGTGTTTACGTATACCCGTCTGACTCTTCCCGAGACCGCGCAACAGTCTCTCGGGACTCTAACCGTGTGTTTCACTACAGCCACCGAAATAGTGATAGAAGCAGCAAATAACATCTAATACAGCTCAGCCCCAGCCCTCATCCGCCATGTACGGCGGTGAATATGGCGAAGGCGGACAATACCTGATGCAGCCAACGATGCAACGTCAGCCAAATGGCGTAATAAACATGGTTCCAGCGGTAGAAGAAAACAACACAGGTAGTCAGGTGCAGCAATATCTGCACAGCGCAGACGATGAACCGACAGCAACCATGGACGTTATAATTGCAACGTCTAACACATCGATTACATCGCTGCCAGCTGACAACAGTGCACTAGATCAACGAGATGCACCGCTACTAAGAGAAGAAGAAATGTCAACATACGCACCCCAGAAACGCCCATGCATCCCGGGATACGACAACGGCAGCGGAGGTGAAAACATCAAGGTCCCCAGAATAACACCACAAGACACATCATCGGCAGACATCAACATGGAGACAACGCCGCCGGAAAGTGTGCAGCGCCAACAGACAGCAAGGACAAGCGAAAACATCGGCTTGCAGGTAAACAGTGCAATGGCAGCCTATTATGAAAGCTACGACTTGGGCCCTTATTATGTGTTCATAGAAAGTAAAGATAGAAACATAGGTAGGATCCACCCCATGGCCATTGGGCGCCTCCTATATTCCCTCAGCCACGAAATAAGTAACAATATTATACAGATAGCTCCAGCGGGTCGAAACCGGGTCAAAATAGAGATGAGATCGGTCGTATCGGCCAATAGCCTTGTTCAGAGCACCATCTGGCAGCATAATGGCCTACTGGCCTACATTCCTCTCTCCTGCATCTCACAACAAGGGGTTATAAGAAACTGTTATGACTGAGCTAACGGAAGAGGAGATAAAAACTGTGGCAAGGTGCGAATATCGCGTGGTAAAAGTTAAAAGGTTTACAAAAAAAATTAAAGAAGATGGCCAAACAAAAGAAATCCCACTCCCCGTATGTCTACTGACGTTTAAAGCACAAAGGCGTCCGAATTACGTGTACATACACGGAGTGCGGTGCCCTGTAGAACAGTATGTCAAACCAGTAATGCAATGCTTCAACTGTCTCCGGTATGGACACCCTAGCAACCAGTGTAGAAGTAAAAAACGTTGCACCTTCTGTGCAGACCCGCATGACGGAAAAGAATGCGATAAACAAAACTCCCCAGTATGCGTCCACTGCAATGGTGGACACCCATCTTTTGATAGATATTGCCCGGAATATATCAGACAAAAGAAGATAAAGCAGGTAATGGCCCAAGAAAATGTAGGGTACAAGCAAGCTTCAGAGAAAACTAACACCGCATCGTATGCCAGTGTCGCGGCAAGATTAGAAAGAACTAACAGGCAACTTCAAAAAATGACAACTCCTCAAACAAATTATGAGCAAAGAAACTACAATACCGGGCAACACATTATCGCAGACGCTCCCCCTGTCGTCCTGGCACAACCACCTCAACAGGATCCACTTCCTCAGCCTATAATTATGCAGTCAAACACCCCTAATGAACCTGAGAATTTCCAACTAAACCCAGGGACCAGGGTGCCCACTCCTAACATCGGAAGTCACAGAATAACTGACAAAAGCACAGGTAGTGGGGGAGAAACTTCGTATAAAGAATACTGGATCCCATCTAATAGGAACATTGAACCCATTGGCCACAATCCATACCCTCCTCTCCCTGGCAATAACCTACAGGACCCTGTAATAACAGAATACTATGCGAACAAGATGTTTGAAATAATAATGTGCATTCTAAATCAGTTTGCAGGAAATAATTTGCTCAATCCAACGCAATACGCCCCAAGCGTAAAACAACTTCTGCTAAGATCGTTATCGCCAAACAGATGGGAAAATGGCGGCTCCCTTTAGAAACACGAGAGCAACACTGCAGGACGACACAATTCTTCAGTGGAATGCGAGATCTATCCGGGCTAATAAGGAGAGCTTGCTACAGTATGCTTCAAAGAATAACATAGCCGTATTGGCTGTAAGCGAAACTTGGCTGAAACCAGACGAACTATTCCACCTCAAAGGATATAATGCCATCAGATCCGACAGAGCAGACGGTTACGGGGGGTCTGCCATCTTAATTAGAAGCGCCATCTATTACGAACAACTCCAACCCTGCACTGGAAACCCAGACTTCAACATATGTGCCGCCAGGGTACGTCTTACCAACAAATTAATAACCATTGTGTCAGTATATAGAGCAGCGAATAAGAAGACAAACAAGCAATTTATCACGAATATCCTCAGACAATTGCCAAAACCGGTCATCTTGTTGGGAGATCTCAATGCACATAATACAGTATGGGGATGCCAAAGCACGGATAAACTGGGGAACATAATTGCGGAAATATTAGAGGAAGAAGATATGGTGGTACTGAACAACGGTAATCCAACCAGAATTAATGCGCCAGGGCAAGCACCATCAGCAGTGGACATCTCCTGCGTATCGTCGAACATAGCTATAGACATTACCTGGGAAGTAGTAGACGACACACTGGGATCAGACCACCTTCCTATCCTACTTCGCCTCCAGACTGACTCCCCAGCCAGGCGGTTGATATCCTCTCCTTATAGATCTCCCTATAGATGGAAAATACACCAGGCGAACTGGAATAAATTCCAAACAACTATGGAACGGTTGACAGCTTCATGGAAGTGTAGCGGTAACCCCGCACTGGACTATAAATCCATGACCAACGATATAACCCAAGCTGCCATATCTTCTATTCCTGCTCGGAAACCAGTACATATTATGAGGAACAAAAGCACTCCTTGGTGGGATAAAGAATGCAACGAAGCCGTCCAAAGACGCAGAGAGACACTACGGGCATACAAAAGCTGTCCCACGATCGAAAACTATCTGGAACACCGTAGAGCTCAGGCAAGAGTGAAAAAGATGGCCAAGAATAAAAAGAGAGAAAAATGGAGAGAGTTTTGTGGAACCTTTAATAAAGAAACGCCATTATCCGATATATGGCAAAAGGTCAGAAAATTGAAGTACTCATCCACTCAGGCAGAAGCAAAATCACCCCTAACAACCGAATTATTAGAGAACATCCTTGAAAGGCTAACCCCACCGTGGGTAGAGACAAATCTCACAGAACCAAGGGCAACTGAATCACACTTCCTCCTGCAACCCTTCCAGCTGAACGAATTCAATATTGCATTAAAGCAAGGCACGGACTCATCACCAGGACCTGATAACATCCACTACGGCATGCTAAAAAATCTGCCAGATTCCGCAAAAACGAAGCTATGCGAAATACTTAACAGGATATGGTCGGAAAGGCTACAAATAAAAGAGATGAAGACTGCGCGGGTAGTTCCCGTGAAAAAACCTGGAAAAGTAGGCAACAACGCAGAATCCTATAGACCCATAAACCTACTGCCATGCACCTACAAAGTACTGGAGCATATGATAAAGCGGAGACTGGAATGGTGGCTGGAACACCACGCATTAATTCCGGAAACGCAGTACGGCTTTAGAAGAGGCAAAGGCACCATAGACACCTTAGCACACCTCACTTCCGAAATTCACTCCTGCCTTACCAAGAACAAATATATGATGGCCGTATACACTGATATAAACTAGCGCATATGACCATGTCTGTGTACCGATCCTAGCCAAAAAACTTCGGCATCTAGGGATACCGGACACATTTATAGGAAATCTAATCGCACTACTTTCGGATCGATGGTTGGAAATAACGCAACGAGGAACTACTGTTGCTAGCAGAAAAACTAATCGTGGCCTGCCGCAGGGCTCTGTTCTGGCTCCCCCTGTTATTTAACTTGTATACGCATGATCTTCATTACTCCATGAACAGTAAAATCGTCATTCTCCAATATGCCGACGATATATGCATATTTATCATTGGAAAAACATGGGAAGAATGCCTTATGGTACTATCCGCCGAAATGGACAAATTCAATCAATGGCTATTCAGCAACGGGCTAGACATATCACCAGCGAAATCGGCAGTATCGATTTACAGCCGACACAGAACGCCCGCGATGTCTAACATAAAATTAGGACCCTTTATCATCCCAGTTAAAAACGCTGTGAAATACCTGGGCGTTTGGATCGATAACAGACTCAAGTGGGGTACTCACGTAAAAAATACGATCAAGAAATGCGACAAGGCGATCAACCTCATCCGCGCAATAGCCAACGTAAAGTGGGGAGGGAATACCTCAATATTATTAAGGCTGTATAAATCTCTGGTGAGACCACATATTGATTACGCCTGTATATGTTACGGTTCTGCAACTAACACCTGTGCTTAAAGAACTGGACAAAGTCCAATATAAAGCTCTGCGCACTTGTATTGGCGCTATGAAATCAACACCTACCAACGCGCTTCTAGTGGAAGCACACGAACCTCCCCTAGAGATCCGCAGAAGCTTCTTAACTGCAAAATTCCTGCTCAAGAATAGCCAGTACCCCGGGACCAGACTGCTCAACTCTATACACAATCTCTCAATGCAATGCCTAACTGACAATTACTGGAGTAAGAAAAAAATGCCTCCCATTGCGGCGGAGTACCTAGAAACATATAAGATACGAGCCAGCATACGTCAAAGCAGGAAAATGCTTACCTTCGAGACTCCGTATTGGGAAACTGTCACGAAGCTGGAAGTAGACACAAGCGCGGAAGATAACACCCAGCTGGAAAACTACAGAGCAAACGTGTATCAGTACCTATACAACCGATCCCACATGGAACAGATATACACGGATGGCTCCAAGTTTCCAGATGCCACTGGATGCGCCTACTGTATACCAAGATCTGGAGACAAGGGTTTATTTCGGTTACCAACAGAATATACCATTATGAGTGCAGAGCTGATGGGAATCTTGGAAGCACTAAAATACGCAAAGACCTCCCCTTATAGCAACCATGTAATCCTATCAGATTCAAAGTCAGCATTGCTTTTAATAAAAAAACCACCATAGGAAAGTGCACAATGACTCACGAGTACACGACATTGTGAATGCAGTTCACGAATTAAAACTAGCAAGTAAGACTGTAGAGTTTAAATGGATCAAATCACACTGCAGTCTTCCAGGCAACGAGATGGCAGACCGATACGCCAAACAAGCCGCACACAGCGGTGCGATACGCAACAGTACGATCCCCCTACCCGACGCTATTCGACAGATCAAAAGAACCATGACAGCCAAGTGGGATAAGGCGTGGAAGAGCTCACTCTCGATAAAAGGCCTACATTACGGTCGCATCCACCCGGAAATACCCCCCTCTCCAGTGGTATGAGATATATAAGTGCTCCCGCAACTTCACTATAAGTATCGCGAGACTGAAATTCAACCACGGCTGCTACAAACAACACCTCCATAGAATCCACCTCACTGACTCCCCTAATTGCCAATGTGGGGAAATAGAGGATACAAACCACTTGCTGTTTGGGTGCCGCCGAAACAAAGTAGAGACAGACCTTCTACTACACTCTCTCAAGAAGAAAGGAATCCCTCTCCCCACATGTGCTGCTACCCTCTTGTCAACGGAAGACTACGACATATATCAGCTCCTATACCAACATTTGAACAACATTGGTGTCTCCATTTAAACAAGCTGATATGACATGTGTTTTAATTATACTCTCTGGATGTCATTTTGTAATATATCATTATTGTAATAATATTGTAGATATCCTGCAAAATGAAAATGAATGGTTGTGTGATTTGAACATATGGGCGACTCAATCACAACAAATGTAAATAACTCGTTTTAAATGTATCATACTTCTGGTAGAATATTATTGTAATTATTCTGAAAAATGAAAATCGCAAGTTGCTGGATACCAGCATTTGGGTGTCACAGTTTATAGTCAAGTAAGAAGTTTTAATCGCGGTATATCACTATTGTTATACTATTGATGTTTTCCTCTCCTTTAAGTGACACAATTCAAACAAACTCAAACAATATGTTTTAACTGCATTATATCATTACTGTTATATTATGGACTTTGATTTGTAAAGTATATTGTATACTACCATTGTAATGCCATAGTGGTTATTCGGTAAAAGGAAGAAGGCTAATGACATGCTATTATTATTATTATTATTATTGTTACAACATCGACGTTATTCGGTGAAATGTAAATGACTAGTTGCATATATCATTATTGGTATGTTAATGATGCTATCCTGTAATATGAAAATGGCTGTATGGGCGCACGCCTAGATGCCAATAAATAAATAAAAAATATAATGCGTCCTGGATCACTTGTTGCTGCGTCCGTGTGTCATCTTGTTCTTTTTTGCTCCTCTTATATTTGGTCCTATCTCTCACTATCCGTGACTTGCTAGTCTCTGAATTTGTTATAGCAAGAGAAAAATAGTTGCTTTCCTTTGTTATGCTAAATGGATCTTTGTCCTAATTAGTATGGCGTATCAAATACCACACATCTGCACACCAAAATTTGTTTTCTGATTATATCTCGTTGTTATCCGAGCTTTTTGCGACACTTACCCAAAGATGGCACATGATTCCATACGACATGTGGAAGCACATTTCTAGGAAAGAAAAACATAGACTAGGCCATAAATTAACTTCAATAACGTAGGTAGCTCCTTGAAATTATTGCAAAAAATGTGGTTAAATGGATTTATTATTTTAAAAAACTGATTGAAGGTACTCATTACAGAATGATTACATTCAAATCAGCCGTAGAGCATGCAATTAGAACCTTCCGTAATTAACAATATGCTGCTCCTGTTAGTGGGAAAAATTGTTAACTAATTGAAAAATGTTATACAGGTCAGACATGATATTCCGACCATGGTAAAAATGTGGATCATTCCATCCAAAGTGTTAGTGATTGCTTTGTCTTTTTCGGAAGAGTAGACCTGAATGGCGGGCATCGGATTTCACACTCTTCCTTCCTTTGTATTTTATCTATTCAAAACGGAAACAACATAAAAAAACTCTAAGAAATCTGCGGGAAAAGTAACAATTACATACACTTCCATACATCCATAGCTGGGAAAGGCCAGGAAGAAATATCGTAGTTAAATTTTTCAAGATACTGCCTCCGAGGAGAAACCAACACTTGGGTCGCAGGTGAGCCTCATT
The DNA here is from genome assembly GCA_031002005.1 of Vandiemenella viatica. NCBI lineage: Eukaryota > Metazoa > Arthropoda > Insecta > Orthoptera > Morabidae > Vandiemenella > Vandiemenella viatica. Next base: position 196,585,233 of record CM061921.1, read on the forward strand.
GACCTCAATTTCTGTGTAGTTTAAATTACGCATTCCATTCTTTAGAGTGCTGTTGAGTTATACAATAATTATCTGGTGTTGGCTTTTCATTATGAGTCAAAAATGACTGCACTACGGGGACTGACAATGTGACCAGAAAATTCGATCAGAATGCTCAGTAGACGACAGGTTAATGCTTGTGCCTGGTATTTGTCTGACATGATTTCGATCCCCTTTCCTGTCACGCAGCTTCCAGTTTATAGGAAACCTGCTATAATTCGTGGTAAATGGTAAATATAAACCGAAACCTGAATGGTTAATTTACCTACTACTTAAAAGCAGCAGCTTTGTACTGTACCAGAATAATACCAAGAAAACCATAATAATCCCAGTTTCAATCTACATAGTTCAAGAAATAGGTAACTGCTAAATATTTTATAATCTAGCTTCATAAAATATACACTATAACTTGATAGGTTGATTAAGATAAAACTGCTTACAAATATGATTTGTTGTTATCGAACTATAAGTGTGAGATAGAGAGATTTTTAATAATGTAAGGCCTTCAAGCCTTTGGATGATTTACACAAATTATTAATCGTACTCAATTAATTATTTTGAAATTTGATTGTATACCAATCAAGAAAGGATTTCTTTATGATGCAACTAAAAAAAATGAAGATTCTGCAACGTGTGTGTTTTGCCAAAATATGATTTTGTAGTGGTAAAATTTTAAATTTTACTTCGGTACCATTGTTAATAAACGCCCTAGGTTTAATTTACATTTGATTTTCACAGTCTTCATTTTAATAGTTACATCATCCTGAAATCCTTCTTTGATTGGAATGATATTATATTTCAAAATAATTATTTTTATATCTATGAATAATAATTTGTATTAATCAACCGTTGTGAAAACGCTGCACAAATATAAGGTAGAGAAAATGATACCAAAAATAATGTTTTGGTATTTGGCAACAACGAGTATATGTACTTGATGTTAAATACAGTGTCTAGTTCATGAAAATTTTTCCGTCACGCAAATGCAGATTGTAACATTTGGAAATGTCGACAGTCCGGACTGGTAAGAAATGCCTCGAGACGAGAGAAATTTATGTCATCCCCGTGGAATCAACATTCTGTCTCCGGCGGAAATTGACTTTGCCACCAGCTACCAAATCATTCAGTTCCGTGGCTGCAAGTGGATGGGACGAAATATTCAGGTGCTGAAGTAAATGGCATACAGCTCGTAGAAGACCTAAGTAAGTGGCTGAGTATGGTTTTTCACTTTAGATTCCACCGTAGGTTTACCGATACAATGACAACGGGATGGACCGAATGTTACATAGAGCAATTTTCGGTAAAATGTAGTTGTTTTGCGGGTAGCAGAATAAAGAGCAGAATTTAATTAGCGTAAGCGACCCAGTTTGTTTAAACTGACGAAAGATCTCGTTTAACTATTACTCATACTTTGTCATAGGATTCGTAAATTTACTCTCACAAACAGCAAATAAAAAATTAACATCAATTAAATAAAATGTATATGTAATGAACATAACCAATGTTGTGAGATCGTAATTTTTCACGGCGTTGTATATAAATAAACTTCTCTCGGGCTTCCAGCCGTGTAAAGATTACAAACTTGTGGGACGTTTCGAAGGCGTCCTTCTCTGCCTTCTTTTTCAACGAAATGTCAATGATTAACTGCTTGTTTATTAAGCCGCTGCCACGGAAACGGTGAAAGACAAAAACCAACACAGCGCGATTACGTCATCCACTCTTCTGCTCGTTACCGACGCGAAACTGTTTCAGAATTTTAATAGCTGGGTTCCAGGCCGCACTGAGTTGATAACCAGTGTCCCTGTTTACTAATAAATCAGTTGATCTTATTTCTACAGATTGTGTAATATTTTTTATATTCTCTCGATCAACAAAGCGATGGGAAGTGATATCCAAGCACATGGAAGAAACATCACAAAAAAAAAAAAAAAAAAAAAAAAAAAATTGCGACACTCGTTTGGAGTTTCTAGCATCACTGCAGTTGTTTAACGCTATTCTTCAGTTCGTGATGCCCTTCTGAAAACAAATCATTCAGTTGCAGCAACAGAAGCTTGTCCCTGAGCAAGGTCAGGGAGCAATTTGTGTTCATACTTACAATGCTGAATTGGTTTAATACATTGTTTCAAATAAATATTGTAAGCAAGGCTATGCAGACTGAAAGTTGATATATGAAACACTTCACAATTGCTGGAAAACAGCTCGGAATTTGATGAAGAGTGCCGGGGTTATTCGACTGTTCTGATAACAGCTAAAGAAATTGCTTCTCATACTGGGACATATCCTATTATTAAGCCAGTCAGATCCCGAAGAAAATAGAAATTTTTTGACTACGAGGCCGTAGATGCGATAGCAACTGATCCAGAAGAATTGTTTACAATGAACGGGTTTCTGCATATGATCTATAAAATTGCGACTGCGTCGGTCACTCATTTTACACAACTATCCACATTTTATGATACAGTGTCGGTCTTGCACATTATCATAACAATTCCTGAAAATTCCGAATTGGAATAATCCTGTGCAGATTAAGAATAACTTTAACTGATGGTGAAAAACGTGAGTTGGTTGAAGAATTTTCTAACTGGTAATATTGTTGACGGGGCCTGAATCAGGAGAACCAATAAACCTTCAACTTATGAATCAAAATCGTTTGCAGGATATGTTTATGAATGCGTGGACCGCACATCGAATTTTGCTAAGCATAGTATATACCTGTAACTGTCGCTAAAGGAGAAGTAGATGAAAACTCAGACTCAAGATTGTCAGATCTCGCAATTGTGTCTATAGAAAATAATATTGCCTAAGAGCAAAAGCGAGGAAGGTGGCAATCTAGGCCATTCATTTATGATTTTATTTCCTCATTTGTTTGTTTTAAAAACAACTTATTAAAAACTAATTTAATGTATACGTGATTTGAGCATTGTGTACTCAATACTAACTTAAATAAACCTTTCAAAAATAACGTGATTTGAGCATTGTGTACTCAATATTAACTTAAATAAACCTTTCAAAAATATAACGTTCATTTTTTACTGTTGTTGTTTCTCATTCATATTGCTGCTATCCTATACTAAAGACTATCTTCTGCCGGCGGCTTTGCTCGAGTGAAATTCATAAGCACATTCATACACGTATTCGTATTCGAACCCCACGGAAACAATTTTTTCGATTGGAGTAAAATTAGATAGCCAATACATTATTCCAGATTTTATTCTAAGCCGTTCAGAGTTTCGAAGTGAAACATTGACAAACATCCAAGCAAACAAACTTCTACATTTATAATATTAGTAGCACGTAAATAATGTATGTTATTTTCAGTCTGTTTATATGAACACCTTAATCACGAATAAGCGATTGCTCATTTGGAGTGCCACAGTGATATCTCGCACCACGTGAATAGCTTGCTAGGACCGCCCCCTGATTCAGTAGACCCTAATTTGGTGCGCCCTCTCATTCAGATTCAAGCAATCTCCGTTCAGACTCTTTGCCAACATTCTTTCTGATGGATACCTCCTGTTCTCACCTCAGCTAGAAATTGGACTGGCGGATATTTTAAAACCTGAATAAATTAGCCATGAAAAAATTTTCATAATGAAATTATTAAAGATAATATTTACTTGGGGTACGCTATAGTTCTTAATCCACGCAAGTTATTATTTCTTTATTATTTCGGAGTCTTTCACAACTACGAATCTGATAAAGTGATGTTGCCAACAACCAGCTTCTCACATTCCTTTGATTAGGCCAATGGCAAGCAAACAGTGAAGCCAAGCATCTTCAAGTAAAAGCTGAGATAATTTGCTGGCTCTTGATTGTTTTAAATTCTCTACCCTTAGCCAACATAATTAGGGGAAATCTGTGCTAAGGCAGGAAAGTGTATTGTCACCTTTTTGTGAACTGTGAAAACTGCATACTAATGTGTTGTGTGTTTCTCCACGTTTGAGCCTGCTGGTTTAGGGGCCAGGATTCGGGAGGACACCGGTTAAAATCCCCCTCCGGCCATCAAGACTTCCAATTTCCACGGTTTCCCGAAATCATTCCAGGCAGATACCAGAATATTTATTTCAAAATTTTGAAGCCATATTCCTTCCCGTTCCTCCAAGCTGAATTTCCCCCCATTTCTTGCATCCAGTCCTCTCCCGCCTTGAATGTTGATGAAATTTTAAGTCACAAAAAACCCCAGCATTTGATTAGAAGACTGAACAAAACCGCATGAAAAGTATAACCAGGAATGCAGATGCATTTCTGACGGCGTGGTTAAAATTCACACTACTCATGACAATATATTAGCGGACGCCTAGTATTACATTAGAATACCTCTGGCTGAGTATAACTAATACTTGTATTAGAATATATTAATCTGCAAATAAAAATTTTACTGTGGCCATTTGTTTAAGTGATTAAATGTTATGTTTTTGCTGAGTATTACGTTTTGAGTTTATGCACAGGTCACGCTGCTACTAACGCAGTGTGGTAGTGTTATTAATAAACTAAGATATAAAACAGCATTAATAAATGGCAAAGTAACTATAAAATTAAAACGTTTATTGCATTCCTTGAAACTTTCAAATTATCTTGGATGTCGGTATTTTCAGCATTTTTTGATATGGGGGACGAATTTCAAATTCATAGGTAATAGCTTTTTTGAGATAAACCTCTTAATTTTCCAGATGTGTTTGCACATTTATCAAAGCGGCGGTTGGCGTCCCTGACTGTGATATCCCATAAGTTAAGAACCATAATGTCCGGATGAGTCCAATTAAATATTGTTAACAAATATTAAAAATGGTAGATGTACGTGATATTAATAAAATATTAAAGACAAAATTCACGAATTTACCATGAAACGTTTAAGTTCGTGTACACTTTAGATTTTGTTAAATGTTTCCACTTGTATTACAAAACATTATTCCTAAATTTTCGCTACTGTTAAAGGCTCACTTCTTTAAATGTGAACAAGATGGTGAAGGTAAAAGATCTCGTTACAGGTTAGAAGGAAAATTATAATATCTAGTTGAACTAATCTATAAATACGAAACAATAATTGATCCATCCATTAGTATACGAGCATCAATTGCATAATTGTTTACGTAATAATGGAAAAATTAGAAAATTGAGATATGGGTTTCATCTTAATTGATGTTTTGGCATCATCTGCTATTACCTAATTTAATGACAGCTACATGGATTAAAAAATTCTTAACATATTGGTTCAGAATTCTGCTTTGGACGCCTTTGTTTCCTCCTATCATACTGGATCCAGTATCATAACATTGGCCTGGACAACCGTTCATATCCAAATCGAACTGTTGCAAAGTATCATCCATAAATAGTTTAATTAGTCCAGCTGCGAGCTCTCGAAGAGTCACTTACCGGCTTGCAAACATCAAAACACTAATTCACTTGGACTTCGTCTACATTAGTGTCAACAAAAGCAATGTTTAAGATAATTGTTCGTCGTAACAGATATCAGGAGTACAATTCCGTATGTTGGAAAATTATTTAGATGACTTAACCATGGTCATAATTTTATTATGATCTTTATTAGTTTTTAAAACATTTGCCAAAATAATAAGACATTACTCTCCTTATTAGTAATACGACGGAGATGCTTCGCCATCACAGGGTAATATTTTCCTAGCAGTGGCAATATACCCAGGAAGTTACCATTATTAGAAGGATTTAGTGTTTTAGATAAAAAACTTCCTCTTAACAAAAAAAATATTGCATGTTAAAAACAATACTTTGGACATCATTCATTCGACAATAGCAAACTACTGTGATTTTTAGTCTTCAATTTGTATTTGCAAATGCTTGTATGTTACACTGAAATGTTTTAATCTAATCAATGCTTCTATCCAACTGAGCATGGTGTGTCGGTGATTTGAGTCAATTTCGTGAGTTTGAGACGCTCTGACAAATAGCTCCATTCATCAAATCCTTTTTTTCTCCCAAATAAGAGTAAGACCTTATGTTGCATAAACAACAGTAAAAATAAAAACCTTTATCTCCGAATTAGAGTAAACAAGCCATCTTGTTTTATAAGTTTCTCCATTTGGCATTACTCTTTAAAAATGCGCATTTGAAAAATGACGTCGATGATTTGTTTATTGGAATTTTTAGTTGATCGGATAATTATTTCATCTCTGGCCGCAGAGTCAAAGAGTGACGATTTTGAAATATCATCATAATTTGCACTTTGAAAAGGCGACAATGGTAGTATGTCTGGTACATCCCATTCCGTAATATTTTGAACTGCAGACGACGCTCAAACCATTGATAAATTTTCTCGTACATGCTGCTTTTTATCATCATGGGCCTCACCTAAAGAACTTTTATTAAATAGATTTTCTTCCGTCACATGTTGAAGTAGTTCCGGGAACAATGATTCAGATGACATCTAAACTATAAAAAAATTTGCAAACAATTTTGAAGCCTTCTCAGCTTCGCCTTGATTTTGTTTTCATTTTAAGTACTGTGCGCCTGACAGATTTTGTTATAGGTAGCGACTTGTCTGTAAACGACACATTATTCTTTCTAAATATTTATGATACCAGAATTAATTACAATCACCTAAGGTCTAACATAGCAGAAATAGATTAGTCGGTTGAATCTTGCCCCATGCACATGTATCCACATGAGAATTCCAAGAGTATAGCCGAAAAGGCAGGAAATAGATGCGGGAGGCGCGGCGCGGCCCTGGAGAGTGGTAATTATGGAACGAGTAGCGATTTTCTTGATTAGAGTAACTCGAGTTGACTCGATTCTATGAGGTCATTCGACTATGAGTTAAGCTGAAGCTCATACGTTTATAAACTCTTCTGGATGATTATTATCTTAATATAATATGTGAACAGTAAGCTAGGTTATTATAGAATTAATTTTTAATTTTTTGCGCAGACGATCTATCGCTGCAAATTTGGCGCCCTCATATGAGGGCGCGCAGTGCGGTCGCACCGATCGCACCGCCCTAGGTACGCACCTGCTACTGATACATGAATCAAAGCGATTACCATGCAGAGAGTAAAATAAGTAGCTATGAGCAGTTTTGTAACGGAATTAAGCTTTTGGTGAAAAAAATGAGACTAAGTAGTGTCATAATAAGAGAGCAAGCCTGAAAATCTCTTTGGACAACCGTAAAGAGACTCCACACGACCGCGTAACGTCACAGTTGCATGGCGGGAAATTCTAATGGACCAATGGCGGCCAAGGTCGTATGACGTCACAAGATGGCTTACCGTTAGTTTCTTGACCGGCTGCTAGATGGCAGCCGACGCTGGACCGTTAGTTCCTTGACCGACTGCTAGGGAGCAGCATCTCCCAATGGCTTAATTTTTTTGGGCGCAGATATTCCACTCCCTTACGAGAGAAAGCTAGCGGGGAAATTCCGCCACCCGGGGCGTGTTTACACAGGTGCGCTAGCCTGCAACTATTTCCTCAACCCTGTTCTGGAATTCGGACGTCAGACAAGTTTCTACACGGCATTTTGGCCATGCATAACATAGTATCCCGGTTTCCGATAGATGGCGGGGCATGTCTCGATACGCGGTTGTGAAAGCTACAAATATTTCCAGGCATAGGTGCATAGTATCCCGTTTCCCGATAGATGGCGCGGCATGCTTCATTTCTCAACGCGAGAAGCTTTTAAGAGAAATATTTCAGGTATTCCTGCCTGGTGTCTGTCTGCTATTATCGATATATCTACGAGTATGTGACAAGTATTTCGAAACCATGCAGTTATTTCCGTTTACCCAGTGACAAGCAGAGCCCATTATCTCTTGCGAAAGCTCTGTACACAGCAAGGTGCAAATATTTCAGCACAGTAAAATATTTTCCTCGGTTCTGTGTCGTGAAATATACTTAAGCGTAAATCATTGCAATTTTACTAAAAACAAAAAAAGTCCTTTTTAAAACGACCTGGGTAGTGTTGGGGCTAGAGTGCCGAAGGTCGCCGTTTCGAGTCCGGCCGCGGTGTTTAAGTGTTTTGTGATATTATTGAAAAAGCCGTTCCAACTCCTTAAAGTTATGTAATTTCCACGCCTAGAGAGTATGGCGACAGCTTGAGTTGTTATAACTGAATAAAAAATAAGTTGAAAAGCATACATTTTACCTTTTAACGTTCGATATGGAAAAAAAACCGTCATAAACTCAGCAAATTGGAAAGATATAAAACCGAAGAAGAATTCTATGTGAACCTGTTTTCATGAAATCATTTAGCGTTCTGGCCTCGCATTCGAGAGGACGGCGGTTCGAATCCCCTTCCGGGCATCCAGATTTGGGTCACTCCAGGTGAATGGGGGGATGCTTCTTTCAAAAGGCCATGGCCGAATTCCTTCCCATTCCTTGCCCCCCATCCTTTCCCAGTCTCTAAAAACCACGTTGTTAGAGACACGTTAAACAGTACAAAAATATATATATATATTAAATTATTGTGACAAAGTATAGCAATACCACAAATATGTTATTCCTTTCAAAATTCGTAGCCTCAAAAACCCATCAATGGGTGAAATCCTTTCATTGAAACCGACAGACATTCACCGACGAAGGAAGGGAAAACCATAAATTCCGTTCATCGAAGCAGGCAGACATTAAAAATTAATTCACCGATGAAGAGACTGGAAACAAACTCACTTTTGCACATCATGTTGGATTCATTATGAACAATATAATATAGCTCACGAGTGTCACCTACATTCCGTGTATTTTAAAGGACGTTTTAAATTAGGGGTAATAAAACAGACCGAGAACACAGACACTTTTTGAACTCAAAGAGGCATTGAAGGGGTTTAGTGATATATGTAAGTATAACCTCGATGAATTGAGAGCCGCTAAAATAAAGCAAAGTTGTCGATTTGAAAACCAGTTTCTTTCCCTACAGACATTTCTGAAGTGATTACATGATGTCAAACCAATCAGGCTGTAAATTTTTCAAGCCTATTTCTCAACCCTTTCTTTGGACAGAAGCCCACTTGAAAAAATTTATGACATGATTAACAAAGCCTTTCCCACACCAAGGCTAGAAAAATCAAAGGTTCCAGTTTGACCATGGCAAAACTCAAGGAATGGAAGCATCAGTACGACACCTTATTTCTCTAACTTATCTCTGCTGCCATTGGTATAAAATATCTCATTGCACTCGTAATTATTGCCATCCACGTCAAACCTTTGTCGTCTGTCTATCCAGACCAATCTATGTATCAATTCTGTTATGCTTTCGTAAGCAATCACAAATTGAGTGTCGTTAGCTGCACTTTGTCTAAAATTCCAATCAATCCATTGTGACACATCAGTGATTGACACCTTTAACTGTATTTTACAGCACAGCACTTATGTTCCAGGAACGAAATACCGTCTGTTAATCTTACTAATTTTACCCCTGTCGAATCGAAGTACGCCAGTCCTATGTGATAAAAATCGAGTCACTCTAAGCACAGAACATGCCTGAGACCATCGCCTGTGACCAAGGTGGAGATATAGAAAAGTTATTCAGTCCCTTATGGAAGAAATCCCGTGCCGGCTCCTACTTATTGTCTTTTACGCACTATTCCTAATTCTTTCACCAAGTTCCACCCCTAGCCTCATCGCCAACGTACCCACAGCACTTACCCAAACCTCCTTCTGTTTTCCAATGATTCCCACTCCAATCACTGATCAGTTACCTTTTGTTCGTGCGTTAAAGTAAACCAAAAACTCATAAAGTCTTCTCCTAATCAGTAGCAGGGATTCCAAGTTCACTTAAGGTGGTTCTACTGCAGTTTCCCAGGAAAATACACCTTTTTCCAGGAAATTATTTTTCAACCAATCAGTACACAGGAGTGTTCTATTTTCGGTTTAAATGTTCCCATCTGACGCCAACCTTCGGATTCAGGACCAAGTATAACATTTGTTTGTAATCGTGCGCTTCATCCAACTAACCCCGATAAAAGTGCCATAATGCCCTTAGCTAACTTGGTCGTCAAATAAACACAATAACCCACATTTTCATAGAAGATCCCCACACATCGACAAGTATCCAAAGGTGCAGACACTAGATCTATTACGCCAAAGATAGCACCCACACTTGAACTGTCGTAAATTGTTAGGTCATTCATATATGAAAGTGGGTTTTTGGATATCTTATCCACTCAGGCCTCACCACGTAAAGTCTAGTGCCATATTGTGGTCATGGTCAACTTAGGCTCCATACACCACTCAGAATTATTCCACCAATATCTATTCTAACAGCATTATACACCACATACAGCCCCCGACACTCTTCCTATCTTCCAGCTCCTTTATTATGTAACTTGATGAATATTTTCCACTAATAAATCTAGCTGCCATCCTTTGCACCTTGCATTTGATGTACAAAAAATGTGAACTCCATACTACACAACTATATATAAGCAATGGTCTGACTGTGGGTTTGTACCCAAACCCTTCGCTTCTCTGGTACATTCCGTCATCACCCTCTCTGTTAAATGATTTTTACCCCGAAGTGCATGTAGTGAAAAACGTGAGGAACACAATTCGTATGCCAACACAAACGGCAGTAAACTGTAAAGAGCACAATGAAATGGGAGACTGCCTAAGCCCTGAATCAATGGTTAGAAGCACACGTTGATGGTGAGCATAATTCTAGACTCAATATACAGAGGGATGACACACGCACATTTCCATGCCTACAGCCAGGTCGACAGAACAACCAGCACCAAGATAGAACCCCCACAGACGAAGAAGACACACACACACACACACACACACACACACACACACACACACACACACACACACACACACAAACACAAACACACACACACACGCACGCACGCACGCACACACTTGTACATGCATACAGAGAGGTCAACAGAACTAACAGCAAGCATCATGAAAACGATGAAGTGGGGCAGGATTGTCGTTACCACTGATTAACTGGACAGAACTATCGTTACAAAAATCATCAGACAGACGAGTTAAAGTTAGGTACCACCATACTCATGCTTACATCCACAAAGACAGATGGAGATACACATGTCCAAGTCTACAGAGAGTTCAGTACAACTACCCGCAACGAAAAAGTGGTGTAGTACTCTCTTGCCTAATGACTGGCTGAAAAACAGAACTCTCCTTACATATCATCAGCCTGGCGAGATAGAGGGTGTGCAAAAGATGGCATGTTTTCACCATACACCTAAGTGTTTATACCATAAATAGTGTTCATCAAACCAAATTGATTACATTTACCATCAACATGTCTCTCCCACACCGCAACCCTTTCTACCATTCAGTAAAAAGTGACCCCCAGTACCATGAGTTGCAATAGACACTTGACTATCAGACAGATATCAAAACCCGCATATTCATACTAGGTCTCACCCACAAATCTATACATCTCCATGCACAAGCACAAACAAACATAAGTGGAGGGACATCAAAATCATACGCCCAGACAGACGTGTTTATGGAAGGTATCACCATATTTACGCATACAGACACAGAGAGAGACGCACAAACACTCACATTTCCATGCCTACAGCGAGCTAGACACAATAACCAGCCCAATCATGGCGACGAAAAAATGGGGTAGAACACCCATGGCTCATAACTGACATAAAATTATCAGTAACATATGTTCCAGGTACCATACTCTTCACATCAACATCATCTCATTTATCTCACACTACAGACCTCACTACCATCCAGTATCATGTGTGCTACGTACAAAACTGTACACATCAGCACCACCACGTCTATCCCACACCTAAGCCTTTTCTTCCGTTCAGTAACATGTACCCCTGGTACCACGAGTAGCAGTAGACATCTGGTCATCAGTCAGATATCATAACTCCCATATTCATACTAGGTCTCACCCACAAATCCATATGTCACCTCACACAAGCATAAGTGTAGGATCAGCATATCATACATCCAGACAAACGAGTTAAAGGAAGGTATCACCACATTTACGCAAACATACACAGAGAGAGACACATACACACGTACATTTCCATACCTACAGCGATCTCGACTCAACAACTAACCCAATCATGGCAACGCAAAAGTGGAACAGAACACCCATGACTGGCCAAAAATCATAGAAAGACACACATACACACACACTCATATGTCAATGCATTCACACCGTTCTATTCATCACCATACACATGCACATAACTGAAGGAAAGAGACTGAACATGCTAGATGCAAACTGAAGAGTTAGAGGATGTGTGAAGTTTGAAATCACAGCCACGTCTCTCCCACACCGCAACCCTTTCTGTCATTTAGTAACATGTGACCCACATGAGTTACAATAGGCACTTGTCTATCAGACAGATATCATAACCACCATATTCATACTAAGTCTCACCCACAAATCCATACATCTCCACACAAACAGAAACATATGGGAGGAACAGCCATTCATACGTCCAGATAGACGAGTTTAAGGAAGGTATCACCATACTTACTCATACAGACACAGAGAAAGACGCACACAGACGCATATTTCCATGCATACAGCGAGCTCAACACAACAACCAGCCCAATCATGGCAAAAAAAGTGTGGCAGAACCCCCATGGCTCAAGACTGACAAAAAAATCATCATTAACATGTGTTCCAAGTACCAAACTCCTCACGTCAGTCTCTTCGTCGGTGAATTAATTTTTAATGTCTGCCTGCTTCGATGAACGGAATTTATGGTATTCCCTACCTTCGTCGGTGAATGTCTGTCGGTTTCAATGAAAGGATTTCACATATTGATGGGTTTTTGAGGCTACGAATTTTGAAAGGAATAACGTATTTGTGGTATTGCTATACTTTATCACAATAATTTAATATATATATATTTTTTTACTGTTTAACGTGTCTCTAACAACGTGGTTTTTAGAGACGGGGAAAGGATGGGGGGCAAGGAATGGGAAGGAATTCGGCCATGGCCTTTTGAAAGAAGCATCCCCCCATTCACCTGGAGTGACCCAAATCTGGATGCCCGGAAGGGGATTCAACCGCCGTCCTCTCGAATGCGAGGCCAGAACGCTAAATGATTTCATGAAAACAGGTTCACATAGAATTCTTCCTCGGTTTTATATCTTTCCAATTTGCTGAGTTTATGACGGTTTTTTTCCATATCGAACGTTAAAAGGAAAAATGTATGCTTTTCAACTTATTTTTTATTCAGTTATAACAACTCAAGCTGTCGCCATACTCTCTAGGCGTGGAAATTACATAACTTTGAGGAGTTGGAACGGCTTTTTCAATAATATCACAAAACACTTAAACACCGCGGCCGGACTCGAACCGGCGACCTTCGGCACTCTAGCCCCAACACTACTGAGGTCGTTTTAAAAAGGACTTTTTTTGTTTTTAGTAAAATTGCAATGATTTACGCTTAAGTATATTTCACGACACAGAACCGAGGAAAATATTTTACTGTGCTGAAATATTTGCACCTTGCTGTGTACAGAGCTTTCGCAAGAGATAATGGGCTCTGCTTGTCACTGGGTAAACGGAAATAACTGCATGGTTTCGAAATACTTGTCACATACTCGTAGATATACCGATAATAGCAGACAGACACCAGGCAGGAATACCTGAAATATTTCTCTTAAAAGCTTCTCGCGTTGAGAAATGAAGCATGCCGCGCCATCTATAGGGAAACGGGATACTATGCACCTATGCCTGGAAATATTTGTAGCTTTCACAACCGCGTATCGAGACATGCCCCGCCATCTATCGGAAACCGGGATACTATGTTATGCATGGCCAAAATGCCGTGTAGAAACTTGTCTGACGTCCGAATTCCAGAACAGGGTTGAGGAAATAGTTGCAGGCCAGCGCACCTGTGTAAAAACGCCCCGGGTGGCGGAATTTCCCCGCTAGCTTTCTCTCGTAAGGGAGTGGAATATCTGCGCCCAAAGAAATTAAGCCCTTGGGAGATGCTGCTCCATAGCGGTCGGTCAAGGAACTAACGGTCCAGCGTCGGCTGCCATCTAGCAGCCGGTCAAGAAACTAACGGTACGCCATCTTGTGACGTCATACCACCTTGGCCGCCATTGGTCCATTAGAATTTCCCGCCATGCAACTATGACGTCACGCGGACGAGTGGAGTCTCTTTACGGTTGTCCAAAAGAGCTTATCAGGCTTGCTCTCTTATTATGACACTACTGGACTACATCAACCATATTAATGCAAGTATGTATGTTTACTTCAAGAAAACATTAGTGTAAAATCGATAGGAAATGCTAAAATACAGAAGCTACTTAACTACATAAACAACAAATTTACTGGATTACCTTGATAACTGAGGGAAAAGATGGAAATATTCAAGGGAATGGTCAAGGAGAAGGAATTGAGTAACTACGCTATAAGTGACGTGAAAGACACATTATTTCAGAACTACACAAGAATGATATACTCGTGCAGACACCCGAGGTATGCAGATAGATATCTAATTTACGTCATGCCTTAACAGAGAATCAAAAACCGAAGTCTGGATAATATAGAATACATGAGAGCAGATATAAAATCTTAAGCGCTTACTGAAGTTTAAGAGAATAAGATTGGAGCGCAAGGAAAACAGAATGGAAATTAACAAATTTAAAGAACTTTACGTGAAATACGCAATAGGGGAGACTAATAAACTTTCTTTTAAGGAAAAACTGTAAAGTAAATTAAACAGAAGTACGTATAGAGTACACTGAAGAAAGAGACAATCGAAGAAAAAGTATATGCAAAGAAGCCAGTAGGAAACTTTAGTTTTAAAAGCAAGTATTTGAATTAATAGGTGAGAGATAAAGAATAAATACAGAAGTAGAACCATTAAAGAAATGAAATTAATGGAAAATGCAAGTAATACCAGGCTAATAGCTGCATGGGAAGGGTGACTCTCTAAACAAGGAAAAAGTTGCATGTATTACAGATGTACCTTACAAGGAGATCAGACTGAATTTTATTTAAATTGGAATAACGTTTGTTAATACAAAAGTTTGTTGTTTGAAATCGCTTCTATGTTTGAATGAGCTGACCGATTACAATAACACAGAGGAACATTGTATGACGGAGCAACGATGTGTCCTAGTGTGTTTAAAAAATAGAAAGAAACAGGTTTATGGATCGAATTCAGCACGACTTCAAGACCTTTAAACTCAAATAAAATATCTCGTATTGATGAGATTCCTTCAGATTTGATGAAATTCTAGAAGATAAACTTGTGAATGGTAAGAATCCGATAGAATTTCGTTAAAATATCTTGTTCATACCTTCGTATGCGTCGACTTTGAATTTCATTGCCAAAACTGGATAAAGGAAGCTGTTAGTGAAGTAAGATTTGTACCAAACAATATCAAGTCGGCATAATATTACAGGAAAACCATCATTAAATCATTCTACCGTCGAACCTGTCTCATGAAGAGAATACAGATAAACAAACGAAAGTGCGGGAATATAGGGGATGGGAGGGTTTAACTGAGGGCAGCTTTATTTTTGCTTGGTCTTTTGTTCTTTATTCAGCATGAGCATCCGATTCTTGAGTTCTAATAACTTTAGCCACTCGTGCTCTTCTAGATCTACACCTTGCGAGGCATGTCAGAAAAGAAGACAAAATAAACTGGTACGGGAAACTTTTTAGGCAGACACAAAGTAATAGTACAGTGCCGAACAAATCTATATCTATGGTTAATAATACGTTTTGTCTCTAAATGAAATTTACTATCAAATCATATACTAACAGACTGCTCGAGAAGCACAGATTGAGCAACCGACGTAACATAACAGACAACACTCGCATCCGTCTGTCTGTCACCATTCGATAAGTTCTCAAAACTTTGTAACTACAACTGTTATTCATTCCGAAAAAAAAAAATGTCCTGTGTACATCCTACAGATACAAAGTATTTCGTTGTCAAATTCCATCAATATCAGTATAGCCATTTAGTCGTCAAACGTAACAAAAAGACAGAGACTTACTACCGGATTTATAATATTATTAGTGCAAATAACAAACACACACACACACCCACACTGACTGTGAGAGAAACAACGGCTGACTGATCAATATAGCATCAAAAAGTGTACACATTAAGCATTGTTAGATCACGTACGATTTGCCGAGCATTACACCCCTAGATTTGTAGTATCTACTGTTTAATATGGAATCCGATAAATTGACCGTCCAGGCGTGGTTCATACGATCAAAAACAATTCTTAAAAATCCTTTTCCATCTGGATTTGAACCGGAGACCACATTCCAAACATTAGAAAGCAAGCGCGTTAACCATTGCGCTACCAGCAGGGTATAGAGTAAGGCACTAAAGAGTGTTAGACATCCTAAGCGTCAGTCTATCGCCGCTTCGGTAATTTTTCAAAATTGTAAGACAGTATGTACTATTTATGCAGAAAAAAGTATTCTATGTCCACTCTATTGCCAAATCGCATCTGCTTGTCAAATTTCATCATGATAGGATTAGCCGGCTAGTCCAAGAAACGTAACAAACAGACAGAGCGACAGAGTTACTTTCGCATTTATAATATTAGAATAGATTATACTGTAACTTCAACATGAGATGCCAGAAAATTATTGACTAATATATTGGGCAGAAAAACAGAAAGGAAAGTGAAAGAAAAGCATCAGATTACGAGAATCCAGGCCAAAAGCTAAACGGTTTTGCTGTAAATTCTATGTTTAGAGAGACGGAACAAGAAAAACGTGTCAGCATTTGCAGATTTGTGAAATTTTTTTGATAATTTTCAAGAGCACATACATATTATCTAAAATATAGATATTGAATGATAAATTGTAAGGCATAATAGATTCAGAGGGCCATAATAGAAGTACAATTTCGTGTGATATCTGAATCATTTAAAACAAAAAAACTAAACATATAAAAAATATATTGAAAGTATGATTGTTTTCAGACGCGTTTCGCCTCTGGTATATGTGTCATCAGCGATCTGTATTTATAAGGAAAAATGTTTGCAATGCATCTTACAGTTTAATACATTTCCCATAGATGGTCTTAATGAATATTTTGATAAAATCGCGCCAGGCAAATGCCGGAATGGTTTCTTCAAAATGTCTTGGCCATTTGTTCTCTTCCTCACCCCAAGTTCTTTCCCGCCCCTAATGACGTCGACGAGGCGCTAAGCCATAAGCAGAAAAAGTGCTCGTGCCAATGCCAACAGGACCAATAATTTCGGTAGATACTTCAAGTTCTTTGCAATCATAAATAGATTTACTATTGAGATACGTGTGATCTAAGGTATATATTGTATTATGGGTTATACGAATCCTCTTTCAATTTTTCTTTTGTCTTGGAAAATACAGAAAAGTCAAATATTATTCCTGTCTTCCATAGACAAAAAACTACAAGTCGGTGTTGGTTGTACATCAGTTAGATGTATGTTGCGTTGTTGCATACGACTTTACGCTTCGTCGATGCTGTGGTAATTAGAGGTGGGAGAGGCCTGGAAGCAAGGAATGGGAAGGAATTCCATTGACTTTTGAAGTAACCGTCCCGGCATTCGCCTGGAGTGATTTCGGAAATCCATGGAAAACCGAAACAATTATATCCTGCTTAATCCTGGTCCTAACAATTTTTGTACTACCATGCTTATAAGTATCTATACGACCTGAATCGCACATCGCTAGATTTCCTCCTGGAACTTTTACTGCAGTTTATACACATCTACAAAGAAAGTAGTCATGCGACTATCCAAAACTGAAACATATACATCTTTTAAAAAAGCCTTTTCGTTTCATAAACCAAATAACTATTATATTTCGGCAATATAAGAGTTACAACAATACGAATATTTTTAATTTTTAAGATGTTTAACAGTTATTAAGTGTCAATACATTTATACATTGCATAAGAAGTTATCCCTTTCAAACAAAATTCTAGGTGTGAACGTGTACTAGGACACATCAAAACGCAGCTTTTACATCCAACTTCAAAAACATTTAAGAACTAGAAATTTATGCTAATATCCAACGTTTGTACTGTATCTCAATTATTGGAAACAGTACAGTCATCTGACCGAACTGCCATTTATATATAGCAAGTAACACGTTATTAAAGTCAGTAATTTTGGCAGCCATTTCATGATTCTGCTTGCCTGTAAAGCCAATTCTTTTAGTTCTGTCAACACATCCAATTTTTGGAACATACAAAATATGAAACAATGGAAAAGAATCTTAAAAATGTATTGTTTTCGCGGACACGAGACATTTTCAACGCAGTATGCGTTAGTAAAAATTGGATATATTTTGGCGTAACGATACTCATTTCTATCAGTCAACATTCGAAATTTTTCCTGCAGCAAATGACAAAGATTGGAGATTAAGCATTAATATGATATGTAGTTATTTCTGTTTAAAACTAAGCAATTAACTTAATAAAATCAAAGTAGTTGTTGAGCGACAATGATATTTTCTAGCATGGCGCGTGGCAAACAAATGACATCTGTAAAGTTAGGTAGCTGTTCTTACAAACATTAAAAAAAACTCTGATTTACAAAGAACATGCAATTATAACCTTCCGTATTTAATTATGCGTTGCTCATGTTAGCGGTGACGACGGATGAAATTGCTTTATATCCACAGTTGCACTTTATTCGTGGCATCCAGTTATTCTTGTTGTTACCTGAGCTCTGCTGAGCCGGGGAGCTGATGCCTTGTTTTGCGGTTCCTTGTTCCGAGTTGGGCCTCGGGCAAGAGTGGTTTATTGAGGTGTAATATTTTTCTTGAGTTCTTGAATTACCCGTACACTGGGACGCTAAAAATACATCATAAACCTATTGAGAATTCAAACTAACAGATTTCTGCGTGCATCTTTCAAGCAATTCAATCTTGTAGTTCGTATAAAGTAGAGTGTTTGTTATATATGGTATCTTACTGCAACGATCCAGAAGAGATTGGTTTACAAAAATCGAGTACGAACTCTGTCATGGTCTATGAGAACAGAAAATAAACCAATCGCTTAATTAATTTCGAGAATTCCTTGAAAGCTGAATTCAGGATGAATGCACTGTGAATGCCGTTGCTCAACATTACCAGTCACCTACTTTGTTCGGTTGTTTATTCATATAAATATGCGTCTACAAAATTATTTAATATATGATAGTAGAACCGCCAAAAATCAGAATGATTCAACGAAAGAAATAATATAGTTTCTAATCCAATCTTTCAATGCAGAAAAAGAAATTTGTTAGTTAATTTCCTAACCCTTGCTAAGAAGTTGTAGAATCAAGATGCAGTTCAAACCTCCAGGTATCTTCAGATTTTGTTATACTAATTCTTTATATACTGAAGTAACATTTAAGCCAAAATTAAACGTAACCAGTTTCTGAAACTTGAAATGTGTATCACCCCAGGCTTATCGTAGAAATCAGTGAACGGAAGTGTGGAAGTCATAACTCATACCACCCAAGAGGATTACGGATAAGAGGAGCAGTTTTATACATATACCATGTTTTATTCATTCTGGGCAGTTTCTAAATATCTGAAGAAAGTTGTCTCTGTATAAAAATCATAAAATAACAGATATTAATCGTGACCCTAAGTATGTATAATGTTTTGATAAACGAGAAACTACCGCGACGTTTGGTAAAGATAATGTGTCAACTAGCAAGAAGATACCATTATTATGAGCAAAACTGTAAACTGTTACACACTGCAGGTGATGTGTGTAAGGAAAATAGTGGTGAAATGAGGAAATAGGAGTGTTGACACACAGCGTTACATGCCAAGTCTGTCCTTGTTTTGGGCTAGCCATCTGTCCACTAATTTTCTACGAGTATATTCTGACTGCTTTTGCTTTAAGAGTTCATAATCATTAAACTTGTAGCAATACGTTTTGGCGTTACACTACTGTTATCAATAGCATTATAATGACAATACGCAGAGTTCGCATAAAATCTGAAATAACTACGTTCTGAGAAGAGAAACGTTTGATAACCGAATAGAAGTGACTGCTTCTGCAACTGCAGCATAATAATAAATATGACCATAGTCGTAACTCTGTCTCCTGGTATTGACTGCCGCGGACAATTTACCCTCCTGGAATACACGAGGGACTCCAGCAGTCACTCAGAAGAGGGAGGAGATTAGCCTTCGTCTATTCTCACCCTCAACGTTTTTCCACTCCACAGTTTTTGCTTTTCGTTTCGAGAGGCTATTTCAGCTCTTTCACTCAGCAAGTGCCATAGTCACTCTGAACGCGGTATGTCGAAAATCCTCACACCTTGTAGCTGCTGCTGATGTGTGATTCTCATCTCGACTGATCTTCAGCATTCCCACACCACGTGAGCGATGTACTTTCCTCTCCACACTCGCACCTGTTGGTTTTTTTTTTTTTTTTTGTCTTATAATGGCTTTCGGCAGCTGTGGCCATACAGCCAGCTCAACGTGGTTATTGTAGCTTCCAGTTAATCATTTATCATCCAGTGTTTTATATATATCGTATCCTCTCAGTATGGACACCACAGGACGGACAGGACATTCACCCAGACACACAACACTTAACATCCATGCCCGCGGCCGGATTCGAACCGGCGACCTTCGGCACGTGGAGCTAGCACTCTAGCCCCTACGCTACCGAGGCCGGCCCACCTGTTGGTTGGTGAAAGCCCACGTTTGTGTAAAAAGCTTCTGTACGGTCCGTGACGGTTATGTACTGAATTAACAATTTAGAAGTTTTAAGGAATTCCATCCCGATTCTTTCAGCTACGGATAGGAACATATCGTAAGTTCTGCAACATGTTTCACTAGTACCCCATCTGTTTTCTAATTCCTCAGGCAGTACATTCTACAATTCCTCTTTTCTGGCTACCTCTCTCTAAATTATTTCCACAACCTTTTCCATCATATTCTTTCTCAGCTAATACATATCATCTCGTCTCCTCACTTCTAGATCTAGGGGCAATACACCTGCTGCTACTGTTAGAGCTGCTGTTGATGTTGTGCGATATGCGCAGGTAAGCCTATTAATTAGTAGTGCTTATTGTAATCTCCGGATTTTCTCCGTCGTCTTACCCTTTCTGAAGTGCTTGGTCCAGAAGCTCGAGGCGTAAATGACGATGGATGCAAGTATTCGATGTGGTTATGCCTTCATTGCCAAGTCAGGTATTTGGAACTGTCTGTGATTTATAATTGCGAATCCATACATTGCCCGTCGAGATCTTTCACTTCTGCGTATTTTTTCAAGTAACCACCATAATATAGGATTTCGTTTCAGTTTCTTCTTTTCCGAAATCACTATGTAATTTGCCTTATTCAGAGCGAGGTTCAGCTTCACTTCACATTTACAAATAGAAAATTGTTTAGTGTAACCGTAACCTGAAGAAGAATGAAAACAACACTTAAATTATCAAATATGGCGAGTTTCTCGGCGATGAGAGTTAATATAATGTTCTTGGGTGACTAGCCGAGTAAAAAAAGTACAGCCGGCACTTAAACAGAAGATAGCGACTGAGGTTTCAATCGCCGAAATATCGTGTGTAAACACCTTGTTAATTCGGCTGGTCACCCGAGATCATTATGTTAACTCTGTAAAAATTCATCAATATTGCACTGACAGTTAATCTGCAACTGATCTGAAGTACCTACAAACGTGAATAATTTAAGCTAAATCGGTTTGTCACTAGCTCCGTCGGATGTGGGAGAAAAATACTATCAAAATCCTTTCAGCCTAAAAACCGTGGTGTGGTCATAATGACCTGGTGATAGGGTTTTACTGGCTGTGCAATACGTTCTCATCGTAGCCAACTTAACCCGGTAACCCTGCCAGGGGACCTACAGTTTAACCTATAATCCGAACCACGGAAGCGTTCTGGCGGACTTAACCATACACGCAAGCTGTGCCGGAGGTGAAGGACGGATTAAGGACCTTTTAAAATCCAAGCCGACACCTGGAGTCAAATTCGAAACCTTTTGGTCGCCAGTCAGACACGTTAAACAGTTGCTGGAACTATTGGTTAATGAGTATTACGTGACAGATGAAATAGCAGCAACTATTTTAGTACACATTAGTAGGGAAGGCAACTTGATGTAAATAAAAAATATTAAACATGATTGTGCACCATCAACTTAACTTTTCGATTTTTTTAAAACTGCTTAACGTCTCTTAACAGGGAGGTCTTTAGAGACGGAAAAGGATGGGGGGCATGGAATGAGAAGGAATTCGGCCATGGCCTTTTGAAGGAAGCATCCAGGCATTTGCCTGGAGTGATTTGGGAAACCATGTAAAACCCAAATCTGGATGCCCGAACCGCCGTCCTCCCGAATGCGAGGCCAGAATGCTAACCGTTACACTACCATTCTTGGTTTAACTGTTAGGAAAAAAAAATATCTGTTGTAACGCTGCTTGTAATTGTGGTGTGTGTATGGATTGCTGACGCGTGGGTTCTATGGGTTTTTCTTACGATGCCCTATGACTTGAGCCGACTATCGCCATGTATCTTCATGTTTCTTCTGCTCTTGCGTTCTTGTTCTTCGGGCCAGTCATCTTCTTCTCTTGTATTACTATCAACTACTATATAAACATGAGCATGGAGGGTTGAGCTTGCATCTAAGAGAGGGAGCGTACAGCAAAAGGTTACTTGAATCAAACAACGTATTCAGGAAAACTCGTTTAATCCGTACTAAACCATAAACCAACTGCAACAGATGATGTACAGCATAGAGAGGTATTCCAAAAACCCGTGCTACTAAACATAGGGATGAAACTTGGCTGTACTGGATGCAAGTAACAGAGAATGGTAAGGATGGTGCAGAGACTCATTATTCCGAGGCCTAGCTGATAACTTGTCGCCCGACAGGGAACAAAAGGGGCCGATCCATGTATTCTGGCTTGCTGGTAAAGTATCGACTTGCGTTCTCAGCACCGCACGTGTAGCTTGCACTTTGGACTGATGATCGGCAGATTCTGGGTTGAACAAACAGAATGTGCTAACTTGACCTCTGGCTGCTGTGAAACAACAAACTTACACGATTTCGATATTAAAATGTTAAGCTAAATGACGTTCCGTTACACTGTACAATTTATTGTGTTTTCTTCCCAATTGAATAGTAGCAGCGGTAAAGATCTCGACTACTATCATCCTGTCACTGTGCGAGTAACTTTTTAAAATG
Organism: Vandiemenella viatica; assembly: GCA_031002005.1. Classification (NCBI taxonomy): domain Eukaryota; kingdom Metazoa; phylum Arthropoda; class Insecta; order Orthoptera; family Morabidae; genus Vandiemenella; species Vandiemenella viatica. The sequence continues at coordinate 196,608,377 of CM061921.1, forward strand.
TTTTTGTTTTTAATACTGAATTTTTGATTTTTGAGAAATCATGGAAGTTATTGTGTGAATTTGAGTTGCGGAATAATTGGTTTAATATTTTCTGAATGTCTCTGTGAAATAGTTCGCGCTTCTTTGTCCAAATTGGTTGAGCACCCTCATCAGCCACTGTTGTTGGAGGCCCGCTTTTCATCCATTCATCGCAGGCGTCATTGTTAAAGGATTGGCCTCTTCAGCACTGGAGATTCAAAGACATTAACTGGGCTTACAGTTGGAGCGTGCAAGCCATGATACGAGGACATGAAACTGAAATGACCTTCGCTTTCGTCGGTCAGATAGCTGCAAACACCTGATTCTCACTTGCGCTCGTACGTCATTTGAGTGCAATAGACTTCTTTGTGACGCAATCTGCTCTTATACGTAAGTTATTCTTTAACGTATACGAAATCTATGTCTCAACTCCACTCAAAATACAGAATCATTTCCTATGTGTATGAAATTGAACCGCACAGCGCAAAATGTAAAATATAGATAATTCTCTTATATAAACCTTATTAGATATTGCTGAGATTATTCCCATCACAGGTAGTTTAGTTCAAGTGCATATGTTGTATACTACAAAACCAAACATCTTTCTCGCTGCCTGTCTCTCTACAAGTAAAATGAGAACCACTTAAACGAAGTTAATAGAATTTTCTTTCCTGCTTAAGGATTCAGTATCATTTTGTTTGTAATTATATAATTTGTTTCGTAGTTACCGAAGTGCATGATTTACCTGTAAGCTGAAACTATTTTTATACTATATTTTCATCTCATTTTAAAACTTAACTTTGCCATTAATGAATTTAGAAAACTAATCAAAAACAATTGAGTACTGAAAAAAAAATTACAATTGCTTGAAAGTCATTTTTTGAACGTGACCTGTATTTACACTGAAGTGCCAAATGTCCTGATACCATGTGGGATCCAGAAGTGCAGCAGCCCGAGTCAAGAAGTTGTCGGAAACATTATGCCATGCTTCTTCTACAGAGGTCAATTATTCCTAAAGAGTTGTAATCGTAGAACGTTGTGCTTAAACTGACCTTCCGATAAAGTTTCGGATTTGTTCGATTTGATTCATATCTGGCTATATAGGAGGCAAAATCATTTTCTGGAATTGTCCATAATGTTTCTGAAACCAATCGTGAACGATTTTCGCCAGGTGATAAAGCACATTGTCGTCCTGAAAAATTCCACCTTTGTTTGGAACATGAAGGCCATAAATGGCTGCAAATGGGCTCCAAGTAATCCAGTAAATTGTCGGTCCAGTTAGACCCAGCCCATACCAGGATGGAGCCACAACCAGCATGCACTTTGCCTGCTTGGAAACTTGGGTCCATGACCTCGTGGGTCTGTTCCACACTAGAACACTACTTTCCTCTCTTACCAATCGGAATCGTAACTTGTCTGAGCATATGTTAACGAGCCACGAAGCACTCGAGCCGCTCTTTTTCTGCAATATGCAAACAACGCGAACTTTCTCTGCGTTGTCCGCACCGACACATCTGTTGAAGCTTCTCAAATCAACTGCTCCTATTATTTTACGCAGCACTGACGACTCGACATAATTTTTCGCAGATCTAGGCCACTGAGGAGACGTAGTCGACAACTGCGTTGCCGTGGCGGAAATTATGTATTCAGAGAACACTCTTGACACTGTGGATCAAGAAATGTTGAATTCACGAACAGTTTTCGAATTGTAATGTCCCATGCGTCAAGCGCCAATTGCATTCCACATTCACGTCGTGCGGCCATAATCTCGCCTCGACATTAATACGTAGATTCTGCAGAACTACCGTCATTTGGATATCCTATCATATGACTTTCGTCACTTCAGAGAAAATTTTAACATATTTCAACAGAAAATAATCTTGAAAATATTAGGCTTTTTTCCTTACGGTTTAATGCCTAGTCGGCGGGAGAGACCTGGTATGGAATTCTGAAGGAACTGTCCCGGCATTCATCTGGAGTGACTTCGGGAAACTATGGAAAACTGAAATCAGGATGGACGAACGGGAATATGAACCCTTGACCTCACGAATGCCTAGTGCGGGTGTACCGCTGACGTGAACTTATTTTTCCACTTTACTTCACTCCCTTTATTTAGATTTGTAACAAAGGATCAAATGGTTTTATCGAATAAAACATTGATATTTCAGGAAACCAGAAAACTAATGTGTTCCAGAATCCATTAACATCCTGAATGTAATGAGTGCTACTTTACCGATCATTTTAATCTTCAGAATGTGACAAGATTTGGTTATTGTATTTTCAATTTCCTCTCTGAAATGTGCAGCATGACTCTTCTTTTAGAAGCATGGTGGCACGACTGTTCTCTCCGCTGCCGATTCCAGCATCAAATTTAGCACCACCTACGTGGCAGACAAAACATCTTTCCTTCACAGAGCAGGCAAACAGTTTCTAACAGGCAGTGACGTCAGCTTTTACCCTTAAGGCATCTTACGCTTTACTAATAACCAGATTTATGTGAAAATAAATAAAACCATTGCGCTTTGAATCATTAACATTTAAACTAAACGATTGGACCTGGAAACCTGAAACGTTAGTGGAGACTTCTCTTTAAATCGCATGTAACCGTTAACAAGGATTTTATTATTATCATTATTTGGCAAGTAGCCACACAGCGATACCACATAACGCTTTGTACACCTTGACATATTTACATTTCATACACTTTAAAGTATTTACATATACACTTTAACATTTTTTACAACTTTTACACATGCAGAGTTGATGCAGATTGTTATATTCACTTTGCGCGCTAACATATTTATAGATCTTACACTTTAACATCTTTACCAGTACACTTTGACATACTGTATTTATATTTACATATTTACCAATATCTGCATATACACAGACAAATATGTTGTTCCTCCCGTTTTAATGGAATATGGATTTTTCAGTCTAAATTAGTTTTGATATTTATGTTGTTTCTAACGACAAAGTTGTACAGAAGACGGTATACGTTTAAGTTATTTGAAGCTAGAAGAGCTGGTAATGATGTTGGTAATTGCTGCCCTTCCCTTACCAAGTGTCGCGAGCCGCAATATATTTACAACAGCCAAAATATATGTGGTATGGAGTTTCTTCTTTATTGCTGTTGCAATCGCAGGTAGGATTATTGACAATATTCAGCGATGGAGGTGTTACCGCGAGCGTCCGTGATTTTTTTTTTTCAGGTGAACAATGGTTGTTATGAGTTATTTGGAGCATGTACTTTTGTCGAACCACGGTTTAATTGGGATGTTTCCTATACTGATTCGTAGAACGTTCCTTTCGCCTGTCTTCCAATTCTTGCTGTCACGAAATCGTCAGTTTACTTTTAAAGTAACTGAAGTAGTCTGAATAAGGAGTATTGAAGTGTTTCACTTCGCCATTATAGGCCCCTTCCTTGGCAAGTGCATCTGCTTTTTCGTTTCCCGCTTCCCCGCATTGCGCTTGGATCCACGACATAGTGTCTGGCTGACCTCTTTTGTCTAAGGTGGATTTCCAGTTTATAATGTCGAGGGCCAGATGATTGGGATTCGCGGTGGTTGTGTGGTGCTTTAGAAGCTGCATTGCCGACATTGCGTCTGAGAAGATGATAACTGGTTTACGAACGCAGTAGCTGGCATTCCGCAGGACATCTAAAATCGCCGTTAGTTCCGCTGTCAGAGTGCTAGAAGAAGGAGGTAGCTTGTGTTTCCCGCAGCTGTTTGTATGGGTTTCAACGAATACGCATCCTACCGCGTCTTCGATCTTAGAGCCTTCGGTATAGTAAATTAAATATTCTCCCCACTGCGTTCTGGGCTTTGCCAATGTTGTTGCAATGGCCACCAAGTTTCGTTGATGACACAAGTCTAACTGAATGATTAGTTATTTGATTAGATTATTGTAGTTTGTGGTTTAACATCCTATATGCCACGCCTTAAGTATTTTCTCTTGTGCGTCGATATAGGCTGCTTCTATACACAGCATGGGCCTGTTAGTCCGGTGTCTGCTGGTGACACAGTGCAGCGTCAGCTGCGAGATTTATAAACCAGTTCGCTCCCTAGGAATTGCGAGCACTTCAGTAGTGCTATCGATGCGAGATATTGCATTCTAAGGTGTAATGGAGACTCCTTAGCTTCTACCAGCAAAGAGTTTGTAGCAGTCGAACCCATGGCTCCTAGACAGGAACGAAGATTTTTATACTGTAACCTACTAAATTTGGACAGTGTGTTGTCTGAGGCTGATCCAAAAAAGATACTTCCACAGTCAAGGAGACGTAGTACTAGAGTCCTGTGGAGGTGGATGTAACTGTGGATTCTATGCCTGTTGCAGCCCCTATTACATTATGTGATGCTTCACATTTGTTAATTATGTTCCTTATATGGGTCCAACCATTTCAATCTTTTGTCGACAGTCAAACCAAGGTATCCGAAGTGGGGTTTGGAAGAGACTATAATAGCCTTTCCAACCAAATGTCAACTTCTCCTTCGCGTGGTGCACCTTGTCGGCACGGACGAGCCCTTGGCAACTGAAAGATTGCCGGTATAAGGAATCACCCACTGCTTACCAACGGCCTCCGAAAGGAGGGCGGAAGAGCGGGGAGTGTTCCAGGGCACCCTCTTGCCCTTTGGGTTGAAAACGGCCCCTAAAGGAGGTTGAATCATAAATGATTAACGGCACGGGGATGCAGAAGGCAACGGGAAACCACTGCATTAATGATTTAAAGGATATTCCGAGGACAGGTAATCCTCTCAAACACATATATCATGATGGCTTCTTCCTGGGTAAAAAATTCCGGAGATAAATTGTTCCCCAATCCGATTTCCGGGTGGGTACTGCTCAGGGAGGAGTCATCAGAATGGATTGAAACATTGTACTAGTGGGAGCATGGATTGTTAGAAGTCAGCATAGGGTAGGTAGACTAGAAAATCTAAAAATGGAGATGGAACACCTTAAGTTAGATGATGTTGGGATTAGCCAGATTAAATGGAAGGACCGACAATATTTCTGGTCTGGGGAGCACAGGATAATTAGCACACAAGCTGTCAATGGAGTAACTGGTGTAGGATTTGTAATTAATAAGAGCGTAGGGAAGCGGGTGAGTTATTATGAACTGTTTAGTGACAGGATTATTTTGACGAGGTTAGAAACTAAGAACGCCCCAACCACGTTGGTACTACCATGCTCATATTAATCCGAACGACCTGAATTGCACATCGCTACATTTCCTCCTGGGACTTATACAACCAATTATACACATCCACCAAGACAGTACTATACCCGGTAGGTGGTACATTCACATTCATATCCAAAATTGAGATTCACCCACCTCACAAAAAAGTGACATATTTTAACATATTCGTTATACAAACGAAAATATGGATTATATTTCGTTAAGAAAAGAATTGTGCAGACATTGAATGTACTTCATTTTAGTTTTTTAAAACAATCAAGAGAAATTAAGTCTCCATACGGAACATAAAAAGTTAACGTTTTCAAACAAAAAGTTAATTTTGAACAAACACTAGGGTCAAAAGAAAGGAAGATCTTATACCGATCATCTGTCACTTAAAAAAATAACTATTAATCATAAAATCAACATTTGCGATGTAATGATAGTTTTAGGTGAGTGTGTTGACAAATAGTTGCAGATTTTTGAAGTTAGTTAATTTTGCGGTGTGCTATGAAGACAAGTTGCTACTACATTTAAACTTATTTTAGAAACATACGGAAAAACTTATAACTAAATTACTGTTGTCGGTGACATGAGAAGTCGTCAACGCAGTCTGATTTGACAGTATTTCAGCGTCAAAAAAAAAAAAAACTTATTTCCACCTACCATTAATAACGAATGCTGCTTAAGGCGAAATGAACACTCTTTTTGAAACAAAAACAAAACACGATGAGGGTTCAGTAGCTAGAGACGCAATTTCACATAGTGTTGTCACCTTTGCGGTTTTAGTGGTGTTTAATAAGCAGGCAAAGAACAAAAAACAAATACGGCTTTCTCGCTATAGCAATATTCTGTGGGTGGTGCTGTTAAAACTGAAACGAGAGGTGAAACGTTGGTTTGATGTTCTTACCAAAAACGTTATTGGTAAGTATCCAAGGACGTGCACTTAAAACATTTGATAATTAACGAACTGCTGCGTTTGATAGCGAACACGTACGAAATAATTAGTTTATTTCGCGATTTATAAGTTATTATAGTAGACCAATTTTAACTCCATTCAGATGTTAATAGCACGGTGAACTCTTTCGATAGTAGTCCCTAAAGAACCTGCACTGATTTAAGGGGTAAAATTGTTACAGGTCAACTGGTAACCCAGAATACAACCAGAAGTTTCACAAGTGCGAAAATTTTAAAAGCTGATACTAATCAATAATGAATGACAATGAACCATTGTTTTTATATTCTGTAACTGTTGTTTATGAGACATAAAGTTTGGAGGAATACACAGGAAACTGGGAACAAGGAACGTAATGCTTGTCAACAAGTGTATAAGAGTTGTTGCCCCCCTTTGCTGCAGTCTGGGAAAGATTCAGCCGCTTCCACTGTAGGCGTCGCGGGTGCGACCCGGAAGCATGGTGGCTAGCGCTAGGGTGGTTCCTGGAGCACACGGTTCGAGTCCAGCCTCGGACATAAGTAATTTTCATGAACTGTTACGTTCTTCTTGTGTTAAATGTATTGTGGATCACTGAAATCACAACATGCACCATCTGAGAAGCTAAAATTATGGAGAGGATGCACGTATCGATAAACTAACACGAATGCTTTCTTGGTTTATTTGTTACCAATTCAATCTTTAAATGTATGTTATATTTTTTGAAAAGTCACGGAAAAGATTATTTAACAAGGATTGGAAAGGAATCCGGCCACGGCATTCAAGTGTGAACTAGTCCCCTGTTAGCCTGAAATTGTTTCGTTAGTCCTCTGAAAACCAAAACATTGATTTTGTTCACCATGACATACACAAAATTACTGACAAATATACTTGAAAGTGGACATCCAAAATGTCATTGCCAACAGAACTGGTAAAAATTGCAACGATTGCATGTAAAGAAGTGCAACTTCCAAGGCTTACTTTTAACTTAGATAGGCAAGCCAAAGTTTCGCTATGGTAGATAGATCGGCTGTCACTGATTCAGAATGCTATTCAGGCATCCTATCAGAAGAAATTGTTCTACTGTCTTCGTTGTATAGGCCTACGTAATTGACGTTAAAAGCAAAACTGTAGTCAGAAAGAATAAACTTCTTCATCATAAAAATCTAACAATTTCCGTCAAATCGCTTAAATCAGTTTATGGTGGTTTGTTACTGCGATCTTAATTGTCTCCTGTAGCATGCTTAGTACTGAAAGGAAATTATTGATTGATATTCACCAATCTATGTATCAACAAATTTGCTGTCATCACAGCTATAGCAGGATGGAGTTCAAAACTGTGAAAGCATAACAAAATTTTTATTTTGTTAGGGCTTTACGACTAGCCGATTTCAAGGTCATTAGGGCCTGGAGAACGCTGGAGAAAGGAACGGCAAGTGTCGCAACCATGGCAATTCGGGAAACACGTCGCGGCATTCGCTTGGAGTAATTTCGGAATACTATGGAAAACCGAAATCAGGATCTAACATGCGATTTTCCGAATTCCAGTCTCGAGCGTTAACCATTCACCCAACAAGTTCGGTGACACAACAGCCCCAAAATACCTTCCCAAAGATGAAACAGTTATACGGAAATAATGAATGAAAAAATATTTAGTACCACGTCGGTTCGTACCCAAGACCACCAGGTCGCGAAGCCAGTGCGTTACCACTCAGTCACCATCCCTTATATACAAAAGTTCTTCGTTAATTACATAATCCAAGTAAAGATATAAATATATAAAGATACAAAATTTCGAGTAATCTGCATAAAGAATCTGACTGTTATTATAAATATTCTTGATCAAACTGGAACAAAAACATTTTTTTCATTTCGCCGAAATGTCTGTTGTCTTCACACCGTACAGCTATGAGACACGATTCCTTGTATAGGAAAATTGTTTCACCACTGCCAGTAATTAGAAGACGTGGCAACGTTGTACCGGGAAATAGTATTAATTTCCCTTCTTCCTTCTACCGAAAAGAATACCTTTATAACGCGAAAATAATACATGTAATAATTTAACACGAGCAGCACATTCGGCCAAAGATTTTATATATTACACATCAATTACAGTTGGTAATCGAAAATACGGTGGGAATAGACGTTAATTGTATGAGGGAAATCCAAAAAGTAAGGTCTTCTAAGCATTTATAGATAAAGAATTAAATTATTTCCTTAAATTTATTAAGGTTGAGAAATGCGGTGATGCTTTGGCCTCACATTCGTGAGGACATAGGTTGAAATCCTCGTTCGGTCATATATATCTGGGTTTTTGAAGGTTTCCCGAAATCACTCCATATGAAAACTGGAATGGTTCGTTTAAAAGGTCAAGGCCGACATCCTTGCCACTACTCCTATCGCGCCTCTCGCGAAAGAACTCGGCCCTGGCCTTCTAAAAGAATCATCTCAGCATTTGTCTGGAGTGATTTGGGGAATCCATGGATGTCCCATATCTGGATGGCCGATCGGGGATTCGAAGCCGCCTCCTTCCGAACGCAGCGTTACCGCTAACCCACGACGCTCGTGTTTCCGGTCTTTAGACACTATCAACCTTATTTTACCGGTAGACTGTGTATGTCTTGAGGCTTAGGTGATTTTGGAGTCGATTATCACGGGTGACGAAACGTGAACATTCAACTTTACACCTGAGACTAAAGAACAATTACGCTAGTGGCAACTTCATTCATTGCTAAATGCTGGTGTTGATTTATGTTATTATACTGTAGTAATACCAAACATAGAATAACGCAGGAAATTTCATGCCTGATTAAGTAACGAGTATTAACCCTTTTGTATATCAAATCGCAATGCTGTAAAGCACAAAAAGTAAGTGTACACCGAAAGTATTAACAGCATTGTAGAAAGTGGGAAAAAAACGGTAATTTAAGAACTCCTGCTTATAAGCCCGATTCTCAACGAACTTTCATTACTTATAGCAGTTATAAAAGAATTTATGTTTGTCCTACGATAATAAGCCGGTTTGTAAATTGTTATGTGATTGTTATGTGGTTGTTTAATTTTTTATTGAGCTAATAATTATTTCTTTGCGATTTCCTCTCACGTATTTATATAATGCATAAACATTAAAGTCCACCTACAGAATTACAGAAATAATTCCAACAAAAAATTATTAGTTTCTGAAACGTTAAGTTCGCTCTACAGTGAAATAATTATTTTGGAAACATACAGTGGCGGATCCCCTCCCCCCCCCCTCCGCCCCATATCAATATCCGCTCAAGGTCCTCCCAAACCAAAATCCTGGATCCGCCACTGGAAACATGTGTGCCGTTTGATAAGGGACAAACAATGTGATTTCGGTGCGGCTAGAATCCCGAGTAGCTTTCTTTCATTGTTGCCGCCACAGAAGCGTTCATATTTACGCCTACAGCTGGTTAAGAAACATTTGATACTTTTAGTTTCGAGTATGTTATTCCCTGACGCAGTTAGTTAGGAAAGAATCAAGGATATATTATTCGCATAAGCTATGTGTAGGTTCGGAGCGTTTATAAAGGGAATAAAAATAAATTTTAAAAAAATATTAAATACTTGGATTCGAACTAAGAACCGTCCATTCAGCAGCCTTGAACGCTAAAAACACGAGCATGGCGCTCAAGCAGCTTTCTTGCTCATCAGAGTGCATTCATACAACGCAGCTAAGGAAGACAGTTTCATTCAATCTGTCTTGCAGACACACTTTTCCAAAATAATCTCTTTGTGATTGTTTCTGTAATTTATCGAACATGGTTATTCCCGTGTTTGTCCAGTAACCAAAAATTCTAATCGATTATAAGTAAGTGCTTTTTCTGTTTGTAATTCCTTCCGCAAAACTGGCATATAGGCCCAAATTATTTTAAAATTAAAAATGGGTGAAATTAAAAATGCATCATTCCATTACAATTTCTTAATTTAAGAGGAGGGTTGATTTTCAGAGCTTCATAGAAACCAAAAGAAAATATTTCCCAGTTTACAAAGACACTTTCTTCGTGATTCTTTAACTACAATACTCCTTGACACTTTCCCGGTTGGAAATAATTCCAGGACGATTGTAGCTTAACAAATTGTATGGTGACTGTATAGCTTGTGATCTTTTTACTCTAGAGGCGAGTCTAGAAAACTATATGGTACGAATAGACCTCCACTTGCCAATGGACAGAGAGAGCACTTTCATAAAGCCAATTTAAGGAAGAATGACAGGTATTTCCTTGTTCAGTCTTGATGACGTTTGAGATTAGAAATTATTTTTAAACCATTCTCTGTGAAACATAATTATTACCCATATGAAGACACTTTGTGTTTTACACTATATGTTATGTATTTTTCAATAAGTGAAAAGGAAATAAAGAACGAAAAATATAGAACTTAAAGCTTGCTCGAACTCACTACCGTTGGATCACCATTCGACGGCTTTACCACTTTCTTTTTCTTTTTTTTTTTTTTCTTTTTTTTCTTTTTTGTATTTTTTTTTTTACTTTTAGTTGATTCATTTGGCGCAGTTCACGTTATCTTATTTTCTTTTATTCAGTGAGCCTTTATTTTGTTCTTTGTGGGTTGTATGAGTAGTTTTGTCTGGTCTGATTATTGTCACGGAAAAGTTTCCGTCATTATTATATCGAGCATTCGTGCAAAATCTTTTTTATAGTTTTGATTTTGGATTGTTTCGTAATATAAAATATTCATATGAGCTATATACTCGTAATAGGTAGTCTTCTCGGTTTTTAAGATGTAATCTAAAGTGTTGCCTAGTATCCACTGTACAGTATTATGTTTCGTTTCGGGATATCTCGATTTGTCTTGGTTCAATATTTCCTGGATACTCACTGTTAGAGGGGAAGTTCTGTCTAGGAAGGCTATTCTTCGCCTGGCCCAAGTCCATATTCTCTGGTTTTCGTCACATGTTATTCTGTGCTTCAGTGAGTCAGTATTTCCGCATTTTGTGCATCTGTCAGTCGGTGATAAATGTATTTCATAAAGTCTTCTGTTGGTTGGGATGTTTTCGTTTACCACGTCGTACCACAGTGATTGTGTTTTACAGCTTAGGGTTTTATTAGTTATATTTTTCCAGATGTTGTGCCAGGTGAACTGTGGATTTTTACCTTCGATTTTGTTTTTGTGACATGATGCATTTATTATTTTGTAAATTTCTTTGGTTGTCTTGTTATACAATGTGTATCCTTTGGTTCTTGCATAGATTGTTTCGAGGTGGAATTTTCTCATATGCGGGAGGGTGTACTTTATTTCTGCCATATTGAATGGTATTTCATCAGATACTGGTTTGGTTTGGTTTATTAGAATATTTGTTGGGCAATTTGGGTCATTCATCGCTGTCGTTATGGTTCTTTTAACGAATAAAGCACAGCATCTTTCACGTACACTGATCATACCTATCCCTCCTTTATTTAAAGGTAAGGTCATTGTTTTGAATGATACTTTAAAGATTTTACCCCTGCTTACATTCTGTATCCGATCTGCTATTGAATCGGGTATAGGTAGGACTTGGGCGATGTAAACCATTTTGCTCAATATAGACACTTGTACAATTTTAGCCTTCTGTATTGTATCTAAGTCCCTATCACTATGGATATTTATGACTGCCCTGATTTTATTTAATGTTATGCGCCAGTTTTTGGTTATTGTTTTGACAATATTTTTCTGAAAAGTAATCCCTAATGTCTTGTGTTCCTGTACTTGCTCATACCAGGTGTTTGTTGGTGCTTGGATCACCCCCTTACTTATTGGTAGTAGTGCTGTTTTCTTTAGGTTGAGTTTGGCTCGTGTTGAATCCATGAATGTAATGATGATTTCCCGCGTTGTTTCGATGTCTTCCGTTGAAGTTTGGGCTATGCAAATATCATCAGCATATGCTCTACAACTAAATTTGTACCCGTTCAGGTTTATGCCTGTTATGTTTTGGTGACATTTCGCGAGGAGTGGATCGGTTGCAATTGCATATAGAATCATTGATAGTGGGCATCCTTGCCTTACCGATCTTTGTATCTTGATAGGCGCTGACAGGTGTCCGTTTATGAGGAGCTTCGAGTGTGTATTTGTAATGATCTTCTTTATTACATCAACGAAAGGGGTGCCTAAGCCTTTTTAATGCATGACTTCTAACAGGTAATTGTGATCAATTCGATCAAATGCTTTTTCAAAGTCAAGAAATAGCAGTGCTGCTGGTGTGCGTTTTTCTGCGGTTATGCTGATGATGTCGCGATATTCGCATACGGTATTCAGAATGCTACGTGCTGGTATGGCACTGGCTTGGTGTGATCCCAGGATTTTCTCCAAAAGGGGTTCCAGTCTTGTTTTGAGGATTCTTGTTAGTATTTTGAAGTCAGTATTTAGCAACGTTATTGGCCGTATTTCATCGATACGTTTGATTTGGTTTCCCTTGGGTACAAGTACTATGATACCTTCTGTAAAGGCGGATGGTAGGTTTGCCTCGGTCCATATATTGTTAAGAACCTCTGAGAACTTATTACGTAGCATTGGCCAATGTCGCATATAGAATTCAATGGGTAGTCCATCCGGCCCTGGGGATTTTCCTCTTGCTGCTTTATTAATCGATATTTGAATTTCATCATGATCAAAAATCCTTGTTAGCGTGGCAGCATCTTGTGCACTTGCTTTGTTTCTTGAGTTAGATAATAACCTCGTGATGGCCTCCTTGTTGGTGGTTGTTGACTGAAAGATTTTTTTGTAATGTTCTGTAATTTCTTTAACTATATCTCTTCCGTTCTGAATGCGTTCACCATTTTCCTTAATTATGTTGGTAATTAATGTTTTTTTCCTCCCTTTTGTGCTTCGTATTAGGTGATATAAGGCTGCAGTTTCTTTTGAAGCAATGTCTGCCGGTTTTGATGTTATCAAGAGTTTATTGACTTTTTTGTTTTGTAGTGATAGGATCTTTGCTTTGTATTGTTTAATTTTTGTGCTTGTGTTGACAGTTATGGTGGGATTTAGATATAATTCTCTGATGCATCTGTAGTAATATTCTATTGTGTTCTTTAACCAATAGTTCTTTTCAGTTCCATAAGAGATTAGGGTCCGTTTTAGTTTCGGTTTTACATGTTCGACCAACCATGTCAGCGAGTTTTTATAATTTTTGCAATTTTTTAGACATTCAGCCCAAACTTTTTTTATTTCTTCATCCAGCGCCGGGTCTTCTAGCATGGAGATATTACATTTCCAGTAACCTTTGCCTCTATTAACAGGTTGTCTCTGCATGTTGACAGTGCATTGCATACTGCTGTGATCCGAGAAGCTCAGGGGGAGGATGTTTGCACTTGTTGTTTTGGTGCGGAGAGTATCTGTTACGTAGATTCTGTCCAGTCGACTTGCTGAGACACTTGAAATGTATGTATACGCTATTTTGTTTCCATGAATGCATTCCCATGAGTCGTGTAAGTCCATTCCTTGAATGAGGTTTGCCATCTCCCGGCACCCATTGAAATTTGGCGTTTGGTCTTTTTCGTTTAGTACGCAGTTGAAGTCACCTCCCATAATTATTGCGCTGTTGGTGTTACGCAGCAGGTAAGGGAGCTCTGTTTTGAAAAATTGGGATCTTAGGGCTCTGTTATTATTGCCTGATGGAGCATATATATTGATTATTCGGGTGTTGTTTATTGTGATTGCAATGCCCCTACCGTTTGTTAGTCTTTCTGTATCCTTTGCCTCAATTCCTTCTCTGATCATGAAAGCTGTTCCTGTATTTGTTTCTTTGGAGTAGTTTATTATTCCGTCGTAGCCAGGTATATTTAATTCCATAAGGGTTACTTCCTGCAACATTGCTATGTCTATACTGTTTTGTTTTATGTAATCCGCTAGACATTTTATTTTGAAAGGCGTAATGATTCGGTTCGTGTTTATCGTTGCGATGCTGTAACTTTGATTGGATGTCATTGTTTATTGTCCGTTTATCAGAGCCTTTCATTACTTCATCGTACCAGCTTTCTGTACCACTTGGTTTTTGTACTTCTTCTTCTTCCCCTTTCTTTTGATAGTAGGCGTATTTCGGTGTTTCTTGTTTTTCCATTCTCGCTTTCGTTGTTTCGTCTTCTTCTTGTATTAGTTTGGCTGGATTTGTCATTCTTTCTACTTTCTCTGCTATTCTTTTAACTGGTTTAGCGTTGGTTTCATTTCGTTCGCCGAGGGCTCGGCGTTTTTTGGCTGCGTTTTGACTTGTACTATTGGGGCCATCCTTAATTACAGTTCTGATAGATTGTCTCGTTATTCTTTTCTCCCAGATTTCTTCTTCAGCTTTGTTATTGGTTGCCACCGTGTGCATCTCATTAGGTTGTTTTATTTCTTGCTCTTCTTCTGCTTGGTGACTTGTGGTTTTGTTTGTATATATTTCTACCTCTGTGAGATTGTCTGTGATACTCTCCTCTTCAATTTTTTGTTGTTGTCCTTTCTGTTCAGGTTCTTCCTTTTCCTCTTCTTCTTGTTCGAGTTCTTCAGATCTTTTTTCCTGTTTCCCGTTGGGCTGTTCCGGGTTCTCCTCGACGTCCATCGCCGTGTATTCCGCGTTGTCCATCATTTCCGTGTGCTTCTCACTTCCTGATGTTATTACGCGATGTGTGTTTACACCATTGTCTTGTTGTGCTGTGACTTCTGCATATGTCGTGTTGTCTTCCTTATTGATCACTGTGAGTGTTGCATTTTCTGTTATATTAGCAGCAGTTGTTGCCAATTTGTGTCTTGGAAGTTGCACTGGGCGTCGTTTTGTACATTCAGATCTTAGATGTCCTGGTTCATTGCAGATTGAGCATGTGCGCGGCTGTCCTTCATATATGATTAATGCTTTAAAACCCTGTATTGTTATATAGGAAGGAATATGTTTTTTTAGATCAATTTTCACGCACCGTATTCCATTGTTTGCTTGGAATCTGAACTTAGAACTCCATTTTTCGTCCGTCGTCGTTATTATGTCACCATAGTTCCGGATTGCTGCCGTTACACTAGCATTACTAATTTCAAATGGTACATTGAATACTCTTACTGATCTACCACTGAGCTGCGTCGACTTGCGGGACATAAAAGCGAAGTAAAGATATATAAAGAAAGAAAATTTCGTGATTATTGACAATCTGTATAAAAAATCAAACTGTTATAAAGAAAGAAATCAATTACATAAACGTATTATACGTCAAACAGAAGGAAACCGGAAGTGTGCCTTTACTTTCGATAACGTCTACTAGCTATGAGACATTATTCCCTGAACACGGAAATCTCTTCAGCACTGCTAGAAGGCAAACAATCTGACAACGTTGCAGGAAATCTTAAATTTCCTTTTACCGGCTTCTAAACACGTAAAATAAATAATTTCTCACCAGCACATTAGTTCAAAAGTTTATTGGTTTGTCTTCAATTATCAAACTTAAATAATCAGGCTGATATACAAAAATACAGTGGGAATCCATATTTATTGTACGAAGGAAATTCCAAAAGTAAGGTCTCCAAACCAATTACAGATTCAAAATAAATTTATTTTCTGTAATAGTATATCCAATATTTTAAATGGTGAAAATTATCTATTTTTCTATATAATCACCTTTTTTGCCGAAGTAGTTTGTTAAACATTGTGACAGATTGTAATGACTGAGTGTAATGGGATAAGCAGTGGTACTCTGGCCTCGCATTCGGGAGGATACATCCAGATTTGGGTTTTCCATGGTTTCCCCAAATCACTCTAGATGAATGCTGGGATGGATGTTTTAAAAGACCATGGCCGAAATCCTTCCGTTCCTTGTCCCCAGTCCGTCACCCCGACGTCGACGAGGCGTAGAGCCATAAACTAAAAGAAGCTATATCTGGTATGTTCTTTGAAAATAGTCACTCTTTCAAAAATTCCAGAGATGAGAGTGCTAGTAGTCGTTAGGTATGAGGAGTGAATTTAAGAGATAATTCCTTTTATAGCTCAGTGCTTTTGGTTAGAGATGATTTTATTCAGCAAGGTTTAATGTAAATAATTTTTTTGTCTGATGTGTTAATTTTTATCTATTGTTTATTACAGAAATTACATACGTTATATGTAAGAGTGGGTATAATGGAATGGTTTGAAAAGGAAAGGAAAAAAAAATCACCCAACACAGTTTCGAACCTACGACCGCACCGCTAGACCATACAGCCTGCTACAGGGGATTTCTAATCCAGTCGCTAAACAAACCAATCTATACGGAACTTCCTGACATCAGAATACAGCAGAAGGAAATCGTTGTTTCAGCTGTACGGGATAAACCGAATGCGTAAACAGTATTTCTGCCATCCATTCTAACTTCGTAAAAACTTCTAAATATAAATCCTAATGACACTGCATAAAATCTCTCTAACACATTTTTTTCTTATTATCGATCGCGACATCTTATTGTTAGACCAACATTAACCACATCGCAATCAGTTCTATCACATTCATTGCTTAAAGAGTCAGTATCGGGGACTTATTCCTTTATGTTTTTCAAATCATCTGAAAAATCACTAGATGAAGGCAACGATATCAGTGACTGATATGGATTCAGGTCAAATAACTGCATTACATTAAAATGGGTATTCATATAGTGCGTTATCATCGATTTAAAGTTACCATGGATTTAAATGAACAATAAAACAAAGAATAGCACTTCGGCAAAGGAAAAATAGAAAAGGGAAACGAACAACAATAGCTGACGTTAGGGTTATTTGCAATCTTGCAGAAGTGGGCTACGCTTCGTGAGAAGTCACGTACCGGGAGATTATTTAAATACCTACTTTCACGTTCGTAGCTACGTATTCTAAGTTTCTATTCACAGAACTTAGTTTTATTGCGATGAAAAGCTTTTACGGAAGCAGACGGCTGTAATCAGTTTTGATATGGCCTATGTAAAATGAATTCTGTTAAACTCAGAGAAGTTATCAACCACAATGCGAAACATTATCATTACGTATCTAAAATCTTAGTACACATTCAATGAAATAACATTGAAATTAAAGAAGTCAAATAATAACTTTCTTTCAGTGAGAAAACTTTTTTAAACAGGTGATAATGTAGATTTTTATCTTTACTCAGCTTATAGACGTTATATTATTACTCGCAGCCAGACCCTCTGCTTTAAATGGAAACCAAGTACCGAGTGGACAAATGCTCTGCCTAAACTTACAATTTCCTCCTTCAACTATAGCTGCTGTTCTACAAACCAACTGCAGAGAATAACAGCTCTAAACTATAAAATTTTGAAAGAGTTTGCAGTATAGTCCTTGATCGCAGAGTCTCGTTTTCAGCTGACACATAATTTTCAATATTCCAAATATTAAGTTATTTCAGATCCTTACGTAAAATTCGTCCTCATTCATCGCTGTAGTATTTTAGTATTTAAACACTATTTTATGGCTCAATAGCTTCAGTAATTCGATAACTTACCGGAGATCTTTACTCAGATTTAATGAAACGTGAGATCCACGTATAACCGTTTCTTCTTTGGGAAGGTATTTTGGGGCTGTTGTGTCACCGAACTTGTTGGGTGAATGGTTAACGCTCGAGACTGGAATTCGGAAAGTCGCATGTTAGATCCTGATTTCGGTTTTCCATGGTTTTCCGAAATTACTCCATGTGAATGCCGCGACGTGTTTCCCGAATTGCCATGGTTGCGACACTTGCCGTTCCTTTCTCCAGCGTTCTCCAGGCCCTAATGACCTTGAAATCGGCTAGTCGTAAAGCCCTAACAAAATAAAAACTTTGTTATGCTTTCACAGTTTTGAACTCCATCCTGCTATAGCTGTGATGACAGCAAATTTGTTGATACATAGATTGGTGAATATCAATCAATAATTTCCTTTCAGTACTAAGCATGCTACAGGAGACAATTAAGATCGCAGTAACAAACCACCATAAACTGATTTAAGCGATTTGACGGAAATTGTTAGATTTTTATGATGAAGAAGTTTATCCTTTCTGACTACAGTTTTGCTTTTAACGTCAATTACGTAGGCCTATACAACGAAGACAGTAGAACAATTTCTTCTGATAGGATGCCTGAATAGCATTCTGAATCAGTGACAGCCTATCTATCTACCATAGCGAAACTTTGGCTTGCCTTTCTAAGTTAAAAGTAAGCCTTGGAAGTTGCACTTCTTTTCATGAAATCGTTGCAATTTTTACCAGTTCTGTTGGCAATGGATGTCTACTTTCAAGTATATTTGTCAGTAATTTTGCGTATGTCATGGTGAACAAAATCAATGTTTGGTTTTCAGAGGACTAACGAAATAATTTCAGGCTAACAGGGGACTAGTTCATACTTGAATGCCGTGGCCGGATTCCTTTCCAATCCTTGTTAAATAATCTTTTCCGTGACTTTTCAAAAAATATAACATACATTTAAAGATTGAATTGGTAACAAATAAACCAAGAAAGCATTCGTGTTAGTTTATCGATACGTGCATCCTCTCCATAATTTTAGCTTCTCAGATGGTGTATGTTGTGATTTCAGTGATCCACAATACATTTAATACAAGAAGAACGTAACAGTTCATGAAAATTACTTACGTCCGAGGCTGGACTCGAACCGTGTGCTCCAGGAACCACCCTAGCGCTAGCCACCATGCTTCCGCACCCGCGACGCCTATAGTGGAAGCGGCTGAATCTTTCCCAGACCGCAGCAGAGGGGGCAACAACTCTTATACACTTGTTGACAAGCATTACGTTTCCTTGTTCCCAGTTTCCTGTGTATTCCTCCAAACTTTATGTCTCATAAACAACAGTTACAGAATATAAAAACAATGGTTCATTGTCATTCATTATTGATTAGTATCAGCTTTTAAAATTTTCGCACTTGTGAAACTTCTGGTTGTATTCTGGGTTACCAGTTGACCTGTAACGAACGCGTCTTGTGACCGCTAGTTACATTAATAAGCTATATGTTTATTATTTAAAATGTGGAATATTTTAGTGGGCGTTTGGGCGCAGTGTACATTGTACAAGTGTGGAGCGGCAGATCTGAGGAATGCCAGCAGGCCGGTTCCTAGAATTAGCGAGGGGAGAATAGTGAGTGCCTAATGGAGGGGAGATTTGTGCTTGCCAGGTAGACAAACAGGGTGATCGGCGAGAGTTTTCTGTTTTTGCATGTGGCACGAGGAACGAGGGAAGAGATATTCGATGCCGGACAGCCAGCACGTTCCGACGATGTGATTTCTGGACTGTCTATTCGTGAGTGGGACTGTTGCTGCTACCTGGATCCGGACACCCGCTATTCTGTTTGAGCATATGAGCTCAGGCAAAGGACGACATCTGAGGAACTGTGCTACACTGGTCCATAGCAGAGAAGACCGTCATCCAATGTGTGGCGGCAGACATGTACATTCGGTAATTATACATCGCCAATGAAGGACACTGTGCTAGCTAGACTTTCAAGTTCATAGCATTGCCCAGCTACGACCCTGCAGATAAGAACTCTCATAGCCCGGAGCAAACATCTCTTTCAGAAGTGAAGTCAAAATGTTGGCTTCGTTTACTGTTTAATTTTTGTGTATTTTATATAAAATACCCTGGCGCCCACAAAAAGGACAACTGATTATTTTTAACTAATTTGTTATATATGTCACGTGATTAATTGAAATAAAACCATTTGTGATTTCTCGTATAAAGTATTCACGCAAGTTCTACCTTTCATGATAATAAAATAAAATAATAAAATTAATTATAATTTTAAATCAGGTAATGAGGTCAGAACGTTACAACCTGTAACAATTTTACCCCTTAAATCAGTGCAGGTTCTTTACGGACTACTATCGAAAGAGTTCACCGTGCTATTTACATCTGAATGGAGTTAAAATTGGTCTACTATAATAACTTCAACTTCAAGTAGCAAAAAGTGTATAAATCGCGAAATAAACTAATTATTTCGTACGTGTTCGCTATCAAACGCAGCAGTTCGTTAATTACCAAATGTTTTAAGTGCACGTCCTTGAATACTTACCAATAACGTTTTTGGTAAGAACATCAAACCAACGTTTCACCTCTCGTTTCAGTTTTAACAGCACCACCCACAGAATATTGCTATAGCGAGAAAGCCGTATTTGTTTTTTGTTCTTTGCCTGCTTATTAAACACCACTAAAACCGCAAAGGTGACAACACTATGTGAAATTGCGTCTCTAGCTACTGAACCCTCATCGTGTTTAGTTTTTGTTTCAAACAGAGTGTTCATTTCGCCTTAAGCAGCATTCGTTATTAATGGTAGGTGGAAATAAGTTTTGTTTTTTTTTGACGCTGAAATACTGTCAAATCAGACTGCGTTGACGACTTCTCATGTCACCGACAACAGTAATTTAGTTATAAGTTTTTCCGTATGTTTCTAAAATATGTTTAAATGTAGTAGCAACTTGTCTTCATAGCACACCGCAAAATTAACTAACTTCAAAAATCTGCAACTATTTGTCAACACACTCACCTAAAACTATCATTACATCGCAAATGTTGATTTTATGATTAATAGTTATTTTTTTAAGTGACAGATGATCGGTATAAGATCTTCCTTTCTTTTGACCCTAGTGTTTGTTCAAAATTAACTTTTTGTTTGAAAACGTTAACTTTTTATGTTCCGTATGGAGACTTAATTTCTCTTGATTGTTTTAAAAAACTAAAATGAAGTACATTCAATGTCTGCACAATTCTTTTCTTAACGAAATATAATCGATATTTTCGTTTGTATAACGAATATGTTAAAATATGTCACTTTTTTGTGAGGTGGGTGAATCTCAATTTTGGATATGAATGTGAATGTACCACCTACCGGGTATAGTACTGTCTTGGTAGATGTGTATAATGCGTTGAATAAGTCCCAGGAGGAAATGTAGCGATGTGCAATTCAGGTCGTTCGGATTAGTATGAGCATGTTAGTACAAGTGTATATACCAACGTCACAAGAAGATGACGAAGAAATAGAAAAAATATACACCGAAATTGAAGAATTAATCCAAAATGTGAAGGGAGAGAAAAATCTAATAATCATGGGTCATTGGAATGCGATAGTGGGAGAAGATAAAGAGAGGAATACTGTAGGAAGTTATGGCCGAGGATAAGAAATGAGCGAGGAAAGAGGTTGTTAGAATTGTTTGTAATCTGTAAGCTAGTAGTGGCAAACCCACTGTTTAAGAACTATGCAAGGAGGATATACACTTGGAAACGTCCTGCAGAACCTAGGCAGATACCAGCTAGATTATATCATGGTCAAACAAAGATTCAGGAAACAAGTTCTAGACTGTAAAGCGTACCCAGGTACAGACGTAGAATCTGACCATTATTTGATAGTAATGGATTGCAAGCTGAAATTCAAGCGTATAAGGAAGCAGCATAATCAGAACAGACCGGAAGTGAATAAACTGAAACAATTTAGTAAGAGAGAGAAATGTGCAGAAATGGTAGACTTAGGTCTAAGAAATAACTCTGAAAGGAGCACAACCGAGGACGAATATAATGCATTAAAGACTGAAATAGTGAAAGCTGGTAAAGAAACATTAGGCTTTAGGGAACAAGCAGCAAGGGGAACCTAGGATCACAGAAGAAATTTTGGAACTGATGGATCAAGGGAGAAGGTACAAAAATGCTCAGGATAATGCAGGAAGAGAACATTATTGGCAATTTAACAATCAAATAAACAGGAAATGAAAAAAAAAAAAAAAAAAAACAAATGGCTAGAAGAAAAGTGTGATAAAGTGGAAAAGGAAATGATCATAGGTAAAGTAGATGTTACATTTAGGAAGATCAAACAGAATTTTTGAGAAATGAAGAAAAGAGGAATGAAAATTAAAGCTGCCGATGTGAAACTTCTTTTAAGTTCAGAAGATAGAGCTAACTGATGGAAGGAATACACTGAGAAACTGTATGTTGGGGGCGACTTGAACAATAGTGTAATGGAAAAGGAAGGCGATGTCGACACTGATGACTTAGGAGATCCTGTTTTGAGGACAGAATAGAATAAAGCTCTGGATTACTTGAAAGCAAATAAGGCAGTTTGAATTGATGATATCCCCGCAGAACTTCTTAAATCCCTAGGAGAAGAAGGAATCGAAAGATTATTCAAGGTGATGTCAAAAAGTTATGAAACAGGATAAATTCCAACTGATTTTAATAAAAGTAGTATCTTCACACTTCGGAAGTAAGCACAAGCCGACAATTGTAAGAATTGTCGCACCATTAGCCAAACATCACATGTCACAATATTACTGACCAGAATAATATACAGAAGAATGGAAGGGACAATAGGTGACATAGTAGTTAATATTCAACTTGTATATAGAGGAAGCAATAAAGAAAGTAAAAGAAAAATTTCCATGTGGCACAAGGGTTCAGGGAGAAAAAATCAATGTGCTACGATTTGCTGATGACAGCAGAAAGGGATGAGGATATAAGAAGTTACTGAATGGCATGAACAAAATACTGAAAGATGAATTCGGCTCGAATATAAATCAAAGCAAGACTCAAGTGATGAAATGTAGCAGAGATGATACAAGTACTAGCAGATTAAATATAAGAATAAAATCGAATGCAACTTGAGAAGTAAGTGAATTCTGTTATTTGGGAAGCAAAATTACAACCGATGGTTGATGCAGGAATAACTTAAAAAGCAGAATTGCACTAGCAAAAAGAGCCTTCATGTAAAAGAGAAATCTTTTAGTTCAAAATATTGATCTTGGAATTAGAAAAAACTTTTTTAAACTCTATGTGTGGAGCGGCAGCGAAACATGGACTTTAATAATACCGGAAAGAAGGAGAATTGAAACATTTGAAATGTGGTGCTACAGATCAATGCTGAAAATTAAGTGGTCAGACAAAGTAAGAAATGAACGAGTTTTGGAAATGATGGGTGAGGAAACAAGTTTGTGGAAGAAGCTTACAGAAAGCAGAGACAGGCTGGTAGGTCATATTTTGAGACATGCTGGATTGGTTAATTTGCTGGTGGCGGGAACAGTGGAAGGTAAGAACTGTAGTGGAAGACAGAGATTAGAATATATGTAGCAGATAATTGAGGACGTGGGTTGTAAGGGATAGCACAAGATAGAATGGAGGATTTCATCATGCCAGTCGAAAGACTGATGACAGCAAAGAAATACTCGACTAGTAAAAATATAGACGGCTGTTCTGTGTTTAGATATCTCCATACCTTTATTCATTAGCAAGAATTGTAGTCATTACAGTGTTCTGCTTATCCATTCTTCAATTGAATAAGCTTCGGTACAAAATCAAAGGTCGTCTGCATTCAAATTTCGCGCCGGGCAGCCGACCAGCGCGGACCAACCTGCTGGGAGCAGTAGCAGCGCGACTACTGCCTCGTTAAGTGAAGTCTCTTGGTCACTGGGGGTGAAGTGGCGGACTATCGTAAAATAACAATGGTCAGCTATGTCCACTACTCTCATCTCCGGTGCTAGGGACTTCCGGTATCCAATGTTAAGAAGATGCAGCGCTGGCTTGATGTGGCGTCAGCTACCGCTGCTGCGTGGATACCGGCTTCTGCCTCGGAGTGTTCATCGGTGACTCTCTGCGGCGGGTGCCCTGGCGGGAACACCAACGCATGGCGCTAGCTGCCCGCAGTGAATCGATTTATCCTGTGATCACCTATAGTATTACTAACTTATTGCGTGTGCAGAGGCGAGCAGTACTTAACAGGAAGGTCGCCATGCTAGGAGGAGCGGGTTTTGGGGGCTTCCCCATAAAAAAGTTTACTGTATTTGTATCGCTTCTCCCTGAGTTATCAAATGTAAGTCAGCAGTGTAAATACTGTACAGGAATAGGGCCAGGATGGATCCTTGGGGCAGTCCTTTATTGATACTCTAAGGACCAAAAAATTTCCATTTTTCTTGACACTTAGCCACCTATTACGCAGTACTGTGTACAGTTGCGACGCAAATCTTCCGGGCACCCCCAATTTCACCATCTTCTTGAGTACTATCGGCAATACTACGCGGTTTTATGCGTTTTTTAAGTCCATGAACACTACAACCATGTATTTATTTGTACTAAGAAATAGCTGAGTGTCGACCAACAGGTGGGCAAATATTTCTGTAGTTCCTGTGCCTTACCTAAATCCCAACTGAAGACGTGGTAAGAGTTATTGATTTTAAAACCACCATTAAGCCGTGATTTGACCATTTCCTCTAAGCGTTTCTAAAGACACGATAGTAAAGTGATTGGTCTATGTGATGTTGATTTTTATGGGTTCAGCGAAGCTTTCTTTGCAACTACTATTCTTTCTGCCTTCATTTCTGTTATTTCTATTCTCTTTGATCAAACCTGCTTTAGTATCTCTAACAAATACTGTTTGGGAGTGGTAGGTAGATTAGCGAGTATTTGATGAGTTAGGTTATCTGGGCCGGGGGCTGTTCCTTTACCACCAAGTAATGCCCCATGAAGTTCTTCAACGACTAATGATTGCATAAGAAATTGACAGTGGCTATCGTTGTCATCTCTTGATGAAACAGGACGTTCCACATACGAAGGTGCCAACGAAGAATTCTACCAGCACGTCTTCCGTTGGTTCCGCCTCGGGTTCGGAAGTTTGCTGAGAACTTTTCAATGTTGTATTCTGCTCCTACAGTCTTCATAGGGTCATGTCTTTAATAGAAGAAGAAAATAACACTTTCCAGTACATTCTCTCTCTCTCTCTCTCTCTCTCTTTCTCTCTCTCTCTCTCTCTCTCTCTCTTTTTAAGACGTTTGGCTTTTGGCTGGATTTTATTGAGAGCGAAGAATTTACGGTCTGTGGCTGACCTCCGATATGTACACAGTGCTTCCTTCTTTTCTTCCAACATCTGCTGACAATCGTCATCCTACCACAAAGTGTCCGGATGTTTATATGTAGTAAAATGAGGCGTAACTGGTATAGTGAAAGAAGCTGCGTTTTAAATTTTTTTTCTATAAAGGTATGGTAGTCGCTCTCTGCATTACTGCTCATTTCAATGTCTGCAAATGCAAATTCCTGGTTGTTGTTTCTCTACACCGATGCCAGTTTGCTTTTCTTATATTCCATTTATAGATTGAATATTTCGTCAAAAGCTGTTGCTTATTATCGGGGAAGGTCAGTAATACTGGCAAGTGATCTGAGCTAAGCGGATGTTGAATCGCAAATCAGTCTGTGCCCAAGACGATATTTGGTAACACAAGGGATGATACCCACCGCGGAAAGAGATTCTATTAGTCTACTGACTTTTGTTGGCGATTCGTCATTAAGTAGGATTAAATTACGATCTTCCATTAATGGTACTATATCCCTACCCAGTCGGTCTTCAGTGCAACAGCTCCACATCGGGTGGCGGGAACTTAGATTTCAGAGATTATTAACGGATTACCTATTTGTCTGAAGATGGAATGGAAAACAGGAATATTTAGTTTATAAAAGTGAGCTCTACACTCCATAAAAAAAGAAGACATACATGAAATTACAATTAAATTACAAAAACAAAAATTGGCCATGAGCCCCCCAAAAATGAAAGGTTTTTCCTGTTGCACGGACTATTCTCAGTCGTTTGAGCAGGGTTCCATTAGCGTTACCTACAGGGCGCTTATGGATACGAACAGTAGGCAGCATGCACGGAGTCAAAAACAAAATGTTCGGAGCATTACCGTTTTCTTTTTATGGCTGATTCCATACTCCAGCCGGAACCACAAACAGCCCCACTCACAACACGGGTACTACTCCGGAGTACAAAAAGCACTTTCCCTGAACACGCGTACTGCTTTTGTCTCGACGTCCTTCCTCCTCCACGTGTCTACCACTAGTCACACAGGCCTGGCCCCTTTGCCCTATTGGCGCCCTAAATTCCAGCGGCCAATCCGGTATCTTCCATACCCCGGCCGTTCGAATTACAACATAGAAAAGAAAGAAAATCTTAACAGTCCCGTCCATAGGTGGCATGACCTGTCTCTCTCCAGCCAGACTTCCCACTCACATTTTGGCCCTTCCATCTCTATGGGTGCAAAATACTCCATTACTAAATAAGTAAATATGGACTGACTGTTCAATGCACCTTCCACAAAAACTATAAATGGGTCGTTGTCGCATGCGTCGTATCTGCAGCTCGATGTATTGTGCTGTGGATTCTGTGGACGGTTGCCGGCAGTGGTGAGTGGGTGTGCTGTTGCTGGTGTCTTGTTGTTCCACTGAGAACCGTTCGACTTTCTCTGCTGTGCGAGTTGCTCATGGTCTGACATCGCTCTGTACGAAATATCCACAGTCTCCGTTGGAAAGCCTTCTTCAGTTTGTTGAATGCTGACTGTGTTCAACGCAATTGCAGTTACCGTTCCGGTTTATATACACTATGATCTTCGAGTTGTGATGTGTGGTACTCAGGGCCACAAGTTCCGCCCTCGACGTACATCCGAACTAACGTTGTGGGTGACGGTCAAGCGGACCCGACTGGGAGGCAAAAACGAGGATTTATTAATTATTTTCATCTAGAACACAAGAAATTGTATCTTCATGGTAAACTGTTGCATCTACCACACACCCCACTTGTTAACCACGAACGTGTCGCTGGATTCGGTTATGTCTCACCACCAGGAAATGTACACTTTGTAAGGTTCTTTAAGTTTTAGAAATTATATGAAAATGTACTTCGTTTGAGTTCTTCTTTACAATCTTACCTTCATCTCTTATTTTTAGCTTTAGAAAATAAATTATACTACTTTTCCTTAAGTTTCCAGCGTCAGATTAGTATTTCAAATAGGATTTTTATTTAACCCTCTATGTCCACGGCTGGTTTTTCTTATATACCACCACTGTATATGAAACCACTATTAACAAATCATACCTAATATACTTTAAGAGTCAACTCAACTTTCTTTATTATAATCTCAACATGAAACAAAAGTCTTCCACTTATCTTATTATCTTCCATTTTCAAATTACAATCAGATACCTAATACAACTTTCATAATTCACTAACATTATCATTATACTAATCTTCTGTCCTCAGGCTAATATTTTCCATTACAAATCCCACCAGGATTTTTACAGCTTCTCCATTAAGCTTTTTTCCAACCACAACTTCTCTCATTTCAATTTCTATTCAACAACCTTCTTTCCTCAACTGTTCTTTTTCACCAATGATCTCGTATACCTCTCTTGACATTCTGTGACCTTAGAAACTCAATGTTAGTATTTATAATCGTAACCATTAAATAAAAAAAACAATTTTACTAATATTAAAAAAATCACAAATGGCGAGGTTGTATATCTCACACATGCCCCCCCATATTTCGTATTGGTCAACAAGGTATTTACAATTCGACGAATACGGAAAGTCACGACTTATTACTATATAAAAGGAAAACAATTTAACAGCAAACCAAAACAGTTGATCTTCATCATCCTCTTTTTACACCATCAAGGCTGAAAATTCAGTTCATATTCCTTGCATCCCTGGTGGTGTTCTACACTTCTTTAAACTTACGCTTTTTTACATTCCGACATTCATATTCTGAATCTAATCCTCGTTTCTTCCTTGTTTTCCAATTTATTACTTCTCTTTCCTTCACAGCATACCTTCATTTCTTGTTTCTTCCACTGGTCTTCCTCTTCGTTTGTCGTTTCTTTTTCTGCCTCTTCGAATATAGCAAATAATTCCTTGTCTCTTCTAGGCTCTTCATCTTCTGGTACCATAACTTCCCTTGTATCCCGGTTACACTTTTAAAATAATTGTGGTTTCCTTTGGCATTAATGTTGTAGCGTATCACCAGGGGGGGGAGGGAGAATTATTAATTAATTCTTAATATTTTACGCTATATAGGATACTATAATTGAATGTCAAAATGTAAATTATTTAAATGAGAATTGGATGATTCTGGGATTTGAAAACTGTCACAAAAGGACATTTTCATAAAGATTTTTACAATGGCATCTACAAATCTGAGCGTATTTACCATTACGTTAATAAACTAGAGGTTTTGCAATTTTCTAAGCAACGCTCAGACGTACAATGAGCCCTTTAAATGCAAGCAAACAAGTATAGTTGTACTTTAAAAATCTCACAATTATTCTAATACAAAGTATGTTACCAGTTATTATGATAGCAAACAGTAATGAATTTTAATAGGTTGGGACGCCACGAATGATTTAACTGCATTCGACAGTTACACAGTCTAGCTCAGTGGTTTATCAGATCAGAGCAAGGATCTTTATCTCAGATGCGCTTACGGGTACAGTTTCACGGAAGTTGCAGGCTGAATGGCTTCGAAGAAACACATTACCGTTCCACGGCAGGTAGCGCTGAGCGTCGTAACTGGCCACGCCAGCAGTATGCAGCAAGTCGCAAGTCAGAAGTGCGCCTCAGATGGTCTCCAGGACACAAGTCAGCCCAGCACACATGGACCGCAAGTCACCAGTGACTTGTCTGGGCCCCAACTGGAGGGAAGTCAGGCAGGAAGTGTCTCGTCTTTTTCTGCCGCCACGGAGGTAAACTCTGACTCCGCCTCTTGTGGCTCGAAGACGACATAGAACATAAAATTCCCCGAATCTTAGTACTATGGTCCCTGTGATTGGCTGACCATCTGACGTCATGTGAATCTGTGCTTCTCTTGGCCACGTTAAGTTTCGGCAAACCTCGGGAGCCGATGTCTCCTTCGGGAGGAAGGAATTCTGTTTACCGGTTGCCCGACAGAAATCCCTAATCCTCTTACCATTCTGCCAACAAGGCGCCAGTCCGTCTGCCCTTCACTGAAGCGTAAAATCCTTGCCTCTCACCCTTTCAAGCGTATCTTTCGAACATACCGTGGACATCCCAAGAAATGGAAAAATATTCTATTCCTTTACTTTATATACAATAAAAAGTGATATGTAACGGGGAGCTTAGCGAATCGTTACAATGTCATCTTCATAATCCTCCTCTTGTTATTCTTCTTCATTATCTGACTTCTTATTGTTGTTCTCTTTTTTGATACTAACATCATTATTTTTTTGTTCTTCTTCTTTATCAGTTTCCATAATATCTGTTTCTTCTTTGATCTCAATTTCTTCTTCTTTTTCTTCATTATCTGGTTCTTAATCGCGCTCTTCTTTGTTACTAACAACCCCCTCTTTATTTTTATAATCTGGATAGACTGATTCCAACAATTCTGTTATTGCCCTTTCCCTCCATCATAATTGTTGCACTTTTGTGTTTTCTCTTTCTTTTTGTTTCTCACACATCTTGAAATATTTCCATCACTGAAAAAGGCTCATCATCAATTACTGTTTCTGGTGAATCTAAAATTCTTTCATCACATTGCATTCAACTGCACGGTATATTTTCTCTTTTCTGTCATTATTCATTCCTTTTTTCTTCTCGACTTGATTCTTCATTTCTTCTTGCCTGGATTTATACTTTAATCCTAATCTGGATTCGTTATAATTCCTTCATGTTGTAGCGTCTGGTTTTAAAGACGTTATTAAAATTGAAAATTAATGAGATGCATTATTTGATAATTAGCTAAATTAATCCCGCGTAGGTGCCAATAATTGAAGTGTCTCTATCCGAGAGAAGCGACATTCCAGTTCCGAAATACTTTTTGTCAAAGTAATTGTACTTTTGAAATTACCATTGAAAACACATATCTTCATCTATTCAAATGATATACTTATACATTGGAAAGGAAGTTATTGAAAGCAGGTTTTCCAACACCTATTATTTTCTTTGAATATAAAATTGATTGATTTATTGAACAGAACTGAATATTTAAGGAGGTTACAACATTAAGCGGTTATTGAACAATCCAGAGCATGATTAAAATCTCAGAGCGTTGCCTAGGGTTGAATGACACAAGAGTGTCTATACATCACCGGAGTTCTTTACCGTAGTAGAAGGGTGCGGATACCACAAAGTCTCACAGACCTTGTTGATCAGCTGATCGCGAGGCCGGTGAAGGCTGCCTACAGGTTAAGGCGGCTGGTCTGGAGAATTCAGCTTGGCGAGCTGCGTCCCCAGTCGAGGTCAACTCCCTTTCCGACCAGAAAACACTCACGGGGCGTGCCTCTGCGGGTTGCTCGCCTGCCAGAAACAGAATGAATTCCTCCTCGCTTGTCAGCCCAGTCGAAGTCTTCCAGGCTCCGGTGTTTTAGCTGGCCCGTGAAATACCAGCCAATAGGCGCGTTTGGCAGGGCGTCTACGGTCTCCATTGGCACTCCTCATGCAACATACAACTTCTAATTTATAAAGGTTCTTATCACACTGTATGATTCGTAGAGATGTTCCGCAACCCGACTTCTTCTCGGACGTATCGTTTCTCTAGTTTTCAATTTTCTACTCTACCAGGAATCCTACTTTCGGTGCAGGTCCAATACTGTTCTTTGAATTTCTTTGAATGCATGAAGCTTTTAGCTTTACGGCCTGCCATAAATCTTTCGGCCTTTCAGCGCAGGTAGGAGTCACCTAGCCCTTGCAGGTGGATGACAAAGAAGCGTGGAATTTTGCGACTCATTACAATGTATTTGTGGTCCTAACTTCTTGTCCCCTGAAACTGAACGCTACAAGTTTTCCAACCCTTGATTTCTTGCCACATCCCTGTTCTTCGTATCGAACGTTTCACGACGATAATCCTCCAGATGATTATTCTTATGTGTGTCGTGGAACCTTTCTAGTTTTCTATTGGCATTCCCGAAACCACTTCTCAAATTTCCTATTTCATTCCTATATTCATCTTTGGCTTCATATCTTCCATAGTTGTGATTACCTCCTGTTGTATATTCATTTTCTGCTTCGAACATGCCCTTCCATTGTTCTATTTGGTCCATCGATCCAAGAAATTCTTCAATACTATTCCATTGTTGCAAAATTAACTTTTCTTGAACTCCTCTAGGTAGCGTTTGTTGAATTGTCTCTAATATATCCTCAACATTCATGGGGTCATATAAGTATCTTAATTCTTTTATTTTGTGTTCAAAAAATTTAGGTAAATTCCATCTCGCCTACTATAGGGTCTACAATTTCTGAAATTACTCTTTACACCTCACTGTATTTGTTTTGACCAGTACTTATTTAGAAAAGATGCCTCGAAATCATGGAATCTTTCACATTTTAAACCAACTTCAATACCCCAATAATAGGAATCTCCAAATAACATGTTTCTAACATATATAATTTTCTCCTTATTATACCAATAAGATGGCAAATCAGAGCCTTCATAAATAAAGCTGGATGTAATTCACCACCTGGTACAAACTTAATTTCAGGTAATTTCAGTCTACAATCCTGTATACCGTAGACAATATTTTTTTCTCTATCGGCCTGAAAGTTCTCGAATCATCACAAACGGTCCTCTTTATAATGTTTTTAGACTTATAGATCCTGTCCTATCGTTCTCGTGCTTCATTATTCATTTATAGAATTTCTTGTCTAGTTCTATGCGTTTCTCTCTGTATTTTTAGTGCTGGTTCCATCCTTAAATCATTAGTTTGATCTATTCCGAGATTACCCGGTTCAATTTCAGTTTGCAAATTACAATAACCTACATTGAGCTCTTTAGCTGGGTCAGAAATGTTTTGGTCCAGGTAACTTACGTTACTACATACACGCTGCGATGCGGCTTCTCTGACATTGTATTCTCTACTCGCATAGTTCTTACTTAATTTATTAATCTTTTCCCCGAGATTTCTTCCCAATTCAGAAATTTCCGTCTTAAATTTATCCATCATTTCTTTCTGCATTTCTCTATTTTACCGTCACATGCGTTACATATGATTCACAAGCATATACAAAACGTTACTGCTATCTGTTCATTTGTTTCTTTCTGCGTAACCGTTACTCTATCAAGCGACGCTAACTATTCTCTTTCTTCCGAAAATGTCAAGCTACAGTTGTCTATTGCTGTATTACTGTTATTCAAATTATTTTCGTCGGCTGTTATGATGTCTTCACTCAGATTTCCTTTCCTATTGCTTTCCGTCATATTTTAATCAAACCTCGGTAACAGTTACTTACTAGAATCTTTGTACACTTATAATTGTAACGTTTCCTTCTTTACTCTTTCAATAACTAATTACGTTCTGGATAACTGAGAACACGAAATAATAATAATAATAATCACAACAAAACCGTACCTATTTCCTAATTTATACAAATCATTCGCACAGTCAGTATTTCACATATAACAACTGCACTAAAGTAACATACTGTAATAATATCTGCGCTGGCGTAGTGATACATAGATCTAATAAATTTCTTGTAATAAGAAAATCCAATTTACTCTTAATAAAGTCCAGGTTATACTCTTTACTTTTAAATTTGTTTTAAATTTAAACGTCTCAACAATTACTGTTTTCCATTTAATCAATTTCTTTTCGTTACTCACTTCATTTAACTATTCTTGTTAACTTGACAATTCTTTCGCCCAATATTTTTCAGTTTTTAACTTTCCTTTAAAACTTTATTTTATGAATAAAAACTAGTTTTCTACTTCCCTTATTAGCGTGGTATCCTCCGAAGTTACTGGTACTTTTGTATAACCATTATATTGTTTTACATCGTCCACGTCACGATTCGCCAATTTGTAAGTTTCTTTATGTTTTAGAAATGATATGATAATGTACTTTGTTTTAATTCTTCTTTACAATCTTGCCTTCATCTCTTATTTTTACCTTTAGAAAATAAATTATACTACTTTTCCTTAAGTTTACAGCGTCAGATTAGTTCAGATAGGATCTTTATTTAACCCTGTATTTCCACCGCTGGTTTTTCTTAGGTACCACCGCTGTAAATCAAACTATTATTAAAAAATCATATCAAATGTACTTAAAGAGTCAACTGCAGTTTCTTTATTATAATCTCAACATGAAACAAAAGTCTTCCATTTTCAAATGACAATCAGTTACCTAATACAACTTTCATTATTCAATATATTTAGCCATGATTTTTACAGCTTCTCCATTACGCTTTTCTCCAACCACACCATCTCTCATTTCATTTTCTCTTCAACAACCTTTTTGCTACAACTGTTCGTTTTCACCATTGATCTCGTATACCTCTCTTGACATTCTGTGACCTTAAAAATTCTAGCATTAATTTCTGGATTTTCTATGAACACAGTTCTTCTGTGATATTTGAAACAGCTTACTTTTCTTCATATTTTTGATAACTCTACATAATCTTCATAGATGCAAATAGAAAGTTTGTATCGCAGAAATAAAGTTAATGATTATAAGAAATGTATTAAAAGCTATGAATTAAATAAATCGTTCAAACAATACTTTCCTCCCCTTCTATGCAACAGCTGATAATCGGAAATAACACTCTTCTGTTAATTATTTAGAACAAATCCCAATGCAACCGTTCTTGGAATTTTTGTTGTTTCATATATTTTTTATCTCTTGTCAAGGTGTTGTCTACGATCTGTTGTTTTCTATAATATACGAGGCGCATCCAGAAAGTAAGTTCCGTTTGGTAATAAAATGAAATTGTACACAGATACAGAAGAAATTTTTATTGCACAAAATTCTACAACTCTTAAACTACTTTTCCACATAACTGCCGAAATTTTGCAGGCATTCGTCATAGCGTGGCACCAGGTTTTGTATACCTTCTTCATAGAAATCTGCCGCCTGTGTCTTCAACCAGTTGGAAACAGTTTCTTTCAGCTCGTCGTCATTGGTGAAGTGATGACCGCCAAGGAAAGACTTGAGATGTAAGAACAGATGAAAGTCGCTAGGAGCGAGGTCAGAGCTGTACGTAGGATGGTGAAACACGTCCCAGCTAAATCCCTGTACGAAGTTTTTCGTCACGTTTGCAGTGTGTGGTCGTGCGTTGTCGTGAAGCAAAACAACACCTTTTGACAGCAGTCCCCGGCGCTTATTCTGAATTGCACGGCGCAATTTCCGAAGTGTCTCGCAATAAGCATCTGCTTTGATTGTTTGACCACGCGGTAAGAAGTCAATGAGTAGGATGCCTTTCCAGTCCCAGAACACTGTGCACATCATTTTCCGAGGTGTCATAATTTGCTTCGGCTTAACCTTTCGTGGAGATGAAGTGTGCTTCCATTCCATTGATTGCGCTTACTCTCAGGGGTGTCGTAAGAAACCCACGTCTCATCTCCTGTGACTATCCGTCTCAGAAATTCTTCGCCGCTTTCAGCATAACGGGTCAAAAACTCAAGTGCACTACCCATCCGTTGTGTTTTGTGTTGCTTAGTGAGAATCTTTGGTACCCAACGTGAGTAAAGTTTACGGAATTTCCGTTGTTTGGTAACAATTTCATGCATCAGTGATCGTGAAATTTGTCGGAAGTCCATACCGAGAGCACTAATTGTAAACCTACGGTTTTCCTGGATCTTGTCATCAATCGCGTGAACCAGTTCTTCTGTAACCAAAGGTGGACGCCCACTTCGTTCTTCATCGTGCACATCACTACGCCCGCCATTGAACTGTCGGACCCATCTTCTCACCATCGAATCACTCATCGCATTTGGTCCGTAAACATCGCAAATTTGCCGATAAATTTCACTTGGTTTCACTTTCCTCGCATTCAGAAACCGAATCACAGACCTGATTTCACAGGCGGCGGGATTTTCAATCAACGCCGACATTTCAAACAAGCACAACAAAGCGTACGTAACTGACAGCGATCTCCAAATGGCTCACTTTCTTCCCCTTGATACACATCGTCTACAGCGCATGTACGGAACTGCAATCGCAGCGCTGCAGCGGAGATAAATTGAAACGGAACTTACTTTCTGGACGCGCCTCGTATTAGCAGTTTATGAATTTTGTACAGACGAGTTTGTTTAGGTATTCTATTCATCAAGGAGCATGTCGCTTGAGCCCGTCGATGGTGAAAAAGGGAGGGGGAAGGGGAAAGGTCGGTATCTACCAGTGAACCGTGTAATCTGTGTACTCTATGCTAAACGCAGATTGTGCAATTTACGAGACAAAAATTCGAAACTGCCGGAGCATCTTCCTAAATGGTCAGAAACAAACAGTATGAAAACCTTAATCTGGACGTCTGGTAAGTCTGCCCCAAGATTCACCCCTTGTACTACGCCCCCGGTCCAGTACGGCGCAAATTGGTTCGGGAATAAAATATAGCGGACATTCGAACTTAAGTCGTAATATGGATAAAAAAAAAAAAAAAAAAAGCTTTGGAAAGAACTTTCTATGCTGATCACTAATTCTTATGAGTCATTCACTCTTAAGAACATATATTATTAAAAAAAAAAAAAATTGAAAGGAAATGAATTTGTTTCACGACCCTCATCAGTGTGTCAAAGCCAAAATATATGCTATGGTAAATACCTATCCAACTAAATATTGCGACATAAAACTTACTTACCTATCCTTGTAACTTTGACTACCGATCGCGAATGAAAAAATATATATGTACATACGAGGTTTGTTAGAAAAGTAATGAGATTGGCAACACTGCGGGAGATCTGGCATTGTTGTGTCTACTGGCTGATGCTAAATCTGATTGTTGATCCCTTCCACTTCCTCAGTCTGAGTTACAACTCCATACAGTTAACACATTAGTTTTAACAGCGCCATTAATAAAGTTGTGTTTTCATTGTGCGTCACAGAAATGGAGCATCGGAATTTAGAGCAACGTTGTGCGATAAAGTTTTGTGTTAAACTTGGTGAATCCGCGAGTGTGACTTTTGTAAAGTTG
The DNA here is from genome assembly GCA_031002005.1 of Vandiemenella viatica. NCBI lineage: Eukaryota > Metazoa > Arthropoda > Insecta > Orthoptera > Morabidae > Vandiemenella > Vandiemenella viatica. Next base: position 196,644,127 of record CM061921.1, read on the forward strand.
AAACAGGCCTATGGGGAACAGTGCTTATCGAGAGCACAAGTTTTCCGCTGGCACAAACCATTTTTGGAAGGCCGAGAACACGTTGAAGATGAACCTCGCTCAGGGAGACCTTCAACTTCAAAAACTGACGAAAACATTAATCGTGTGAGGGCTCTTGTGAGATCAGACCGTCGTTTAACAATAAGGATGATCAGTGAACAGCTTAATTTAAACATTTTCACTGTGTATCAAATTGTGACAGATGATTTAAACATGCGAAAGGTTTGTGCCAAATTGGTGCCGAAAAATCTCACAACTGAACAGAAGGACATTCGAAAAAACGTGTTCGTTGATCTTCTTGAGAGGATTGCTAATGACCAAGAATTTTTCAATTGTGTGATCACTGGTGATGAATCCTGGATATTTGAGTACGATCCTGAAACAAAGCGACAAAGTCTCGAATGGCACACTCCATAATCTCCTCGGCCGAAGAAATGTCGAATGAGCAAATCAAAGATCAAGACCATGCTGATTTTTTTTTTTTTTTTTTTTTTTTTGACAGGAAGGGTATCGTGCACAAAGAATTTGTTCCACCAGGACAAACTGTCAACCAAGTGTTTTATAAAAGTGTCCTTGAAAAGTTGAGGAAAAGAGTGATCCGTGTGAGACCAGAAATTGCAGACAAGTGGATGCTTCATCATGACAATGCTCCGTGTCACACGGCCATTTTCATCCGTGAATTTTTGACCTCGAAATGCATTACTGTTGTTCCTCAACCCCCCTATTCACCTGATTTAAGTCCTTGTGACTTTTTCCTCTTCCCGAAATTGAAACATGTCCTAAAAGGACGTCATTTTGGAACTCTAGAGAACATTCAAAAGACTGTGACCGACCAGTTAAAAGCCATACCAATTGAAGACTTCCAGCGCTGCTACCAAGAGTGGGAATCACGACTCCGCCGATGTATAGCTGCCCAAGGGAACTACTTTGAAGGGGATAACATTGTTGTTTGAAAATAATAAAAACTTTGGTTAGTATGAAATCAGTCTCATTACTTTTCTAACACACCTCGTATATATGTTGAATTTCTTGGTAAGTTTTTCTATAGAAATTGAAAAAGAATTTAAATATTAATAATATACGGTATTACCACAAATTTTAAAACTTTTTTCTTATTTTCTTACTCAAATATTTATATTACAAAATGTATTATAAGTAAATAAAACATCAAGAATAATACTTATACCAAGCGTGGTGGGTGAGTGGTTAACGCTCTGGCCTAGCATCCAGATTTGGGTTTTCTATGGTTTCGCCAAATCACTCCAAGCGAATACCGGAATGCTTCCTTCAAAAGGCCATGGCCGAATTCCTTCCCGTTCCTGGTTCCCAGTCCCATCGCACAATTCTAATGACCTCGACGAGGCGTAAAGCCATAAATTAAAAATTAATACTTATTTTACGAAATAAGGCAAAAAATATAGATCCATAAATAAAATAGTAAATAATTTATGAATATATTAATGGTAAATGAAAAATTACAAATAAATTAAAACAAATAATATATGGGAAAAATCAATATAAAAACTAATAAAAAACAATAAATCAATAAAAATAAATAACTGTTAACAGAAATACAATCTAGTAAAAATTGAATCATTAATTTTCAGGAAAATATTATATAGAATGATAGTATAGTGTTATTACTTAAGTACCTATATGGAAACTCTACCTGTGTAGAAGAAAGAGGGAGAGGAGTGACTGGAATAGAGAGAGGTTATAGTTAGCTGGCTTGAATTGATAAAATTAATCGTAATCTTGATATAATTGTTATTTATGTATACATTTAAAAATGCAAATATTTTACTGAGGCTACATAAAAAATTAACATTTGTGGTAGAATTATTTTTATATTATTATATTCTATCGAAAGCTTGATATATATATATATCTATAGAAATACACTGGCGTCCTTAGTCACAGCCCTGAAGGGTAGTGGGAAAAAAAAAATTCTAATATATATTTCTTTAAGTGCAGTACTCATTCTTATGAAAAATTGAATATAACAGTAACTGATCAGCATAGAAGATGCTATTGAAATAATTTTTTTCCGGCTCGATATTATGCATTTATTTCCAATATCTACTATATTTTAAACTTGACCCACCTGCGGTGGCCTGTCAAGACATACAGTCAAACTAGCGAAATACGAAAGAAGACTTTGGTGTTGAACATAATTAATTCTTGCTCTTGGCTTCAGAATCAGCCATTAAAGGTTTCAAACTTTCGCTCTACAAGATAAGAAAGTTCAAAATTATGCTAGAATTATACGAAATTTTTGTTAGTTAAAAAGTGGTACGGAAAGGAATTAAACTTTATCGTGATCTGTTTGGTTGATGGAATGACAAATGCCGCTAGCTCATCCACATAACTAGAATTTCCAAATATAAACATTCAATTTCAAAAGAAACCTAGTGATTCTCAACTCATTCACATGCAATGCTGCTAGCAAAAAAATAAAAATTGATGATTATAAATTCTGTAAATCGTGTCCATTAATCCAAATATTTTCAGTCGATTCAATCAGATCTCATTTGGGAACATGAAAGTAATTTTTGGGAACACAAAACTGTGAAAAGAACGCAAATAGGCTATTTGACTGTATTGAAAATATATTACAAATTGTTGTTATAAATTTAAATTGCTGCTTAAGGAAGATATTTTTTATATAATTTTGAAAGAAAATATGGATTATTTTTTATTAAAATTAAACACGTTGATTTCTTACCTTTGGTCAGGTAACAGAAAACGCTTTAACATTGGTGGGTGCTACGTTGACGTCACGTAGCAGGTGCCAATTGTGTGTTCTCTATTTTCCAAGTTTTCAGTTTTCTGTTGTTGTTGTTTTTGTCTGGCTTGTTCTTGTTATTAATGAGCTTCAGTTTTGAATTCATAATGGAGAACAATTTTTTAGAAGCTTATAAAGAAAAATACTGAAAATATACGTCTTAATTCTTGGGCTTACATTAAAAAAAAACTGTGACTTTTATTCTGCGGAGCTTAACAGCCTAACAACTTTATTTTAAGAAGCATCTATATTTAAATTGGAAGTTAGGGATTAACAGATATTGTTCATAAGATTGGCAAAAATATGAATCAAATTAAATGTTTTAGCATATTCTAAATAGAAAAATGCAATCTATAATATAGGTATAAGGTAACTAACTTTTTTAATTTTTTTAATTTGCAGTGGAGCACATGCTCTGGTGGCAATTCCCTTAGTCATTTAATTATCCCTCCCTACGTATTCAGTAATTCGGCCACGAACGATTGAAGAATATTAATTTACACATTTTCTTATGTAGTACCTGCTGAAGCTGCCTTTTAGGATTTGATAACATAGTACTCGTAATTTTCAGAACTTCATTTTAACCTTTGTTCAGTGTAAACATATCAAACAGTTAAACACAGCATTATGAAACAAAATTAAAAATTGCCTTGACTACACCAAGTCTGTTGGCTATCATTCCAGAGTGAATACTACTGTAAACTGCGGTAAACGCACTAATTCATTTATTACATTTGGTACTTCTTCATTATTTATAACTTGCCCCTTTTTTTTCTCTTCAAGTTCTTCAGTCCTTCATCCAGTAACCCATCAATTTTTAAACATTTGTTTGCAGAACCTGTTAAGCTTTCATTGTTTTTCTTATCCAAATTAAATCTTCTCTCTCTTTTTAGATGAAATTGAACTTGGCAACTTTTACCACAAGTTAGTAAACAACTTTCTTCTTTGAAAACTTCCTCATTCTCCTAATTTTCAGGTGGGTAGGCAGTAACATCCAGTTCGATATTTTGCGCAGAACCATTTCTCTCTCAGTTGAGTTCTTTTAATTCTTCTGTTGCTTGCGTGGATAATATTTCCTCTTCTTCTTCACTCTTTTTTATCACAAAATACCTAACATCTTCTTCCTCTTCATCGCTTGATTCATTTTCATCTTCATTACTTCTTTTGTCGCTACTTATCGCTGTATTATCTTCTTGTTCACTCACGCTGCTGCTCATTGGCATTCTGTCTTCGATATTATCCAATACTTCCATTACCCCATCTGCTTCTGTGAAGGTATCTTCATTCGTTACACTACCTAATTTCACTTTTAGAGGCCTCTCTTCATCATCATTTTCGCATCCACTGATGTTTGCTAACTCCGATATTTTCCTTTCATTCCAACTGTATTTGGAATCGGACTGAATGTTCCGACGTTCACTATCTTTAATAAGCTCCAAGCGCTTCCACCATTTCAGAGGTTCATTTTCATTTGCTGTATCCTCAACTATTTGATATTCTTTTCCAGCATTTTCTCCTTCCGACTCAGTTATGTAATCACTACTACCGTCCAATCTTCGGCATCGTGATTTCTTTTTGCATAATTAGGCCCTTTACTACTATTGTACGCTTCTGCTTGGACCTTTACAATCGCGGTGCTGAGTTTTCCAATTTTCTTTCTTCTCCCTTTCTTACTTCCTGGTTATGCCTTCTAAATGGAATGTTATTAGAATCATGTATATCAGGACCACTTTCCCTCATTTCAAACTCTCTTCCATTTTTATTTTCCACATGGTTATTATTATTGAAACGAATTGTGTCTGGCCTCCTAGGTGGACAAACATCCCTTTGTTCACTTTCGTACCCTAGATTTTCTCTCAGAGCTGAAAAATCCACTCGCCTGTAATTCTCATCATTGCTTTCCCTTCCATTTCTAGTACCCAAATTTCCTTTATCCGTCAAGTACCGTTCTGATGTACTCCACTTGTCAAGTCTTTCCACCGCATTCAAAAATTCTTCGATGTGATCCCATCGGTTAACTATCAGTCTGTTTTGCATCGACGTTGGTAGCTTATGTGTTAAAATCTCTATTTTTTCATCAGTGCTGACTCCATCTTGCAAATACTCCAGTTCTTTTATTATCATTTCGCAATACTCTCTGACATTCCCGTCACGCCTACTACAGTTCCATCCATTTTGGAAATCACTTTTCACTTTACATTGCTTTCTCTGTGACCAATTCTTCTCCATAAATATTCTCAGAATCTCTTCAAAATCACTACATACTTCCGCGACATCACAGCTCCAAGAATATGCGACATCACCAACATATACCTTACATATTTTATTTTTTCCTCATCAGACCATTCTACTGGTAAATCCTTTTTGTAAGTTTTTACAAATATCACTGGATGTACAATACCTCCAGGCGCAAACTTGATTTCAGATAGCTTAAGTTGGCTGTACAAGACACTGTGGCAACCAATAACAGCAGCACGCTTCTGTACGATATCACTGACCTTGTCCGCCACCATTGTTACTACACGATCGACGGTAAATACACTTTCCTTCACTATAGCTATTCTTTCATCCACTGTTGACATTCTTTATTCAATTTCTTTAATTCCTTTCTTACTTTCTTCATGGTTTGCGTCCATGGCTTCATTGAAATTCCTAATGGTTATTTCCTGCCCTTTCTCCATTTGTTCCATGCTTTTAATCACCTTTTCTGTTTGCTTTAACATTTCTTGTTTAGCAACCATTTCCTTCTCTTCAACGTGCTGGTAAACATTATTTTTCTTCAATTCCACATCCGTCTGTAGTTCATTTACTTCCCTTTGTAACGCCTGTTGCAGTTCTTCTGCTTTCTGTTGAAAGAGTGCAATTCGAGTATTCACATTTGCTGTAATATTCTGTTCACTCCTCGTAATCATTTGTTTCGCTTCTTCTGTCGTTTGTCCGGATTCCTCTCTCATTTGCATCAGGGTTGTTAAAATTTGGTCATTAATGCTTTCCTATTCCATCATCTTAAAGGTTCGACTGGTGCTTGTAAAGCTACATGATCCTTACTTTTATCTTCAGTCGGGCTGTGACGAAAACTACTGCCAACATTAGACTCATTATTTCCCACATTAAAATCATTTGAATCCTCCCCATTTGAATTACCATCAGCTTCAAGTTTAATTTGTCTTCCCTATCGCTTTTCTCGATTTTTTTTTTATTCAAAGGTTTTACAATTTTTCGGTTCGAAACACTGGCCAAATTAATAATTACACAAGATCACCATTGTTTATTTTCAACGCTGCTGAACAATTTCACAACGCAGCCACAATCCTGCAATGAATGAATTCAAATATCCAAAATCAACTGTTTTAAAATATAAAATGATAAGAAAAACTGCTCTTTATCACATTGAAAGCACATAAACAATAAAAATTTGATTTCCAATTATTCATCAATATCCCATTTAATTCTGACTACAGTAAACATTATTGAATTAATTATGAGGTTTCACGTTGGCTAATTTTAGATTTAAACAAGCTACACAAGCAAGGTTTTTTTTAAAAAATAAAACTTTGCTATTAAGATTAGAATCTCAATAACTAGTTTATTTATCTTTTAGTTTATTCATAAGTGTTCTATAAATGACTACTATAACTGCTGCGTATACCGCGTTGAAAAATCTTGGAAGGACGCCCCAAAAATAAATATATATATATATTTTTTTTATTTGCTGATATTGCCGATATCCGTTGAATTCGCGAAGTTGCTGGTTCATTAAAAAGTAGAAAAATAACATTCTTCACCTCCCGTAGCTATTTGTAGTCCTGCAATACGGTCGCCGTATTGTAAGGGGTTCGGTGGTTGTTGTTTAATATTCTCCTTGGTGTTCCTCACGTTTTGGGCCAAATAAATTCAGTAATTCGGCAATAATGAATGATTGAAGAACATTAATTTACACATTTTGTTGTGTAGTCTTGCTGAAGATGACTTTTAGGATTTGATAACATAGTACTCGTAATTTTCAGAACTTCATTTGCACTTTTATTCCCTATAAACGTACCAAACATTTAAATACAGCATTATGAAACAATTTAAAAATTGCCTCTACCACACTAGGTCTGTCGGCTATCATTCCAGACTGAATACTGCTGCCGACCCTCGGTGCCTGAGACTAGGTCACAGCTCTTTCAAACCCCTCTAATTTTTTGTGGTCTGCCCCGGTCCGCTCTGCTGCGTGAGGCTGGCACCGACAATAATAAAGCACACACACTAAACAAACTACTTCAAACGTGAAACCTCTCTAATATAATAATACATATAACTTTACAAACTATAGATACCAGGGCCGGCGCTAGGAATTTCGGGCCCGGGGTAAAATGGGCGACCTATTTTTTTTTTTTTAGCTCTACAAACTGGCCGTACGACAATGGGTGGATTCTTGGCTTCATGGCCTAGGGGCCCCTACAATCGGTATTCGGGGCCTCCCATCAGCCGGTGGGCCCGGGTACTTTTGACCCGCTTACCCCCCCCCCCCCCCCTAACGCCGGCCCTGATAGATACTGATACGTCACACCATGTCTCGGTAAATTTAAAGAAAAGTTTGAGAAAAGCTATCTACCAAACTAGTCAACTAAAGTGTGAACGAAGACTTTTGCGGCGTGTCCCTGCAATATAACCTCCGCGGGTTCGCTGCCGTTTTGTGTTGGTGCAGCTCTGGTCATCACAGCGTGAGCACCAGGTCTGAAGATGACGGCAGAGTCCGTAGCCGAAAGCTCGTCTTTCAACAACACATTCCGGCAGCGAACCCACGAATATTATATTGTAGTCAACTAAAGTGTTTACCATCAGAAAAGTGAAATTAACAAATCCCATAAGTTATTTAGTTATAGATTATCAAGGTAAAGATACTGCAGGTGCATTTTTTCCAGCAAGATTTGCATCCAAGTAAATTTCTGATTGAACGAGTGATAAGTAAAAGGAAGAATATGGCTTTAGTGAGGTGGCTTGGTTTATATAATCACATAACACGTCATAAATGTAATGGATTTATTCAAATTATAAATTTTGATTAATAAATAATAATACAACATATGTGCTCTTATTTTTTCAATATTCATTATTTATAGATTACTATGTTTATAGTGCACAGATAAAAGACTTATACAATAAACAATATGACTAGTTTTATTTGAATGTTACAGTGCATAATTCATGGACAACGTAGACTTTTACCTGCATCATTGGCTCTTTACCAAGCACTGATATTGTTTAAGATTTTATACCAATTACAATATTACCGTGCACTGACAAAACCCAACAGCAGTATAAAACTATCAACTATTTACAACAAGTAATCATCAACTAATTACATTCCATGACCTTCTACTATGTACTATTTTCAACCAATCATGTGACCGCTGTTTATAATAGATGATTATCAACTATTTACAACCCATCCCACCTCCAGTTCACTTTAACATTTATAAACACAGGTAAATTCCTATTTTCCATACACATTAACACACAATCACAATCATGCATTATTAATACACACATTCATTCACGTACAGACTTATGCCCCCACCGCAGGGTTTAAATCCCATTAGGGTAAATATAGTGTTTATTATTCAATATAAACAAATCTAGCTTCATTACCTCAACAGCTGTGATTTTATGAAGGTTTGACTGAAAACGATGATGAGTATGGTGTGTAGATGGAGCTCCGTGTGAACATTCTATACAATCTGCTATAGTAAAACCCAACAACCATCTCGTTGTAAGGTTGTATCTGAAAACGATTGTTGGACGTATCGAGATATGTCGAATTCCTCCATATTGCGTCTCATTACTTCATATGGATCACAGCCATTCACCAAGCAGATGAATCTGTCTCTCTCCATTTAAAGTAGTTACGGACCTACATACTGCAGAAAGAGGTCTTAATGTAATTGGTATATTCGTATTTTAGACAATTGAAGAATACACATCACGATGTAGACCGGTTTGTAGAAAAGTATCCACACTTTCGCTATCTCCAGAGCCACAAAGTCTTTCTCGAAAATGATCATTCGCTTTGAGTGTGGTGAAGAGACATCTTTGCGGGAACTTTGGTGACCCACCCAGCATGTGCATTAACTCACGTCACGTTGTTTTACAATGTTCTCCATTGTTTTTCATTAAATTGATGCCGTTTATAAGTTTGGAACAGTCTCTCTCAAAGTCTGATTTGGCTGACTGGTGAGAACAGGTGTTAGAAGATGTACATTCCTTCAACCACGCTGACTGACTGAAAGATATTACATGATGTACCTTGCCCAACTTCATTCCCAAGCTTACACATTGCTGGAGGACTAGATAATTTAGAATATACCGAACCTCATCATCCAGCGAAGTCACCGGCTTGTGTAGAGTAGAACCAGGGGCTTTGTGGTCTGGACATGGTTGCTGGTCCGCTAGAAAGTGGTGTATATTCTGCGGTATCGTTCAAGTCTCACTCTAAAACGAAACCCTTGAGTGAGTTGGCTGCTAAGCTCATAAAGTCTATTCTAGCAATCTGCTCGGCTGATAACCATCGAAACCCCCCAGAGAATAATTACTCTGACATGGCCCAGCCATAGCGATTGTTTACATCAAGATACATGATGTGTTTTTTATGTGCATTGTGGTTGTAATCCAGATTGAAAAGCGTTCTGTTTAACATAGCGTGCCACGAAAGGCTTGGAGCTGTGAAAGAGAGTGTGGTGTCCAGGGTGTACTTCTCCTATCACAAAACTTAAATTTTTCAAACAAATATGGAAGTAGTTCCACATCTGTCCGCATGTACAAACTTATATATTCATACAAAGTATGGATCTGGAAAACGTGCCACATCAACGAGTGAAATTCCACAATCCGACAACGAACTATAAAATTTTGAGTTTCAAGGGGGCGTGGTCTCTTAGAGGTGCCTTATCGAATCCATGTATTTCGTAAAGGTAGACCCCTTTTCGCTTAACTAGTTGGACCTTCTTGGGGTCCGTGGAATGTATACTGGTAATGTGTATATCACGCTCCTCAACGGTTCCAACCAGCTTTTCTAATAGAAGTACATAAAATGTTAGAAGTCCGGAATCTGCAATGTGATTGACGTACCTCTAATCTTTTTAGAAAACGAAATGTATCGTTCAGTTTTGATGCAATTGACCTGGAGCTATGACGTCAATGGGCATTTTCACTGTCCGGTGCCACTCATTGGCTGACGCCCCTGTACAACAATCGCCAGTGGCGCCAAATTTCCCCTATAGTCCATTTGAATCGCCCGCCTATAACGTTATACGACCTTAGCCCACGATCACTGAGTTCAGAAGCTCATCATACAAAAAGAACCTAAAGCTGTGACGTCACGTATACGAGTGTAATACCTCTACGGCTTGTCCAAAGTGTAATCCATTAGAACTCTCCTTCCCCCACTAATAACGCTTATGGCAGCTTTGACGTTACACTCTTTGCTCAGTTACGCCGCATTACACACGGGACAACTATCCAAAAAGGTCTGTGTTTTCATTGGGAAGCCCAGACGCCTTGGACTACGACATAAATTGCATATTTTTACTGTCCGTTTCTTCTCAATGGTTAGGTCCCTCTATCACAAACCCATTGGTCCATTTGAATAGCCCACCTATTACGTCATATGACATTTTCCTTTGTTCTCTGAATTCAAAAGCTCGCCATGCAAGAACTTAAATCTGTGTCATCACGCAAACGAGTTGAATATCTCTGAGGCTTGTCCAAAGAGTAATCCGTCAGACTTTCCTTCCCCACTACTAAAGCTCATAACAGCGTCGACGTCAACCTTTGGCACAGTTAAATTAAGATTTGGACGAATCACTGCACAAACATCTTCGATTTCTCCATCTTTTTCTCTCGTTGAGGGTTGTCAATTGTTGTGGATCAATGTTCAACCCGATTCAAACGGTGAAACCATTCACGACATTGTGGTTACATTTTTTTTCTATAGGCGTGCTGAAGCCAACTCAAGGTTCAAATAAACATTCATCGTATCTCAAAGTAAAATTTCACGTAAACGCGCTGCCACATAAAGTCTTTCATCTTCAAATCGTAGACACGTGATGACACGTGTTAAATTTCACAACTGACGAGAAAACAAAAGCAGTATGGTACAAAACCTTGTTGACTGGTGGAATGTATTTATATATATGTACATATTTTTTTTTTTTAAATTGGACTACGCTCCACATCAAAGTGGAGTTAATTAGAGGCGGAAGTGGACTGTGAGCAACGAACGGGAAGAAATCGCGGCAAAGCCATTTGAAGGATCCATCGCGGCAAGTGGCAGGTGTTGCTAAATCAGTAATATGCTTGAAGCCCTGTTTTTACTAATCCTAATACACTGCAGACAGTCAGAATAACATAATCCATATCTGTATAAAATTTACGCGATGTGCATCCAGAGAGCAGGATACTTCTGGTTGTTTATGCCGTAATATCCCTGATGTGAACTCCAACTAACAAAAAAAAAAAAAAAAAAAAAAAAATATATATATAAAAATATAAAAATATATAAAAAAATAAAAAATAAAAATTAAAAAATAAATAAATATATATATTTTTTTTTAATCTCATGATAGAAACTTTATTTGCTTTATATACAATGTAAGTAATAGTAAATTTATTGCATTGTAATTATTTGGCTGCCTTTTTTTCAAAGTGTGACACTAAACATATTCCGTTATCTACTCCAGAAAATTCCGTATAATGTTTACAATTTAAAGACTTAGCTACTTGCCAGGATATTTTCCATTAGAATGTTTGAAAGTTTCACCGAACGAGAATAGTTTTTGAACGTTATTTACACACCAGCACTTAATTATTTTTAAAATTTTCATTAACATGTAGGTGTTTGAGAAGTAAATATGAACACAGGGGAGGTAGCGTGATTGTATCGAAGAGTTGCGTGCGATATTCAGATAAGCAGTGTGCGTGCAACCTCTCCATACGTCTAACAGCCCTCTTTGATAACTCAAGAAAAACAGCTCATTTCGTAAATTTTCCATTTTCTTACACCTAAATAATTCCCGTATATACTCCAATGCAAATATTTTCTTTGCTAGATTACCTATAATTAAGTGTGGTGTAGTTACTGCCGTGAACAATCTCTTCTAATTATTCAGCGATTTTGCTCAGTGATTAAAGCTGAGGAAATGCGACCAAGACGAGAACACCTTTACGGTGTACCGGCAATTCTGAATGCTTTTTTTTATACCGTTAGGTAATTATCTGCTGCTTAGGTACCCACTTGATGCCTCAAAAGTAAACGTTTTATAATCAAAATAACACAGAATCTATCGCTACAAATTCTACACGATTCGCAGAAAGATATCAGAAAACCATGGCTGTAGACAAGAGGTTATGCCAGATCAGAAAAAATATATAATTATATTAATATCATTTTGTAACGTGGCATAACACTATTCACATGTTTACCTGAAATAGCATGGCACGCGTAGTTCCCGTGGTTCAGTGTCTGACAACGGTCTGGGTGAACGGAATCAGGACCCAAATGAAACAGTGGGTTTTCTTCTAAGCTGAGTAAATTTGTACAGACCATAAAACTTTAAAGGGTAAAATAATACATTTAAGGTTGAAAAAAAAGTCTGTGGCAATATTAATAGGCTTCAGAGAAGGATTCAACTAATTTTCTTGATGTATCATTCTGTAAGTTGATGTGAACAAGACTCACACGAAAACTACTAACGGAATTTGAGGGGTTTCTATCAATGTACAGCCCAACTCCCCATGAGAAAAATGGGTTATGTTTCAAACTTCGAAAGCTGGGAAATTTAAGATATAACTATTGACAAATTAGCATCAATTATTCGTTGAATGCGATTTATGCAAATATTACTGGGCCGGTTTTAATGGATTTTAAATTACCGAACAACGCATGGTTACGCCGGAAAATAGGGCATGTTTCATTTTGAGGTGACGTCGTAATTCTTTGTCGATCATACTGATCGGTATGTGTTACCCAACACTACTGACATTCATATGATAATTCCTTTCATTTGAGTCACACATTCTGGTACAACCTGCGTTGTTCTTTCACATTGAAGTAATGCGGTACTCATGCCTCATTTGAGTATATAATTTTAGAGGTCCCCGATGCCCGTGTTGGATATGGTAGACATTGGAAATTTCTTTGTACACCGTCTGCGGAGGCGAGATCTTCCACAGGCTGTGTGCCCGCCACTCCTTCCCCGTCAATGGTGCACTGAATGGTTTGCGAATGTGTATTGCGAAGGTGTAGTGCATCTCCATTTTCTCTACATTTGATGACCTTTCGGAATTTGCTTATCTCTCCTTGACCCGTCTACTCCCCAATTATCCATTGTTTCAATTCGGCGGAACTAGTGCCGTCGTCGAATGTTAGTGCACCGAATAAAATTTCTTTAGGATGCGTATCCCGAAACTATTTGTCCTCTGGGCCGGCCTAGGTAGCGTAGGGGCTAGAGTGCTAGCTCCGCGTGCCGAAGGCCACCGGTTCGAATCCGGCCGCGGGCATGGATGTTTAAGTGTTGTGTGTCTGTGTGAATGTCCTGTCCGTCCTGTGGCGTCCATACATTGGAAAAATACGATATATATATACTGGATGACGACTTATACTCCGTTGCCAATGCCATTAAAAAAAAAAAAAAAAAAAAAAAAAAAAAAAAAAAAAAAAAATTGGTCTCTGTGGTGTTAGGAGTTTTACTAAGAAAGTCCACTACAGTGTTCTCCGACCATTTACACTATTGGATAAGTATATCGAATAGTTGAACATCATCCACCTAGCGAACATAATACTCGTATACTTCGTTTTCCTTAGAAATATCAACGCTTGGTGATATGTTCTTAGGTAAGTAGTGCATCCCAATCGCTAATGTGTTCCTGGTCCCGCATGCTTAATTGTCAACAGCGTATACTTTAAAAAGTAATAAATATCTGTCATTAAATCAACTATGGCGTTTTTTAAATGCTGCATAATTTAAAACTCAAATGGAGTGGTTATATCGAATGCAAACTTAAGCCCCTTTTTAAGTTTTCTAATCTACCTGCCTTATTCAAACTTCTAAAATTCGACTATCCACCTCATAGAATATTTCTATCCATTCTGATGAATCACCCCTAAACAGTCCAAATCCGGAGATCCGATTGCTGGTCTATTTTACCTGCGGAATATTTAAGCCACGAAGAAGCAATCATTCTAAATGTAATTTGAGAGGATTACGTGTTCGCGGGATACATTTTGGATCTTGAATACGGCGGCTTCCCATTGCCTTCTGCATCTCCAGGCCGTTGATCATTTCTGATTCATCCGTGTTTAAGGGCCTCACCAACCCCAAGGGCAAGAGGGTTCCCTGAACCGCTTTCCCGATCTTCTACGCTTCTTTAAGGAGGCAATTGGTAAGCTGTAGGTGACTCCTTTACTGAGAATTATTCAGTCACCAGAGCCTCGTCCATGAAAGCAGGGTGTGAAGGAGAAGTTGAAATTTGGTTGGAAGAGGCTAATATAGTCTCTAGTAGTAGGACAAGGAGGAAGCCAGAACACCCGCCAGGTGGCAGCACCGTCGTTGTGGTGGGGGGGACCTCCGTGACGTCACAAGATGGCGGATCGTTAGTTCTTTGGCCGGCCACTGGGAGGGCAGCACCGGCTGGGCTTGCGCATACGTTAGTTCCGTGACCGGCTGCTAGATGGCAGCCGACGCTGGGGGCGTTAGTTCCTTGATCGGCTGCTAGATGGCAGAACCTTGCGCTCGGTGAAAGTATTTCCGCAACCCTGTTCTGGAATGCGGACGTCAGACAAGTTAGGCTGTCGTGTATCGTGACGACAAAACTATGGATTCGTCTATCACTTTAGTTCCTAGTGGTCATTCCACAATGAGACGTGTGTTGCGTATACCAATTCCACCTTTACCGAGTAACTTAAATATAATTAAATAGTTTAAATGGACCCATTGGTTTAAGTAGACAATGGACGATTAGTTCATCCATTAATCGGGAAATCGAGTATGATGGTCTCCATGATGTCACGAATCCACTTCCTCTAAGATGTATACTGTTTGATACAGATGTCAAACTAGCTAAAGAAGTGGGTGTTGACGTCACTGCCGGAGTATAAAGACCATCATACCAGCCAGCTAGCCCTAAGTCCCCGGACAGCGATCGTCAAGTCCAGTTCACTATGGCTAGTGAGGTTCTCCTTTTTTCAACATGCTACAAGTTAAAGAGCAGCGACACCAAGCAGCTCAATGTTGGTTTGTCAACTAAACTGGAATTTAATCCAGTAGTTGTACTCGAAAAAGTTGGTACAATAAAGTCACTCTCACACATGCAGAGTGGGATGTACTGAGACAGCTGGTTTATCCAATTGGTGGCGTTTTCAACAACACTGAGCATCTGCAAACGAGTGTCTCGCTCGGCAACCACACCAAATCTTCCCGAGCAGTGGCTGGAGCGAAAACTATATGGTTTTACAACAATGCTGTGCCTGCCTGTGGTGTGTTTCTCGGGGAATCAGTGTGAGAAGCAGAATAATATACGAGATTACTTTTGCATGGGCAGGCACAGATCAGTCGATTCTTTTTACTTGTGTCAGACATATAGCCGTATACCGAAACAGTTGGTTAGAGACAATGCTAACTTGATCGTGCTATTTAAACAGGACGATATGAATCTCAAACACATTTACAACGATCACGTCAACACCGACATGACGTTCAAGGAGTTTAAGAACCTATGTGGGTACTGCTGGAATGATTGTAAACATGGATTTTTGGTTATTGACAAAGACTGCGACATGTACCATGGAAGATATCGCAACGGATTTGATTCATTTTTGAATAAACAGCTGCGCACACTGTCTTCTGACATCATTACAACCATGGACAAGTTTGGGAGAACTTCAACGACACAGAATAAGAGAGTGTTTGTGCACCCACCTCAACATATACTTCTTACAAAAGAAGGTAGTTTGGATTGTCGGGGTCGAATATTAAAACATGTGCTGACCCCATCGATGATGACGATGTGGTAACAAAACGATATGCTAACAAAGCTATTAATGATGGTTTGATGTTTTTAAAATCGATGGAAATGACTATGGTTGAAACTATAATTGCAACAGGTGACTTTTAAGATAATGCATATATACTAGATACGGACCGAAATTATCGTGAAATCCAAGTCAATGGTATGATCCTCTCAGTAGACTAACCGAAAAGGGTTGACGTAAAGTTGAATTGGGTATACGTTAACTATCAAGGAGGAGTACTCCATGTGAATCGAGGCGATAAAATTAGTTTTTTTCCCAGCATATGAGCCCCACGAGCCGTTTACAGCACATGTGACTTTAACATATAAAATAATACAGTAACCTGTAGTAAGCTTCATTCGATGTGTAAACATGGACCCAACAACAACAACCTAAACGTGGTATCATAAAGGCCCGAAATGCAATTCGACGCAAGTTACTCGAGCTGAAGACGGGCCAGATTGACTCTGAGAGATTCTTCAAGGATTCATTAAGACCTGTGACAGATACTATGGAAAGAGTTTTCTTACCTCAGCGACATATACAGCAGCAGTCTCCTCTCTTGATCAAAGATATCTTGAAGTCACTTGGTCGAAGTGATCGAGATTATGATTCTGTGTATGGTGTTCGATGGAAGAATGATTCACTAATGATTGGAAACTCACCTGTTACTATTGATGAAAATGTGATTGTAATCGATGGTGATGAATATGAAAGAACTAGAGGATTAATGGAGTTGTTGTTTTTGAAAAACCCAAAACAGTATACTGCCAAGGACTTGAAAAGCTACTTTGAAATATTAAACAACACGAGTGCCCACAGAGTAAAATTTAGTCCATCTGGTAAAATTCTGAAACCTGCTACCAATATTAAGTATAAAACCATAATCTCTAAAATTGTCAGTCAGTCTGGTTCTGGTCTTCTTCCCATGAAGGAATATGTGTATTGGGACGATCCGAATGAACTCGTTGAAAGATTGAAGTTACTTACCGCATCGACATCAGCAGGACATACGGCACACTCCAACGAAATTTTATCAGTGGTTGAAGAACTTCGTGAAAGAGACATTATATTGTAACATGGATCAAGTTGTGGCAGAACTCCATCGACCAGCAAGAAGAAATTTCCCAAGACGTCATGTAGTAATCAAAGGACTCGATGATCTGTGGCAAGCTGATATTGTGGAAATGATCCCATACTCTCGTAAAAACAGTGGCTACAAGTATATACTGATGGTGATTGATACTTATTCAAAGTATGCATGGGCAGTACCTCTCAAGAACAAGACAGCTAGTGTGGTTGCTGATGCTATGAAGAAAATACTAAGTGATGGTCGTGTACCTAAAAACTTACAGACTGACAACGGAAAAGAGTTTTACAATTCCAAGTTCAAGAATCTCATGACTAGCTATGGTATTAATCACTACTCAACATATACCCATCTTAAAGCATCAATAGTTGAACGATTAAACAGAACTATTAAGAATGCAATGTGGCAAGAATTCAGCAGGCGTGGCTCACATCGGTGGATTGAACTTCTTCCTCAGTTAATGTCAAATTATAACAACAAGTGGCATAGCACCATTAAAATGAAACCTTGTGATGTAAAGGACAACTCTTTACTTTCTACAGTGTACTTCCGTGTGAAGACTACCACACCAGCAAAATTCAAAGTTGGTGACCATGTTAGGATTAGTAGGTTTAAAGAAAAGTTTGACAAAGGCTACCTGCCAAACTGGTCAACTGAAGTGTTTACCATCAGAAAAGTGAAATTATCAAATCCTGTAACTTATTTACTTAAAGATTATCAGGGTAAAGATATTGCAGGAGCATTTTACCAGCAAGAATTACAATTAACAAAACATCCAAGTACATTTCTTGTTGAACGAGTAATAAGGAAAAGGAAGAATATGGCATTAGTGAAGTGGTTAGGTTTTGATAAATCACATAACACATGGATAAATGTAAAAGATTTATTTAAATTATGATTCTTCAATAAACATCAGTACAACATATATTTGTTGTTTTTTTTCTCTCCTCATCCATAGTTAAGAGACTATTTTTTACAATATAGTCAATTTACAATATAGATCATTTTACAGTGTATGACTAATACTAAATACAGTGCACTGACAAAACCCCAGAGAAAATATGACATTATTTACATTAGAAAACTTCATCAACAGCTATTTACAACTCATGATCAGGCATTACACAACTTCATCAATTGATATTTACACGTCATGATCGACATTAGACAACTTTATCAATTTCTATTTACACGTCATGATCGACATTAGACAACTTTTTCAATTGCTATTTACACATCATGTTTGTCACATAAGACAACTTTTTCAATTGCTATTTACACATGAACAAAACTACTATTTACATCCCACCCTCCAGTGCACTGTAATATATATACACGGGATAAACGCTATATTTAATCTTCATTCACACATATATTTACAAAATAGTTACTCTCATTCACTCTGGTACAGACTTGTGCCCCCAAGGTAGGGTTCCAATCCCGTCGGGGTAAATATAGCGTTTATCATCCAATCTAGACAGACCCAGCTTGGATACTTCAACAGTAGTAATTCTATGGAGGTTTGATTGAAATCGATGTTGGGTGTGAAACTTAGATGGAGCGCCATGCAAACAGTCAATATAATCTTCTATTGAAAGTTTTTTGGTGACAGTGCGTGCCAGACCCTTGGCCCGTCTTGAGGTCTGATTGGTCTCTAGTCGGAACGCGTACATTTTCGACCTAAGACCCGCGAATTCTACAATCAGGGAACCATTCGCCTCATCCTTCATAACCCCAACTACCTTTTCGTTATAGGAGTCTATACCGAAACGATTGCTGGGATTATAATCCAGATGTGTCGAATTCCTCCCTGTTGCGTTTCATCACTTCATATGGATCACAGCCGTTCACCAAATAGATGAAACTGTCTGTGTCCATATAAAGTAACTTGGGGCGTATAAACTGCGGAATGGCGAATTCATAGTGAAATCGGTACATCCGCAGTTTAGACAGATCGAGAATGCACATCCCGACGTAGAGCGGCTTGTTGAAAAGTATCCGCACTTTCGCCATCTCCAGAGCCACAAAGTCTTTCTCGAAAATTGTCATACGCCTAAAGTGTGGTGAAGCCACATGCTTCCGGGCACCGCGGCGGCCCGGCCAACCTGTACACAATTTCACGTCGCGGTGTTTTCTAAGGTTCTCCATGGTTTTGCCGAAAATTGAATTGTTCATAAGTTTGAAAAAGTCTCTCTCAAATTCTGATTTGGCTGACTGACGAGAACGCGTGTTGAGAGAGATGTATTCTTTCAACCACGGTGACTGGTTGAAAGAAATTACCCGGTGTACCGTGCCCAACTTCATCCCCAAGCCTATCACATTGCTGGAGGACTCGGTAATGGAGAACATACCGAACCTTATCCTCCAGCGTAGTCATCAGCTTGGGGAAAGTAGATCCAGGGGCGGCTTTGTGCTCTGGACATGGCGGTAGGTCTGCTAGATTGTCGTGTATATCCTGGGGAATCGTCAAGTCTACCTCTAAAACGAAACCCCTAGGTGAGTCGGCTGCTACGCTCATGAAGTCTATGCTAGCAATCTGCTCGGCCGATAACCATCGAAACCCTCCAGAGGGTAGATACTCCGACATGGCCCAGCCGTACAGATTGTTTACATCAAAATACATGATGAAATTTTCAGGTGCGTCGTGGTTGTACTCCGCCATGTACCGGTTATTTGCCTTGGCGTACCTATGGACGCACTGACAAATACCACCACGAATTCCACGTTCGAAAAAGAGAAGCATGTCGATATCTGTCAGAAGATCCAGCTCGACACGCGTTCTCTTTAACATGGCCTGCCACGAAAGGCCTGGAGCTGTGAAATAGTGGGCGGGGTCCAGGGTGTACTTGTCCAAACATACAGCCCTAAATTTTTCAAACAGATCCGCAAGTAGCCGTACATCTGTCCCCATGTACAGACTTGCGTATTCTTCTAAATTCTTGATCTGGAAAACCCGCCACACTTGTGTCGCGTGTTCGTAGTCGTCATCCGAAATATCAGACTCTGACAACGAACTATAAAATTTAGACTTGGGAGGGAGCGTGGCCTCTTTGAGTTTATCCCACGAATCCATGTATTCGTAAGGGAAAACTCCTTTTCGCTTAACCAGTTGGAACTGCTCGGGGTCCGTGAAATGCTTACTTGTAATGTGCATGTCACGCTCCTCAAGGAGTTCCAACCAGCTTATCTAACGAGGACTGCATGAAACGGTACGAGTCCAGGAACCGCAATGTGATTGACGTACCTTTAATCTTTTTAGAAAATGAAATATAACGTTCAGTGTTGATGGGTAGGACATCCATCCCATCTTCATCGAGGTGTGCTAAGGCCCTAACAATGAAGTGCGCATCATACCCAGACAAATTATGGAAAAAGACGGGTATGTGCCTTTGATTCTTGTACTGTAAATTACAGTTATTGTGTGCAGCCCCTCTGAAAGCACCTGTGATGTGGCAATGATCGCGGACCTTAACGGCCCCCGGTTCAAAGCCGTCACCACAGATGTGGCATACCGTGGCACTGGTAAATTTTGCCTCATCATCAGCCGACATTACAAGAGGTGTGACCGCCTTGTAAATTTCATCAACGTCATGGGCCAGGTTCACGAGTTGTTCCACCAGCCACGTCTCAGGATTTTACCCGAGAATGAGTCGAATCGGTTCAGCTGAGGGTCGTATGCGCAAACGACCTGGTATGCCGCAGCAAAAGGGATGTGTTCCTGGACTGATGTGGAGTGAGAGGCGTTGGGGTCGGGTCTGCACGTATCAAAGGGTTTCAACAAACATTCAAAGTCCGCGTAAACGACGAATGGTACACGCTGTTGGTGTACAAAATCCTTAAACTTTAAGGTTTTGTTTTCGTCGCCGGGTAGGTCAACTCTTACAGCGCCTACCCTTGCTGCAATCGACCTCATGGCGTCACCAAGAGATCTTTGCGACTGAAATGCTGCAGGCATCTATCACAAATGAAAATTGCATTTTTATGCCTAGTTAATGAGGATCTGTACTAACTTGGACAAGTTCTTGATCCAGCAGTAGTGAAACTTATCTTCACCCTCTGTAAGCAACAACATGTTTATATGGAACTTGCGTTTGACTGCAGCATGATGGAGGGGACCTACAACTTTATGTATTTCTACCCTCTGGTTCCAAGCCGTAGACACTGATCGAATATTTAGGGTTTTGCCTCTCAAATTTAGAAATGACTGACAATTTTACAGGGAAGTCTATGCTTGCAAAATATAAATAGTACTTGGAATGTGGTTTAATATGATGACTAATTTCTTGCGCGTTGTGGTGCAACCTGTTCGTGAAAAGCCAGGATCGTCCAAAGAAAACAACGATCATCTTTGTTTTTAACATTGATAATTGCTTTCTTTGCTTGGATATCGGATGGCAGTGCTATAAATGAAGAGCCCCGATACAAGCTGTTCGAATTTAGCTACATGGATGTCGAGGGAGTTAATTTGATCGAGGCATTTGCCACTATCCCGGTCCTGGAATTCACTAAATCTCTTCTTGATATCTTGAAACACATAGACTTCATACCACTCTTCCAGGGAAGCGCTTAATGTGAGTTCGCGCATCTTGGGCATAAAACAAATACGGCTGACGTTAGTGACATTGTTCTTCTGAATTTGGAAAAGGCAATCCAACCCCACCTGGCATTTTACTAGCCGGTGTTGAAGGATTGCGAATAATCGCGGAAATTTGATCATTAAAAATTTTGAAACATGCTCTAATATAATTACCAGGATCTTTAAAATTTTCAGTATTTACAACAGTGATGTGAAGTAACCTATTCCCGTAAGCACTTGCCCTGATAGTTGGCTTTAAGCGCGTAGCATCCGGCTTACCTGTTTTTTCCCCACCCTCATTAACGCCGGACCCGGTCGCTTGAGTGTTGGGCAGCCACTGGGAGGATGGTTCGTCTGTCGCCCAGAGAGCTTCAATTAGCGATAAGAGTAGCAAGCAGCTCATCCTCCAACGGTTCTGCCCATGCGCTGGTGCTTGGCTGCGGCACGTCTGCGATGGTAGGAATGCCCCACAACGCTTCCATGTCCGGCGGCGACATATATACATCTGCAACAAAAAAATAATCAGATTTCATGGTTAAAAGTCTAAGAGATAAAATAATTAAAAAAGAGAAGAAATACCTTACCTGTCATTTTAATCCTTTTAGATGGACCTTCATCATCATCTGTGGCCAAATTTCTTTTTTTGAGGGGTCCCGCTGGCTCTGAGGAATCATGCTGACCTATAACAAAATAAATTTAGTTAGACAAGGAAAAGAAACAGAGAAAAACTCAATCAAAAAAAAATCTAAACACTTACCAACAAAGATATCCCCAGGCTGATTGGAATTATCATGTTCAGGGCAATCTGTGTAAAAAAAAAAAAAAAAAAAAAAAAAAAAAAAAAATCAGCTTTTACTGCACAGCCAAAAGGTTTAAAGTAATTCAGTTAAGAAAATACAAATTTTTAACTTACAACTGGCAAAATACATCGCCAGCTCAGATGATGCATTAACAACGCTAGCTGGAGCACTAACAGGCTCCACGGGTAGTTCTACAACAGAAAAAAAATTAAAATTTTAGTTGGTTACAGAAAAAAATTTAGTAACAAATAAGAATATATATATAATACTTACCCCTTGCAAAAACATTGCCGAAAAAATTACTTTCAGCCAGATACTCACTAGCTGAGGCACTCACAGGCTCTACTGGTGGACCTACAACAGAAAAAAAATTAAAATTTTAGTTAGTTACAGAAAAAAAATTAGTAACAAATAAGAATATATCAATAGTACTTACCCCTTGCAAAATCATTGCCAGAAAAATTACTTTCATCCAGATACTCACTAGCTGAAGCACTCACAGGCTCTACTGCTAGTTCTACAATAGAAAAAAAATTAAAATTTTAGTTGGTTACAGAAAAAAAATTAGTAACAAATAAGAATATATCTATAGTACTTACCCCTTGCAAAATTATTGCCAGAAAAATTACTTTCATCCAGATACTCACTAGCTGAAGCACTCACAGGCTCTACTGCTAGTTCTACAACAGAAAAAAAATTAAAATTTTAGTTGGTTACAGAAAAAAAATTAGTAACAAATAAGAATATATCTATAGTACTTACCCCTTGCAAAATTATTGCCAGAAAAATTACTTTCAGCCAGATACTCACTACCTGAAGTACTCACAGGCTCTACTGCTAGTTCTACAACAGAAAAAAAATTTTTAGTTGGTTACAGAAAAAAAAATAGTAACAAATAAGAATATATCTATAGTACTTATCCCTTGCAAAATCATTGCCAGAAAAAATACTTTCAGGCAGATACTCACTAGCTGAAGCACTCACAGGCTCCACTGCTGGACCTGCAACAGAAAAAAATTAAAATTTTAGTTGGTTACAGAAAAAATTTTTTAGTTTCAAATAAGAATATATCTATAGTACTTACCCCTTGCAAAATAATTGCCGGAAAAATTACTTTCAGCCAGATACTCACTAGCTGAAGCACTCACAGGATCCACTGGTGGACCTACAACAGAAAAAAATAAAATTTTGTAGTATCAATCACACGCACGAGAAATAAAAAAAATAATTACAGTCAAATACATACCTCCAGCCAAAGCGTAACGCAACACCAGCTCAGGAGTTGAGACAACTCGTGGTTCTGTAATAGAAAAAGAAATATAGTATGCAACAAGTAAACATCTACAGCAAAAATATTCCAGTTTAGGTGCAAAAACTTACCATTCACTAAATCATCGCTAAAAAGCAGTGAGATCTGTTATAGATCTGAAACAGAGAAAAAGAAAAATTAGTCTTAATAATAATTTAAACTAATATTACTAACAATAAGGAAATTAGCTTACTGTTTGCGAGGTATTCTTCTACATCAGCAGCAGATAGAACTGGGAGCTCTGTAAAAGAAAATTCATCTTTAGTATCACTGATACACACACAAACACACACATATAATAATTATTATTATAACTTATTACCTTTATAAGACTGAGACATTGTGGCGGACTACACACTGCTCGAACACTGCGAGAAACGCACACTGCGAGGTTCACAACGGTACAGAATCGAACACTGCTAGAAGCGCACACTGCGAGGTTCGCAACGGTACAGAGGAAGAGCTACACACGTGCGCTCCTTTTATACCGTTGCAGTGACGTCAACATGGAGCATTTCACACCAGTGCTGGGAATACCTCCGCGCTTACACAAGAGATAGCGCTTGCACAACTGGTAGAGAAATTTCCTCGTCAGCCGACGCGAAGAGTACACATTTCGTCACGCTTAATGGATAGCAAACATAGATAACAGTCGAGTTGAAATTTCTGTGCGCGTTCCAGAACAGGGTTGAGGAAATACTTTCACCAAGCGCATGGTTCTGCCATCTAGCAGCCGGTCAAGGAACTAACGGTCCAGCGCAAGCCCGACCGGTGCTGCCCCCCAGCGGCCGCCAAATGAACTAACGGTCCGCCATCTTGTGACGTCACGGAGGTCCCCCCACCACAACGACGGTGCTGCCACCTGGCGGGTGTTCTTGCTTCCCCCTTGTCCTACTACTGTCTCTCCCAACAAATTATTAATATAAAGTATCGACGTACATGGTTATGTAGATTACGTTTGTTCTATTCGGAATACCCGACATTGTGGCTGCGCGCTTTAAAGGTAAGTACACTAGGGTGGATCGCTACACACCTTAGGACGCAGCGAGTTTCATTTCTTTGATTTTCACCGCTATCATTTCTTGGCTATTAATTCAGCCACTCCTGCACCGCAAATGGACACATCAGCCAATGAGCTCTTTTCTTAAGATGTTCACTGGAGAAGAATAAATTTAAGCGGAAATGGCAATGTATTTACTTTAAAATTGAATTTCCCGCATTGCATAGGCACATTGAATGGCAAGCATGTTGCGACAGAAGGTATGCGCCACTGGTAGTACCGAATTCCGATAATTATGCGGTGGTTTCCGGAATTATTATTGCCAATATAACGGATATAACACGGCATCGGTTTTTTGTTGGGGAAGAGAAAAAGGGGGGGGGGCACGTTACATCAGCAGGCTAAACTACATTTTGTTTCATAGGCTTAACGACTTCAAGTGTGGAGCACACACCACTTTATCTACACAGTGCACAAGAAATTAACACCAGGCTCGCTTGTTGACACATTGTAAAAACGTATGGTGCAGCTAATCTAAACTTACCCTAAGATAGCGTAAGCCATAACGACTAGTATGTCTACAGATGGCTATGACTTGTGTTGATGTAAGCTTCTTCGTTCTACATACTTCCTGTCAGCAGCTTTAATCTATTGAACTCTATGAAGCACATGTCTCTCCAGTTATTATCCATTGTATACTCTGTAACTGGACTATTGTCATGGTAACGCTATATGCGGGGGAGGGAGGGGGGTAGCTCTGTAGGTTTTTTTTTTTTTTTTTTTTTTCTGGAGACTGCCTTGAAGCCAAACACGCAATTTACACAGATATCGCACTGTTCTGTAGTTCATTGGAGTAATGAATACACTTCATAAAGATACTACTGTGCTTCGTAAGCAAGTGTATATGTTGACTTCTTTCGTGGAGGGAAGTGACTTAATCTTTATGGAATTTGAAGTGAACTACACTTAATGATTCCTTGAGGTTTATTACTATGTACACAAAAACACTGGTAAACAATAACAAATATGGTACAGTTAGCGGATGACCGTCGAGAAATTTAGCCTGGTCCTGATCCGGGGTAGAGTCAGACGGCTTCTACTTCTCGCGAACTTCCGGTGGTCTTCTGTAGTTGAAGCTGGTTCCGCGGTCAGGCCGGAACTGGCGGTGGAGCGGCCGGCTACGCTATATAGGCGGCCTGGCGCAGGAATTCCGTTGTGTGGTAGTACGGCGACCTCTGTAAGAAATAGTCCCACTTAGCTTCTAGATGATTCTATTTGTTTTCCTGGTTTGTTTTGATGTCTCTGGCCTGTTTGGAGTCGTATATGTATCCCGGCGTGCAGGCGCGTTGTGTGTGAGGTCTGCCTGGCAGGGGCCTTTACTGGCAGACTGAACATACCTCCCTCCCGGGGGGGGGGGGGAAGCGATGTCTGCGACGTCTGCGAGGTCGTCGCCGCGGCGCCCTGGAGCAGACTATGAAGGCTACCTCCAGGGGAGTACGGAGCTGTTCCCTGGCGATGCGTGCCGACCTGCGTCGTGGTGCAGGTTGTGGTGGAGGTACTTGTGGAGCTAACGGCATCGGTTCGTCGGCGTCGATGGCCGGGGGCTGTACGGGGGGCGCTGAAGATGGTCCCCGCAGGTGGTCGAGAGGCTGCGGCTGAAGGGTGTCGGAGCGACCGACAGGTTGTGGCGTCGTTGGTGGCGCTGTAACTGTCCCTGAGCAACGGTTAGACGGCAGGAGTGGTGGAGGTGGCAGGGAAGGAGAGGAAGAAGTGGATGGCCGTGCCGTGGTGGAAGAGGACGGTGCCGTGGGGTAGCGGGGACGTAGTTGGTTTCGATGGCGTCGCACTATCCGGCCATCCAGGCTGACGTCGAACAGTTGGCGGCCCCGGGGCCGCTGGATGACCCCCGGAAGCCAACCGGCCCGGGAGCCAAACCCGCGGGCCCAGACTAGGGAGCCCGGGGTGAAACGGAATGGGCCCGAAGGTACCTGTACTTTGGGCGGGGGTAAGAGGAGATGGAGGAGAGTGCGAGGTTGGCGGCCATGCAGCAATTCCGCCGGGCTTTTGGCCCCCACTGGAGTGGTTCGATAGGAACTGAGGAAGAGTGTCAATGCCTCTTCGAGTTTGTGACTTGTGGTGTATTTGGTCATTTGGGTTTTGAATGTTCTGACTAGCCGTTCCGCCTCCCCGTTAGATTGGGGGTGGAAGGGCGGGGTGAGGAGGTGTTGGATATTGTTGGCGGTACAGAAGGATAGGAATTCCCGACTTCGAAATTGCGGTCCGTTATCTGTGACGATAGCGTATGGTAATCCTTCGATGGAAAAGATCTTCGTGAGGGCTGAAATGGTGACCTCTGTGGTGATTGTGGAGCAACGGACGACATATGGGAAGTGGGAAAAGGCATCCGTCACTAGGAGCCACTGGTGGCCTAGGAATGGGCCAGCGAAGTCGAGGTGAATGCGTTCCCAGGGTCCGGACGGTGCCGGCCAGGAAAGGAACTTTTGAGGGGGGCGGGGCAGTTGTTGGGCACAGATGGTACAGCGCCGCACCATCTTCGTGACATCCGTGGTAAGGCCGATCCAGAATACATGGCGTCTGGCAAGGGATTTGGTGCGGGCAATTCCCCAGTGTCCTTGGTGGAGAGTTTGGAGGATTGTCGGTTGTAGGGATCTCGGAACGACGACCCTCGGGGTGGAATTTGGTTCTGTGCGGAGGAGCACTCCCTCTACTACTGAGAGCTGGTGGCGGATGGAGTAGTAGAACTTGAGGTCTTGATGATGGCGTGGAGGGGAACGTGTTTGCCACCCGTGTTGGATGTGGTGTCGGATGACACGGAGGAGGGGGTCCTCCCCTGTGGCTGCCGCGACTTTTGAGGCCGTGACTGGAAATGTCTTCAGTGCTTCTTGTATGTCATCGTCGATCTGGAACACCAGAAGTTCCGACTTGTCGAAGGCAAGGTCTGGTCCCTGCGGTAGTCTGGATAAGGCGTCTGCATTGGCATGCCTGGAGGTGGTACGGAAATGCATGGTATATCTGAACTGGGACAGGAATAGTGCCCAACGCTGGATGCGGTGGGATGTTTTGGTAGGCAGACGTGTGGACGGATCAAATAGTGATAGGAGTGGCTTGTGGTCGGTAATGAGATGAAAAGAAATCCCATATAAAAGGGAATAGAATTTGGAGCAGGCAAAAACAATAGCTAGCGCCTCTTTCTCGATTTGAGAATATTTAAGCTGAGCAGCCGATAGGGCTTTGGAGATGTAAGCTACGGGGCGTTCCGTGCCATCTGGTAATTTATGAGACAGAACTGCCCCCACACCGTAATCGGATGCATCTGTGGCAAGTATCAAGGGGAGGTTTGGAGTGTATGGCATGAGGCATGCTGCGGACTTGAGCTGCTGTTTAAGGGTGTGGAATGCGGTCTCGCAAGCTGGGGTCCAACGGAACGGGACATTCTTGCGACAGAGGTGGTACAGGGGTGCTGCCACTTGTGCTGCTGAGGGTATAAATTTTCTGTAGTATGAAATCTTGCCTAAAAAAGATTTCAACTGATGTAGATCCTGAGGCCGAGGTAAGTTGGAAATAGCGTCCACATAGGAAAATGCTGGGGAAATGCCTTCCTGAGCGATGATGTGACCCAGGTAGGAAATGGATTGTTGAAAAATTGACACTTGGAAAGGTTGCATTTCAATCCTGCTGCACGGAGGCGGAGGAAGAGTAGGCGGAGGTTGGTCATGTGTTCGGCAGCGGAGGGTCCCGTGAC